>CALNVZ010000174.1:70956930-71016210 GCA_940671915.1 Paracentrotus lividus
GATAATTTACTCTTTTATTTGTATCTATAAAATCTATAAAATATGACCTTTCTCCATAAATTTTTGTCTATTTTCTCGCACAGTCAATAAAGGGAAGTGTTCTTATTATTAGGTTTCTTGGGGAAATCTAGGGTTCAATGGTAAAGGCTGTAAACTCAGGTTTGACCTTTTTTTGTTACAAGCATACAGTAATGTTTGTTGCCACGAATATTATACTACGCTCATTGTGGCGAAATGGAACAATCATCAGTAAAGTTATAAATTAATATTTGTGAATTTCGGGGTCCTTGCTGCGCAGGTTAATTACGACGGTGATGGAGAAGTCATCCGAAAGGCAAGGATCTTTTCACTACAATAACAATCGTCAAAGAGATCGGGATTTTGAATCATAACAAAATGTTCTTAGAAAAGTCATTCTAGGAGGGTACTCCAAAGCAACTTGTGACAAATTCCAATCTGTTAACTAACGAACTGAGACACCATAAACAGACTAATCAAAAGACTTACTAAGAGAAGTATCTCAGCAGTCCAAAGCACTGAAGAGTCTGCAATTCAAATCAAACAAAACGTCAGTAAATCAATGAAGGAGCACCTCACACAATATTGATTCAATGGTAGAATGTGGAAAGTTGTGATACTCGTGACGACGTGTAAGATCAGGTAATCGCTTGTAGTTAAGGATTGGCTCAATTGGTCCTACATGGTGATAGAAAGGGTCTGGAGGTAGAAGCTTGAAGATCCATCATCAGTATGCAGGTACCCTGTCACGTTGCTCGCCGCTCGATGTTAACCGCAAACATAATAAATAATGCTCCGTAGTTGAAGAGAAAGTCACGGAGACTTCCAGTTCAAGAGGATGAGAAGCTCTTTGAGGTATTATTGAGCGAGGTATTGTTCAATACTATGATGGTTTAGTGAGCCATTGATTACACTGGTGTACTATCCGTAGACAGCTGGTCTTTCGTCATGTAGGCCGCTGATTCATTCAATACCACTCTATGAATTTGATGGGACCGCTCTCATTTTATTAGATAATTTTATATGAATTCAGTACGAGTAACAAGGCATTATCTTCGCCATACATGCTCAGGCTTCAGTGACACTGTTGGGCAATCGATGCGAGGTTGTAGGTGGGACAAATTTGATAAGCTTGTTTGTGCGTTTGCTTCCATAAGAACTAATAACGCATATGAATATCATGATTCATTGAGCATAGCTAGGGTAATGTTTTAGAAATTTATAATGCACAACTATAGATAATAGACTTTTTTTTTTTGGCGAAGAAAGACATTAAAAAATACAAGCAATGCCAGCCCCACCATCGTTTACCAAATTCTTGGATCGTAAACTTGTGGTAAGACTGATTGCGGGTCAGGTCTGCAAGCCATGTTTTGGCTCCGCAAAGAAATATAGAAGATTACAATAACTATTATAACGGAAAGGTGAAGGCTGTGTATTACACATTTTGAGAGCATAGGTTTGCATACTCTTTGATTGACAGACTGAATTCAATAGAGTACTGTATTAAATCATAATAACACTCGCTATAAGTGACACCTTTCAATAGAGATGACTTAAGATATATAACGTACCACTGGGAGAACAATATAAATTCTAAGCAGTCATCATTGCTAATTTGTTAAGGCCCGATTGACGGCAGAGATGTTCGAGGATACAATAAGGCAAGAAACCTTGCATTATTATTTAAGCTCTCCCATTCATTCCATTAGTGCAGGCATTGGCTTGCTGGCGTCTATACATTGTAGATGACATCGATAGATGTTGTCGTTCGCACACCGATGATGTAATCTATCATGGGAGTGTTTCCCGACGTACATGTCAGGACCCATTTGGAAGAAGCGAAAGGTTCCGAAGGTCGTCGTATTTTGGAAGCAAACTCCAGCGGACTCTCCTGTACAGCAGACAGAAGATGTTGTTTAGCGCTAAGCTACAGTGCACATGCAGAGCCTTACTTTGAGTTACGTCCGCTTGCGTCCCAAATACTATATTTTTATTTTCTGCGGGATTTACCCCGGCAGGATCACGGAGATGCCTACGTGGTTATAGGCAGCAGTGGAAATATTGATTAAGTCCTTTGTGTCATTTCCAGTAAAACAGAATGAAATACATAAGAGAATGGATAGAGAGTTGGCAAAAGAAGATCATAGTATTAAAGCAACCACAGAGTATTATATAAGCTGTCATATGTGACTGAAGCATAAACAGATACCCGCTGTTTACGAACGGCTGGTCAGTTCAGCACTGAAATTTGGTGGGCAGTTCATGTTTAGCAATCTGGAATCAACCTTTGTACATGGCACAGTCCTCTGGTAGTTGGGGGTGTTGGACGATGAAGAATGTTACTTATACGTAATTTTGGGACGGAATGGATGACGTTCTGGCTTTGAATGTAGTGTCATCGTGCGAAAATGATTGGGTGGATCTTGGGCTGATATCAGTTTGTGGGCGCTAGTTCATATGGCATGTATAGAGTTGTCGTATCGAGTGTGTGAAGTTGGTCAAATGTTGATCTTTCTTTACCTAGTTTAGCTAGCATCATTTAAATGTGATAGGAGTTGGGCTTTATATACATGACCTATAATTTTACACCTGGTAACTTCACAGTTTGTGAGTGTAATGTTGTTGTGGGATCAACGAGCGTGGCTAATGATGTTAGCGATGTTAATAAGATAGATGCAGCTTAGCCAGAAACGAGAATAAAACAAATAATTGTGTATTACGAGTGCGCGACGGACATGTGCGAACATGATTTTCACATTCTAGGTTGGGATTCTACTCTGGTCTGTATTGGATGGACACTGGCTGTGCTGCTTGACTCATCTCGTTTTTTTTGATTTTGGGTGATATTTATTATATGTATGTTGTAGATTTCTTGATGTATCGCGGTGTTGTTGTCGTGTTGTTTTACTCTAGTCTCAGCTGTATTACTTGAAGCGGGCGTCGGTGTGTTGATTGTGTGTCCGTGACCGACGTGAGCTCTTGAATATATTCCTGCCTAGTGTAATATTTGGAAATTGTTGTGGTTATATGCCAGAAGGTGCGAGCTCGATCCCCCAGCAGGCAAAGTTATGAATAAATCTGTCGGTAGAGTATGGTGCTGTATTTTGTTGAATAGCAAGGTTTTGTCCGGTGATTACTGTGATATGGTAGGAGGGTTGGTTTTACCCTGTGCTCAGTGGTGTGCGGAGTAGTAGATTTCGTTTGATTTGATGAGGGGTATAGTAGACGGGATGTCGACGATTCTTGGATAGGTAGGAGATGGCGAGTGACAGGTTTGTTGGTAGTATGTCGTGCTGGAGTGTTGGTGTGTCAGTAGGCATGGTCGGATTACCGAAAGATTATTGGGTGATACAAAGGTGCACCTATTTGTAACGCAATATACGTAGAGAAACAGTGAGTCAAGGTGAGCTGGCTGCGGACGGGCACATATGTCCGGTATGATGGGGATGATTGTTGATTTGTGTTGTTCTCTATGTGTGTGCTGATTTTTGGTCGTGCTGAGGTAGGCACAATGTGTCTAGTAGTGATACGTACGTGATAAGCAAGGTGTTCATGAAGAAGAGTTGTAGAGATAACTCGTACATTGGGTTTTGAGATGGGTGGCGAGTCGTGTCGTAGGGTCTGAACGCGAAGGGGCAATAACCAAGCAACCGGACGTCGATCACCTCATCCTAAGACGCTAGCGGGTGAGCGATATCTAATATAAATCCTGCCGCATATCTATGCGCGAGGTCTAGTCATCTGTAACATGGCGGACTGTAGGAGGGATGTTCAGGCACGCCGCGATGCGAGGCGTCGCTCCGTGTGTCATGATGGTTGTGTCCAGTGTGATAGCAACGGTTATACTTGGTGGCAGATAAATGTTCTGAGATAAGAATCGATGTGCGAGATCAATCAACAAATTCAGTTTTTCAGCAATGTTAAACGTACCAAGTGGGAATGCTTATTCAATCACTTTACAGTCATATTTGTATGTGTTTGCTTTGTTTTGTATAAGTAGTTGACGATATTATTTAATGGAATATTGGTTTTAGAACAGCACAGATTCCGCCCATCATGTAAGACCAGAGTGAATGTTGACTGCATTTCAATATTATACAATACCTTATTATTATCTCAGAAACCGCCTGTGAGCCTTTGACCCAATTGCTTAAAATGTAATCCATTGTTCTTCCTTTAGTCTTATTAAACTTAAGTTCATTATTTCAAGTGTTTTTTTTTTTTTATGTTAGATATTGTAAGGGAATAGTGCCCAATACTCTGAAAGATTTGTATGAGTTGAACTCTGTGACATGCCTTACATTTGGCTACTTACCGGTACTAGTCAAAATTATAAGATCGTTTCGGCTAGTAATCGAGATAACAAAAAATAGGTTTGTAGTTTAATGATTATGAAGTGCTTATTGACATACATGATAAACGAAATATCGAGATGCATCTGAAAACTGAGACTCTTGTACAAACTTTGGGTGCGTGGCATTTGAATAATATATTTAATACAACGAAAATTTATATGATTTTTTTTTAATAAATTTTTTTTTTTTATACACTGTATAGCATGGGCTCCATGTATGCTGATGCGTTCATGGACTGCATAGATATCCCTACTCAGATAGAAATTTACTGATTTTTTAGTTGTGTTGGTAATTTCTTTTTAAGCAGTGTTTTGTTGATTTGTTCTTATGTTCATGTATTTCTACGGTCATGGTGATCTGTAAAGGAGCTTTCTGGTTATTCTGGTGGCATATTTTATGTGCTAATATGGACTCAAGTACAGGTCGTGTAAATTACTGCCCGCATAACCTAAGGCTTTCATTTTCATTAAAGTGTTCATATTGTGACGGTAAACATTTGTCTTTTGGTTATGCTTTTATACTAACTTTGTCCTAAATGATAAGGTTGTTTTGATATAGGGAATGTATATGAATATAAAAAATACGAGAATGTACCCGTGTATGGTACAGGTGTATGTAAAATCACAAAATACAATTTAATGTGAGCTATTATTATATTTTTCGAGTAGGTCTTTGTACTTTGCTGACATTTAATAGTAGGTACAGATATAAGATCTGGAAATCATACAATTGTAATGTAATTGACACACTTTCTGTTTGATCTTATTCCAAAAATAATGCCTTTTATTGAATTAAAAAAAAGACTCAATTTGTTTTATCAATTTCCAATCATCCCTATCATGCCCCTTACATTGATGGTGACTGTAAGCCTAGATTATTATTTCTAACCTCTTCTTTGCAATATAAAGATCTGGAACTACAAGTGAATATATGCATCGTCCATTTAATTCACTGCTAGAGCTTCTGTAACAGTGGTATACCTGCTGAAGTCACAGCTGGAAAGTATATATACTGATTAAGGCGAATCTTGCCTGATCCATGTCAAAGTTTGCGTATTCTTTCTTGAGCAGAGTAAATATTTTTTTAATTCATGCTGAAGTGCCTTAGGTAAATAAATCTATTCCTCGTGGATTGCTATGTTTGCTATTATGAGGGAGGTAGGTCGATCGATCACTGTTGCTGTGTTTCAACCATCCTCAAGCGAGAGCTTTAGCGGTTGCAGTATTGCCTATCACCATGTGTGTTGGACCACTGTTGTTTCCTGGAGTATTAAGAGGCACCTGGATCCTGCCTGCCCAGTTGTGGTTTGACACGTGAGGACAATTAGATTTCAGGCAACCGTCCATCTGCATTGTAACTGGGTCAAATTGGACATTAGCCGTACGCTTACCAGATTCTATATTAGATTACAGTAATGTCACCACTTGCCTACAACGTACCGTATGGATAAAAACTTGTCTCTCCAAAGTTTGGCATCATATAATGTAAGAAGTGCTTGTCAAGAGAAGGACATGGATTATACATTGATAAAGACAAAGAACCAGGACTACAAAACATGGAATTAATGAACAGAATTAGAGAAATTGGAAAGATAATAGAAGTTATGACATTGTGAATAGATAGAGAATGTTGCCATGTGAGTGTCATCAGGCTGCTATGATGATCCTAACACTGGGCAACACAGGCCCAAAAATTGTGATGTCACACCATGACAGACTGCTCATTCTTCGTGGGAAGAAAAAATACCAAAAATATTGTTTTTTCCTCTTCTAATTGTAAGGTGACAGATTTCTTGTCCATTAAATTGTTATTTTTGTAAAACCTATATTACATGTGCCTCCAGTAGATATAGAAAGAATACCAGATACTCGACGAGAATTGTTGATGAAAAGCACAGTTTACAGTGAAATATGTACAGAAGTAAGTAGGGAGTTGTTCATAGTTATGACATCACAAGTCTTGACCACTTGCCGTTGGAGGATCCCTCCATAGCAGTAGGATCATAACATTGCAAATGCTCATGAACCACTCTTATTTATATTCACTTTTTCTCAATCTATTGTTGAGTCTGTTTATGGTGATTTTTTCTGTTTTAATACAAAAATTTTAATTGAATCCTAGGGTTATCCTCTCCTTTAATTATCATGTTGTGATGAATTAAAGAGATATGATACACTTCGCTGGTCGAAACTTCTGTGTGTTCACTGCTGTCTCTGATTATGACAAGATTCAGTATTTGAATAGTCATCAATTAAGGTAGCATGTTTAAATGTATTCATCAGTTTGGTATATTTTTAGTGGCAAATCATGGACAAAGGCATAGAATTTGTTTTGCATTGTCTGTTTGAGAAAATCTGATTCTTTGGAATGTAAAGAATTTATCTTTAAGATGTGATATGTTACGCAAATTAATATTATAAGGTAATTGTATTTTCATCTGGTGGTGATGTTTTATCAATTTCATTTGCTTAAATATTCGCAGTCACATCTCGCATCAGGTAATCAAGGGAATCTATTGTCACAGGTTTATTCTAAGCGAATCAGCATTCTAGTTTGTTGAGATGGCCAGCTTACTCCTGAGAGAGCTACTAGATCAACTTATGTATTGAGATGGCAAAAATGAACATATTTATGATCTGTGGTCCTACTGAAGAAAAAAAGGGGGCGAGGGATAAGCATACGTATGGGGGGCGTTTGGCGGAGAAAGTGAACAAGGCACGTTACCCGTGCTGTTGTGGATGGCTTAGGGTTTAATTTGTTTGTCTTCAGTTAACAGTGATGTGTGCCTAGTTTTGATATCATTATGATGGCAGGGGCTGTTGGACATTGGGTACTTAAGTGCAGCTATTTGTTTCAATCAGTAATGGCAAGCTTGTTTTTCCTCATACTCAGTTTAAAGTAACTGGCAGGGCGACCGTGTATACATGGATCATATAAGGATACTTAATTGTTCACAGGAAATTGTAAAGGATGATACTATCAGATTTAATGTAACTGAGGAGTTATTGGACACCGGCTACCACGTTTTTGGCAATTATTCAATGCAGATGTCATAAAGTATGGTTTGATTTAACAAAAAAATTAATCAACCTTGCAGTTTATTAATAAGTGCATTTATGGTTATCGAATGATTATAGATGGAATTCTAAGTATCAGACTGACTGAGCATAATTTTTAAGCTCAATGCTATATGAGAAATTTCACTTCGGTTGTGTTCTCTATGTGGTGATAGTAGAGTGCTAGTGATGAGGTCTGTAAGTTAGTAGGAACGTACGTGCAGAGACTGTTTATACAGATACACCAGTAGGGTTATTTCTTGTTTTCACACCATGAATCACACAGCTGTGGAATCTGTAAATGCAAGTTAGAGTTGTACATAGGAATCCGCTCGCACCAGTCGGTGGGCATTTATGAGAAGAACTCTACGTGCACATCCATGGTAATTGGTATGGATAGGATAAATATTGGTTGCATGTAGCCCTGAGCAAAAGCCATGTACAATGAAAGACTATTTTAAATGTAAATTTTTATTTTAATGGTTATTGACTGGTTGTTATGGGAGAGTGTTGTATGCTTTTCAGTAAAGTGGTGTGCGGGTAATGAGTGGAACTCAAGTATGTAGAGGTAGGAAAATGTGAAGCGCTTAAACAAAGCAAGTTTCACATATTACTCAATTTCAGTTTATGTTTCCAATCTTCAATTTGTTGTCAAATGTTACAAATTGCATTTTCTTTAAAAGGCAAGTACATTACTTGTACTTTTGTCAATGCAATTACAGTTAGCTCTTGTTACAAACAGTGCGCAGGATAACAATATTGTTTGTTACAATTAATGACAGATTCTCCAGGTCTCAATTTCAGATTTGGTGGGCAAACTTACAACACATTAATAGACTAGACTTATTGTGTGAGAATTTGGCCCAGGTCCCGACTTGGACGACAGTCCTTATAACAAGAGAAGATCGTACTTAGTGGTGGTTTTGCCCGTTTATTTGTTTTTGCTTTAATCATGATTTGGACTGATCGGAGACCAATTTTTAAATTGTAGTTTCAGGCAGATACAATGTACTGAAGCCTTTGATGTTCAGCTAGCAGTTATGAAATGCAAAAAATATGAATCTTGATCTAGATAAATTATGTATTAGAGCCGTGATTAAGGAGGAAGGCTCAATCCAGAACACACATGTAACCAGGTAGCATAACGGTGAACATAAAGAAGTGTACATAATGTTCTAACAGGGCTTGGTATTTTTTTAGTTTCGACGGTGAGCTAGAATATAGAACTGAAGCGAAAAGGTCTGCACTTCATGTTGATAAAAAAAAGAAGGAAGATTTTTTAAGGTAAATGAACTGAGCATGAGGATGAACAGCAATTAATATTAATGGTATGTATGGGGTATAGATAATGTTTGCAAGAGCCTATATTGTGTCTACTAGCTTAGTTATGATGTAGACTATATTGTCTTGAATAGTGAAAGAGGTTATATAGCAACAAGATAACTCTATAATTATAGTACTTTATCAAGATTTTGTTACTAATTTTCCTGGTGATTTGTATATGCAAATAAATTATAACACTTGTATTTCAATCCTGTATTGATGTCAAGTTTTGATTTATGAAATCCGTAACACAGATATATACTGAAACTCGCAAAGTAAT
The DNA here is from genome assembly GCA_940671915.1 of Paracentrotus lividus. NCBI lineage: Eukaryota > Metazoa > Echinodermata > Echinoidea > Camarodonta > Echinidae > Paracentrotus > Paracentrotus lividus. The sequence goes on from CALNVZ010000174.1 coordinate 70,965,966, forward strand.
CGCCACTACATAAACCTCATATTACAAGAATACAGAAGGTTAAAAAAAGAAAAGTACACAGCATGCATTTTGTAGTGGGAGTTCTCAAATAACATTAACGATTGGCCATCTAGATATTTAGTCTGTATGAAGACAAAACTGGTAGGCGCCGTTTGAAAAAAGTTCCATAATTTTTCAAATACTGGGCTTATGCTAAAGTAAGCGTGTGGCGGCGGCCAGTTTATGCGCGCTGAAGGAGTGGAAATAATCGACGTAATCATCTAGGTAAAGAAAAAATAAGAGTGTCTTTAAGATGCATCCTAGGCGAAAAAGGAAAGATTTGGTGATTTTTGTGAAATTTTGGAAAATGATATATATCATTTTGTCGGCACTCGGAGACTTTAACTTAAGCCCTTGTGTGGGGTTAGGTTGTGCATGGGTGTGTTGTGTGGTGTGTGTTTGCTGGTAATTCAAAAATTGTGGTGTGACTAATAGTTTCAAGAACGATGAAAAGTTTCGTCGACTCCTGTTTAATAGCTATCGGGCAGCTATGACTATTCAGCAGGCAATCAGAGAATCGCGATGGTCTAGTCCTGGTCCACGGTCTGGGTCCTGGTCCACGTTACATATCAGTATTGTTGTTTTAAATTGCGAATGTTTCTAATGAATTTATGCAATGAAAGTATAAGGCAGTAATAAAGCTATTGGTAGAGGTCACGGGCTCTTAAAGTGTACAAAATAAGAAAATTCTAAACTTTTTCTACATTATTTTGACTAGTAAAATTTACAACACTATTGATTTTGGGTCCCAATCGAGTCGCCAGCCAGGCATTAATTTCTTTTTCCGAAGATAATGCATCCATATTGGTGCTGGGCATTGAATCCAGGTAGCAGGGTGAGGTAAACTACTGGGAAAATTGGGTTTTAAAAGAACATCGCTTAAATTGGGCAACATATTATAATACCATATCGATTTCACCGGTCCGCGTTTATTGCTATTTTTAAAAAACTATTTGACACCATTATGATCATTGAAGCCAATTTGAATAAAAAGTAATTGGAAGAGAAGTGTAGAAGTAGTAAAGGGAAAATTCTAATGCTGCCCAAATTTGAGGAGGAGAAATATAGTCAGTTTGATCTAAAGTAAAGTCCTGTCCGAATGAGCCAATTAGCCAAGGAATAAGGGAATACCTGGTCTAATTTTTGTCACGAATTCCAAAACAGTACAATACTGCAGCTACACACACACCACACCGCACACACACATCACCGCACAACTATACTAGTTTGGTGGTTCGTGAGCATGGTAATGGGTATATTATGTAGGTTCGTGGAGGTGTTGTTGGGTGGCTGTGGATGTAGAGAAAAGAGGCAAGTAGTTTGAGTTGAGGAACGACCGGCACAGAAACAACACACAAAAGCTCGACACACACATCACACGACACACACTACGGACGCCACAGCCACACGAATACGTGCCGAAAACAATTGAGCTGATAATCTTTTCCTTTTTGATACGCTTTAAAGAACTTATTGTTATTTCGGTCGGATATTTTCCAGTTTTAAACGGCGGGCCGGCGCACGGGCAGTATCAGACGCAGACACGCTTTAGCTAACCAAGTGATTAACGCATTTTAAAAAAAGGAAAGTTCAAAGAGCACGAAATTTAATCATGATAAGAACTAAAAGAAATAATTGTTATAGAGGGGCAATATGGACAGGTGATTTACTGCGAAATTTGATTGAATCACATGAGTCCAACCCAAATGATAATAAGCCCAATGGAATTTTAGGGAGTAGTTCACCCATCACAATGTTATAGGTATAGTGTAATGATATTATTACAGTATATAGTATTTGATTAGTTTTTATGTGCGTAAGGGAATGTAAATCCAAACATTGGAGATCAATATGAACAAACAACCATAAGCCATTCTGATGCTTCTCATTCTTAGGGGTCTGATTTCGCTGTTCTTAGCTGACTAGTTGGTTTCATCTTATGAGTAATAATGCCTGATACACCTACCGATGGTGTCTGCACAGTAGGAGAAGCACCGGTCTCCAAGGTGTTTTCTGGTGTACAGTTAGTCAGCATGGAAATCCATGCAATGAGAGGAAGCAACTGGCCCCATATTCTCAAAAATCAGTCCAGCCTGAAACTTCATACTCGTTACTTTAAATATGCTGTTAACTAATGGGCTTGCTGAATAGGAAATTCGATCTGTCGGGTGTTGGCTTGGTTTCGAATATCAGCCTCGGTTCTCTGAATTCGGTGAATTGCGATCTTGTTTAATTGTAGAGGGAGGAGTAAACTTGGTTGGTACCGTCGTGTAATCATATGCCCTAGCGCAGTGTTTTAAATTAGTTGCTCTACTTCTCAGAAAATTGATATGAATTGAGAACAATAGATTTTTCAGGGATTGAGTTCCCTTTAGCAGTCCCATAGGGTTAGAAACTAGCAGATTTCAAGGTAGGTTAAAGTTTAGGTGCGAGGCTTTGAATGATGAGATGAGAACGATATGGCAATAGTAGGGTTGTGAGAACGAATGAGTCGAAAGACCATAAAGATGTTAGTGGATAGTGACCCCTTAATATCAGTTAATTTATTTGTTTATAGTCACAGTGTCAGAAGTGATGGTCTAACCATATTTATTATGGTATTATGTTGAAAAGTCATGGAAGTAGATTCTGGGTCTGTGCTAGCATGGGGGTTTTTTTTTGTGTTATCGTTTACCCCCTGCCCCCCTCGAATCGATGAGGAGGAATGGAAGTGTAACAAAGCGGTGATTTCATGAAGGCTGGATGATAAATATAATAGTTACATGTGCGTGAGGATGTTCTTTCAAGACGCTTGGCCATACGTGATATTGTTATGTCTTTCGCATTCTTAGTTGCTTTGTTATGTGGAAGATCAATACATAAATTAGGATGTAAGGGGTCGCACGGGCAGAGGAGCATTTTTGGCTTTATCAAAGCAAAGTTGAGTCACCTAATTTTTCTTACAGCCTGGAAGATCCCAAACGTAGATGTAATGGCATTGTAGGTCAGTGATGGGTTTGAGAAAATACGAATTCCAAAACGATTCCATGAATGTATATTATGACCGGGTGTAAGATAGTTGTAAGATTGGGGTGGAAGAATATTTATCCTGGAATGAGAGAGAGTCGCTGAAGGTGTTCCAACGCGGCAGGCCAGGTGTGTGAGGTAGTGGCGGTTGATTGTGCAGCGAAATTGATTAAGGATGAGATGATAGTCAGGCAGTATCCTGGATTGGCAGTCCCGGTGATGAGGTAAGGTGCGATGCGGACGGGTGCCCGAGTGTTGTGAATCAGGAGTTTTGGCGGCCGCCCGCTCTGCGCACGCCAGGTAGGGCCTGCGGGCTGTACAAGGCAGCCGCCCCCCCCCAGGAGATATGCGGCATGATGTAATGTGGAACTACGGTTTTGTTACTGGTACTTTTTTTGGTCTTGGTATAAGAAGGGAGGGGCAATGCGCGTAGCAGTAAGCAGGTGTTCAGGTCCGGAAAAGACTGGACCTCAGTACAAAACATAAAAGTGTGGTCATAATGATGTTTAGGTTTGTGGCAGTCCACCTAATGGTCAGGCTCTGAGAGCGGTGACGAGTGAAACGGCGTATGGAGAATCATCAATTCAGATCAGGGGAGAAAGTCTGAAAGTGTTGTGGCGACTGCTCTTGCGCAGTAGTAGGTTGAGTAGAGATAGAAAAAATTAAGCTGAGGAAAGTTCCGAGCGTGTTCTATCTACTGAATTGACTGGGGCTTATTCCAGAAGTTTCTCGAAGAAGCGGAAGATTGAGTTGGAGGAGCGGGAGAGACAGACAGGCAGGGACCTGAGGGTGAGATACAGTTGCGGTAGATAGTAGGCTGAGAGAGTGCACTTGCAAGTTGTGATTGTCTCGTGGGTCAAAAATGGGAGTGTGTGTGCTAACAAGAGTTTCGCTGGGAGCTTAGTAAAGAGAGAGAGGACGTTGGGTTGCCGTTGATGTAGGCTCCGAACATGTTCAGAGTCAGAAAGCGATAGTGGAGCCAACGCAGAAAGGTCGCGTGTCATTGGATGCGGAAGTAATCTGCAGCATTCTGCGAAACGCTGGTTGTCTATGCTCTTCGGGAAAGTCGTGCAGGTTCTCGTTATGGTGGTAATGTAGCATGCCAGGATTGTCAAGTGGGTAGAGTTCGCCAGAATGCAGGTAGGTTCAGACGATTGCTGCTCGTGGACGTGTTCAAATTAGCAGGCTGGATGATGAGAGTGAGAAGCCCAGACCGGATTGTGTGTGAAGTGGTTCCCAGGGGAAAGACAGTGGTTCCGGTTTTACCTGGCATCGGCGAGCGAGAGTTCTTAACAAGTGGGTATAACGGCCTGAACTAGGGTGCGGATAGTAGGCAGATTGTGGATGTGGGTCCTGCCGATCAATGGTAGAAGTTGTGGTCGTGATAGCGTGTAACGTGGTTTGATGTCAAAGAGTTCTTCATGTGTCATGGCGGTGGCGGCGGGATGATAGTCGGGTGTAGGGAGAGTTAAGTGGTCGAGTAAGAGTTGTGTGGAGGGAGAACTGTTGTTGTGTTCTCAAATTTTATATCAAGCGATGAACTTGAAAATGAACAAAGGTTAAAGAAGTTTCCTCTGATTGATGAAGACAGTACATAACCATCAATTGGAGTCAAGTTTAGTGACTATAGATTACACTGCATTTGTTTGTTGGTGGCACTTGAAATGAAAGTGTCTATGTCCAGTCAATGCACTACAAAGTGATTGGCTTTCCTTCTCCCTGACAGATTGAAGAGGTTTAGGATCTGTTTTTCATCCCGTGTCTGGTAAATAAACAAAGGAAACAGAACAATGTTGCCCGGAATGAGTTGAGATATGAAGACAGTCCTGATTGCTGGAAAGACTAGATTGGTAACTGATGATTTTTGGGGAAACCAGCTTTGTGCAATGGGGAACCCAGCGTTCGATTCTTGCACATGTGGCTTTGTTTTTTGTTTATGGGGGGGGGGAGATGATGAATAATAGAGCATTTCAAAAATAAAAATAGAGTCATAGAGTTATCAGACAGTGCTGATACTGTCACCATTTAATCATTTTATTTCAAATCTGAAAGAAAAGTAAGGCGCGATTATAATGTTTCGTCATGGAACCTTTTTTTAGGTGGGAGAAATACATTAAGGGCGATTTCTTTGGTAAAGTTTGTATACTCTTTTGGAAAAATAAAAGTTTTGTCCTTTTTTGTTTTTCTTATAGTCTGCACATGTCATCGATTGCATGTATTGTTGGAAGGTTATTGAAATTGCATTTTTTATCTATTTTACAATTTTTCATGCTCATTCCTTGCAATAAACTTTAACAGTGCAAAAAATTTGATATAGAAATGGTACTAAAATTATCATTTGTTTGGACCTTTGCTTAACTTATTTGTATATGCCTGGGTTCTCTCCTATACTTTGATTATTGTCATTATAGGCCCTTTTTAACTTCATGTTGCCTTTAATTAATTATGAAAAATAATGGTGGTTGGAGATTGATTTGTTTTTTAAAGATAAATTTAAACTAAAGAAATTTAATAACATAAAATGTCACACTCGTGCCTCAAAAACACGAAAAAGTTAACGCCCTCCCCGAAGACCATGGAATCTATTATTATTACAAGTTTCTCACACTAGATAATTAATGTGCCTTGCATCCTCACCCAAATATAAGCCCCAATGATAGCTTTTTTAATTTTAGTTCGTAGTTAATTAACGTTGAAATTGTCATTTTGCCTTTAGAAAAGGGACAAGGTCTATTCGGCCGCCATTTCTTTTGAAAAGTGATTACCTTTGGGGACAAAATTAAATTTTTGGGGTTTTCTGAATTTTAAGCTGCATATCTCGAAGATAGAGCAATGTCGAAGTGTCGTGAACTGGATGTTTTTCGTGATTTTTGCATTGTTCATGCTCATTGGTTGGCATTAATTATTTATACATAATGAGTAATTAAATGGAAAAAACGGTAAAAAAACAATATGATTTGTTTTAACGCTGACTGGAATGGATATTGCGTTATTGATTACTGTCATTATGTATTTACCTCTAAGTTCCTTTAACATCTATACCCCAAAAATATGTTTGTTAAATTGGAATATATTAAGATAATAGCCTGGAAATTAAATTTGGCGCGCAAGAATGCCAACACAAGTAACCAGAATAAACATAAAGAGTATATGCCCCGTCTTAACTATGGCTCTGGTATATTATTATTAAATTATTTCTCAAGCTAGATGTTGAATGGTACCCGTTGCGCTATCTGCACTAAATATGAATCCATCGACAAAGGTTTTAATTTTTTATAATTAGCAAACAAATTGGTCAGTTACAAGTGACGCCGCTGGGTGGGGGGGCGGTCATCAATTGCCTGATTTTTTTCACTTTCATTTGGCTGAAATTATTTAATTTTAGCAATTATTATGCTGCCAGAGATGGGTTCGGCGGATTAAGTATTATCTGGTATGTTTATGATCCATTTGGCGTGTGCCATACTTCCAGTATTCTTGTTTATGTCAACGTTACCATGTGGTTAGACTGACTCGGTCCACCGGGCAATAAACCACATTATATTACCCCTAACCTAAAATCGTCGGATGTTTTCCTTTATTTACTGGCAGTGGTGGAAGTCGGGAATCTGAAACCTAGGTCCATTGAGGCAGAGCGTGACCAGGCATTAGGGAATTTATGCCAAGATCCCGTGGGACGGGCGGCACGCTCGATTGTAACTTTTCGTGATAAATTCGAGGTTAGTTCAAGCTTAGGGTGATTGTGGTAGGTCCAACATACTTCCCGAAAAGTTTATGTTACTGAGCATCAACGCATGGGGATGCTCCATCTGCCGTACCGGGGCCGTTGGCGTACGCGCGCGATCAAGGAGGGTAGTACGGGCGGCCACTATTTTCCTGCTGGGTTGTTCAGCGACAGCAATGGGATGATTGTATCTTATAGATGTTGAGTTAAGAGTGGTTTGTACCCATTAATGCTGGTGTGTAATATTCAGTTGGCAGGAATATTGGTACTTGAAATCGATGGTTTTAATATGGACAGTTTTGATCGTGTTGATATCGATGATGTAATTCCTTCGTCGGGGAGTCCCCACCACAAGTCCAAGTGTAAATTGGTAGTATTCATTCTTAATCTAGTCTCACAAAGGAATTGCAGACTTGTGGTTGGATGGTTCTGTAATGGCAGATAATGCGTTAGATCTCCAGGGTGATATTCTGGTCGTGTGCCATTCATCGGAGCGCAAACGATGTCCATGGTCAGTCCTCAAGAGGCATGATAACATTCAGGGTGACTTTGAATAAATTTTTCATTTACAGATTGAATCCATGTGAACATCAGCCCAACGATATCCCATCATAGCAAAGACTAAGTTGTAAAACAACGAACTTAAGAGTGAGACTGAAGAGTCAATCAGTTGTCTTTGATGAGATTAAGGAGACGAAGGAGACCGATATGTGTGATTGTATGGGATTATAACATGCTAGTTGCATGTTCAGAGTGATCACCCCAGTCTAGTCCAATACCCTATCATGATGTGACAGAAAGCGAACAGTGAGTGAGAATTCCACGCCGCTTAGTGTCGGTGGATAGAGTTATGGTATAGATAACAGACAAGCCATAAGAATCGGATGTATAATGGTTCAAACAATTGCACAGGATCACAAGAACATGAGAGTGAAGATGAGACTGATTAGGTGGACAACATCTCAAATGAAACTATGTGCATGCAAAAGGAAGTGAAGGTGGAACAATAATGACGAGCAATTACTAGTGAGCAAGAACGATACATTACGTGAACATAGGATGCAATTGTTACAGAGGTATAGATGACAGCATGCCTAGCTTGCCATGATTTTACAGACACATACCATGAGTTGATTGCCGAAGTCGAACTCGTGTAATATACGCCCCGTTTGTCTATAATTGAGCCCCGTCGTGAACTGGTTGGGGAATGAGTTCGCTGTACAATCTGGTTGTCTATGGATTTTTTGGCTGTTGAATTGTCTGTCTGATAGACATGTATCAAGGGGAACATGTAGAATGTTTCGAAGTCTCCTGATAATACTAGGTGTTCGTTGAACTGAGCGTCGCTCTGGGTAAATGTTAGTAAGTATCTATTGCATGATGTTGATAGTTGAGAACACCTTAAGGATGTGTGCCTTACCTCAGGAAAGGTACGTCGCAAATGGTTAATCATAATTGGACAGATCGTTGCGGTGCGTTCTATCACTGGTCCACAGTTAATGTCGGACGAGTAATGCCAAAGTGGGGAGTTTGAGATCGTTAGACACGCTGAACGCGCATCCTCGGTGTCGGTATCCTAACTCTAGGCCTTATGCTTAGTCCACAAAACAGCATTTGAGTCTTACTGTCGGTTAGCCTGATGTAAGATCCACTAGCTAACAATCAGGTCCTTCGGCCGTAATACAGCCCGGTAGGCCAAGTCTATAGTCCGTAGCGGCGCAGGACGTGTATCTACAATAGTCGTTCAAGCGACCAGTATAGAAAGTGTTGAACCGTTGCCGCATAGGACCTTTTCCAGAATAAGGCTCAGAGAGCCGACATGCATACCGTCACCGCTAGGTCCATTCAGTATCTATGCGGCCCGCACAGCAAAGTCGCGACATCGTTGATCGGATGTGCTCAGCACATGACGATCGGTCACCAACCTGACAACTCCTATGCCTCGCGTATAAACTTGCAGATCCTGCCAGATGCTTAGTGTGGCTAGCTTCATCGGACAGACGCCATGCCCATCAAATAATTCAGGTGGGGGCCCCTAGCCTTCGGCAGGGAGAATACAGTTTCGCAGCTATACTGGACGTGCCGTTTCAGTAGGGCCAGGTAGTAAGTCTTACCTTGGTGACAGAAACGCTCGTCCAATCAGTCAGTCCCATCCAGTGACTCGCCACTGTGCGCTCGTGAACATGCGTGACGTCAGGGTCTCAGGGATCAATGGGCAGACTGTTATCGACCAAATCATTCCACGCTAGAGTCTGCCTGCCATCTCTGATATCCTTATCTGAAACACCTACATCACCGGAAGTCCTTCCCCTCTGACCGCATGGCCCCCGTCTCTCATCTCCAGGTGCCCGGATCAATCCCTTTGCCCAAGAGAACTCCCCGACAAACCCCTACCTCAGGTCGGAGGATCGATCATGTACTAGTGTCATTCAGGATCCTCGATCATCGCTGGCGCTTATTGTGGAAGTATGCTTCTTACTTTCCCGCACTCTATGGACCTGTGTAACCCTACCCAACCCCCCCACCCTCCCATGGACCCTGGTTAATTGATTGTCCTACATGATAAAGAACTGCTACTCTTGTATTTGTGAACTTTTTGCGGGGTTTGGACATTTGTGTTTAACAGTGAGCCCCGTCCCTCATTTTGAATGTACGTTCCTGACTAAGTTATCTTGGATTTTCAGGTTGTTTGTTTGTAGTAGTGTCTAGTGATTGATGAAGTTGTTACATGTTAAGAATATAGTTTATTGATGCTAGTAAGCTTAGGGTGTTCGTTATTGATGAAGTTTTTGTGTACTATATCATCTTTTGCGTTATGTGGTTAGTAACAATGGTATTGGTTTATGTGTTTTATGGCTTAAAGAATAAAATAGTAAGGTACTGATGATTATCCTTCACATTGGGGAAATGCCATTTGTATTTTCATTCAATACAAGTACCGTTTACACTTGCAGATAGATATGACTTGATCTCTCGCATACTGTTATGCATTTTGTTTTCCATGCCTATGGTTAGCACTTGACACTTCTGATGTATCAGTAAGATTCATATATGTGTATCTCGATCAACATGCCCTATAGAGGAGTAATGGCTAGTTAATTATTCATGCATAATATGTACATGTTCTTCTTCTTTTATCCAGAGAGTGCTATAAACCAAAAAGTTTCTCAACAAGTAATCCCAATATTGCAAATGGTTGAGAGTTTAAATTGGTTTATTGTGGTTTCTCCGAGAATGTTTTTTACAGAGTTTACCTGATAACCGGTTTTATGTAACTAATTGCACACAGTGGATTATTGTTTATTGATTAATGTTTGTGGAAGGGCTATGTCATACCAACTTTTAGACCATTTAACAGATGTAATGGAATTTAACTACAAATTAAAAGAAAGGCAATTTGGTGTAATTTGATTAATTTTGTTAGTTAGTAACTCATGTATTCTTCCATATGGCACCTATTGAATTCATAAACTGTATACAGGGTTACTGACCTTGGTTTATTGCATTATTTTATGGCTGTACACAAGTGTTTTAATTTCATCACCTAAATTGTACAGATTGATTAATGGTGTAGGTCAAGTTTATAGAAGTGACTAGTCTTGAGAAGTTTCGGTGTGGTTGTAATGATTTAATCGAGGAAAGGATATTGCTTAGTGGATATGTGCAAGGTTTTATTTGTATTGTTAGGTCTAATCATGGCACTGCCTACTACAGGTACTTTAATATTATGTTGGGAAGATAGATAATTTTGTAGTATTGTTAAGACATGGTTAAGTGATACTTCATAGATTCGCAGTTGATTTAATCCATGTCATACTTTCAAGGTTTTAGTACTTATGTACATTGTAGTTTAAAGTTATTGGTGTTACGCGAAAGTTAAATCCTTTTGGTTTTTCTGTTTTTTTAGATACAAGTTTATGCAACGTTTGCTATTTTGAAAAGTACCTACGTAAATAGGTTTCGCAGTTTCTTAGGTAGTGTATAGTTCAATTGCTGTGTACTTGACATGCAGTGGTTTACATTGTTAAAGAATGCGAAGATAGGAGAAAAGTTAGCACACGGCCAATTATGTATTAATGTGATGTATATCCATTGCGTTCATACTCCAGTATTTGTTGTCAACGTTCCTGTGGATTAGACTGACCGGTCACGGGGCAATAAAACTAGCCATTAACCCCTAACCTAAAATCGTCCGGTTTCCTTTAAATTTACTGCGCTGCAATATATATTTCAAAAAAGCAAAAAACAAAACAAAACAAAAAAACAAACAACAAAACAAAAGGTCGAAAAAACAAGTAAATTAACATAATTCATAAAACAATGGAATATCACAGGAAATTTAGTTTTCGATATCATTTTTTTTTCACGTACAGATGTTAGGCAATCCCTATAAAGATTAGAACATCACAATTTTAGCATTCCAGAAGGTGTAGTTTTTCAATTAGAACAAAAAATTATGTTTCACTCGCAATTCGTAAATTAGGCTATAAGTGTAAATTCAATAAACATAAGATGTATTAATTATTATGGAGAAATAACAGTGCTTTCTTGTAGTTAATCACACACTACCATCGTGCAAATTTTCCGGGCGCGCATCGCGCAGATAAGTCAGCCAAGATCTTATACGGGGGCCATCATGCCCCCCCTATCCCGCCCCTCCCCCTTTCTTGGACAGCTACCCAAAACACCCCCATGACTGACTAGGGGTTGAGTTTTCATAAAAATTTTTTACCACAGCGATATATAATTGGCTCAATGAACATTTATTGGCATAATACATTTTTCCTGTTACGAATTGCCATATGGTCAAACACACGTGCGGGAGAGAGTCACAGAACCGCGCAGTGACGAATTCACGATTATAAAGTAATATATGTATAAAAGAAATTTTTCAGCAGACGACCTTATCTCAGTGGTATTTTTTGTTGAACAGGTCATAATGCATATGTCACATTAACAGCAATAAGGAAATCATTCATCATTTTGAAAACTCACAGGAATTTCAAAATGAATTGAACTTCAAAATCGAATTGCCGTTCTGTGGATGTCACAACACGTGACCTCACTTCTTTTGAAACTCTGACTTGAAACACTGGATATTGTATATCCAATAAATATTTACAAGATATGCTTAACAAAATATATGTAGCTGATATAACATTAAGATAGTATAATTTTTAAAAATGGTTAGAGTTAGTAGCCATTAAGATCAAGATTTGCAAATTAATTTCGGTCACACACGTGACCAAGAATCGGTCCATGAACAATGTTCTTTGTGGAAGTGGGGGGGGGGGGGAGGGATTACAATTTAAAGCATTTTTAGGGGAGGTCAGACCAAGCCAAGTCCTATGATGTAACGCTGTTTTCAGGCACTCTTGCAACACAGGAGCTGAAGTGCATATTTCGTTTACAATGATATTATACTTTTAATCTCTTGCTGGTCAAAATATCATCTACTGAATTATCGATTTTTAGTCAATTTTTATTCTGAAAATATCTACAAAATTACTTCTTTAAAAGTCTGAAGGAAGACCCATAAGAATACAAACAGGCCTCCTTAATGTACTACTAAAAAGATACAGGTGACTGGGCTCGCTCCTTGCACAAATTTATCTGTTGGTTAAACATAACAATCGATGCACACTGTTTTTTAGGTTACAGCTCTCCCACCTAGCTAACTCTAAGTTCATCAGCCTGTTGCGAAGGCCGTACTTTGCAACGGGGCTGGGGCTTTACACCTGCATAGTGTAGGTTAATAATTTACTGTATATGGGTGTGGATCTGCAAGTTTTATCTATGGCCAGTCATAGGCCTACGAACTTGACTGATTATAAGGTAACTTATGTGATATACAGCTTATGTAATATGAGGATAATGAAAGTGGTGGGTTAACAAATGAAATGAGTAATCAATTGTGTCTGCCATAAAAAGGCTGGGATCATGCATGGCATGAAAATTTATTGAATAGAATATGGCTCTGTGATTTACGCATTGTGGTTGTCAAACGCGTCACGTGTGCATGCTGAATTTCGATGCAAAGACATGTGCATTTGCTTGTGGGCAAAAAAAGTGATGGTAACAGCATACATCCGGGTCTTTGTTCGTGTCTTGTTTACTTTCTGATAAATCATTCATTGATGCAAAGCTAGGTGAATGTAGAATTTAAATGCACAATATAGATAAAACTTTTTTTTCCTAGAAAAGGACATAAAAATGCAACAAAGCCGCCCCCTCCCAAATTCTTGATGTAAATTGTAGACTTGATTGCGGCCAGCCAGCCAGCTTGGCCCGCAAAGAAATATGAAATCATAACTTTGATAACGACGAAAGGGTGAACCTGTGTATTAGCACATTTGAATAGTTTGCATACTGCTTGACAGACTGAATTCAAAGTCTGTAATTAATTCATTAATAACATGTCAATTGGACACCTTGTCATTAGGGCTTAAAGATATAAACGTCCATAAAACATTAATAGCTTTAAGAGTCACCTTGTCTATTGTTAGGGATTCAAATTTTTCTATGTGCAAACGCATGCAATTGCATTTATGCTCTCCCATTAGTCAGCTGGCTTGCTGGCTCTATTATTTAATACGTCATATGTTGTCTTCCAACCACCCCGCAATTCAGACCCATTTGGAAGAAGCAAAATTTCCGAAGGTCTCGATTTCGGAAGCAAATACGGACTCGTCCTGTACAGGCAGCACAGAAACGTTGTTAGCGCTAACAGAGCCCCTGTTACAACAGGTAATGTCGCACTAATGCATCATTTACATCATGGATCAACCTTTGACATCAACATACGAAAGATGTTAGCGCTAACAATTTTTCTGTGCGGCTGGTACTGGTAGTCATTGAAAACGCTATTCTGTGCTACATTATAGGATTTTCGTAGTGTGTAATTTGTCAAATTGATTTTTTTTTTTACCTCATTTAGGGTCTTTAACTGAGGAGTGGGCTTTATATAATGAATATAATTGATTACATGTAACTAAGTTTGTATTAAGTTTTTATCAAACACTGCTAATTTAGCACTGTTTAAATAAGAAGATGCAAACTTACCAAAACAAACAAACAAAAAATTTAATTACGAGTCCGGACTGTGCAACAGATTTCACTCTATTGATGTTGTACTCTCACTGGTATTGACACTTGCCTTCCAATTTTTTTTAATTTTGGGGTGATATTTTATTTAGTTTTTTAATTTTCTTTGATGTTCCTGTTCTTTGCTTTTTATTCTATTATCAGCTATATTAACCCGTTGAGGACTGAGCCTGAATATATTCTGGCCTAGGTCTATGGGAAATGTGTGTTATAGCCAAATCAGCTCGTCCCCAGCAGGTTAAAAAAACAATTGAGTAGGTGCATTTTAATAAATATGCCTTGATTTTTGAGATGTAGAGTGTTTTTTACCCCTTGCTCAATGGGGATGTAATTCTTTGTTTGAAGGGGTATACAGGATGTCACATTCATTCAGACAGGTTGTCTGCTGATCTATCGGTCCGTTCCCAATCTTGTGGATCAAAATTCATCCTAATTTTTTAAGCAATACTCGTAAAACACGGCACACACAATGTGCATGATACACTGATTAAAAGTGTCATGAAATTTAGCAAACACATTGGTTTTGAAATGGTCGAAGGGTCGACGCTAGGTGACAATAACCGTAGGACACCGAGTCATCACTATCCTACACCGGGGTCACGATATCTATATCCCCGCATTCTATCGACCCTGCGGACTGTAGGGATGCCCCCTATTCATTGCCATAGCAACGGTTTATTACTGCAATAAATCTGTAAGATCTTGCAGATCAATCAACAAATTCATTTTTCAAGCAATGTTTAAACGTCCAAGTGGGAATGTTTATTAATCACTTACAGTCATATTTGTATGTCTTTTGGTTCTGTTTTTAAAGTGTTAGAATATTAGTTTAATGGATATTGTTTTAGAACCAGCACAATTCCGCCCATCATTAAACCAGATGAATGTGACTGCATCTCATATTTAAAACCTGTTATTTCAGAAACCAACCTGTGACCTTTGACCCAATTGCTTAAAATGTAATCCAATTGTCTTCCTTTAGTCTTATTAACTTACAAGTTCATATTTCAAGTGTTTTTTTTTTTTTATGTTAGATATTGTAAGGATAAGGCCAATACTTGAAAATTTTGTTAGTTGAACTCTGTGACCCCTTACATTTGGCCTACTTACCGGTACTCAAAATTATAAATCGTCTTCCTATAATGAGATACAAAAAAAATCAGGTTTGTAGTTTATGTATGAAGTGCTTATTGACATACCATGATAACAAATATCGGGAGGACAGGCAACCTGAAAACATGATGACTCTTGTACAAACTTTGGTGGCGTGGCCATGAATAATATATTTAATACAAAGAAAATTTATGATTTTTTTTTATAATTTTTTTTTTTTATACATGTATACATGCTCATGTATGTATGTCATGGACTGATAGATATCCTCTCAGATAGAAATTTACTGATTTTTTGTGTTTGGTAATTTCTTTTTAAGCAGTGTTTTGTTGGATTTGTTCTCTTATGTTCATGTTTTCTCGTCAATGTGATCTGTAAAGAGGCTCTGGTTATTTGCTGGCATATTTTAATGTGCTATATCAAGTCAGGTGTAAATATACTCCCCTACCTAAGGCTTTCATTTTCATAATGTGTTCATATTGTGACGTAAACAATTTCTTTTGTTATCTTTTATATAACTTTGTCTGAAATGATAAGTCGTTTTATAGGGAATTATAAAAAAAAATACGGAAATGTACCCGGTATGTACAGGTGTATGTAAATCAACAAAATACAATTTAAATGTAGCTGTTATTATATTTTCATGTCTTTGTACTTATCCATTGTAACATTTAATATAGGACAAAAAAGATCTGGAAATCATACAATTAATGTATTCACTTTCTGTTTGATCTTTTCCATAATATGCCTTTTATTGAATTTAAAAAAAACTCAATTTGTTTCATCATTTCCAATCATCCCCTATCATCCCCTTACATTGATGTGACTGTAAGCTAGATTCATTATTTCTAACCTCTCTTTTGCAATATAAAGGAATCTGAACAAATGAATAGTATGCATCGTCCATTCACTGTAAGCTTCTGTGATCATGTATGCCTGCTGAAAGCCAGAGGAAAAGTATATACTTTAAGGCAATCTTCCTGATCCATGTCTCTATGTCTCTGAGCAGAGGTAATATTTTTTTAATTCATCTAAAGTGCCTTAGTGTAAAATAATCTATTCCTGTGATTGTCATGTGCTATTATGAGGAAGTAGTCATCATCACTGTCGTTTTCACCACCCAAGCGAGACTCTTACGTTGCATATCCTACAGCCATTGCTGTTTGGGACCCCTTTTTACCTGTTTAAGAGGCACCTGGATCTATGCCTGCCCCATTGTGGTTTTGACAGTGAGGAACAATTAGATTCAGAGCACCTCCACTGCATTGTACTGTGGTCAAATTGGACATAGCCGTGACCCTTTTACCAGATTCTTATATTATTACAGTAATGTCGCACTTCCTACAACGCTACCAAAACTTTCTCCAAAATATGGACATTATAATGAAATGGTAAGAAGTGCATTGTCAAAGGAGAAGGAAACACTAGGATTCAATTACATTGTATAAAACAACAAAAATACACAAAACAGATTAATGAAAGCTTGAGAAAAATTGAATAGATAATAAGAAAGTTATGAGCATTTGAATGTTGTGATCACTACTGCTATGATGATCCTAACACTGGCAACAGGCCCAAAATGTGTGATGTCACACATGAACAACTTGCTCATTTCGTGGACAGAAAAATACCAAAAATATTGTTTTTTCCTCTTTCTAATTGTAGTACAGATTCTTTGTCCATTATTATATTTTGTAAAACCTATATTACATGTCCTCCCACAAAAAGAATACCAGATCTACTGACAGAATTGATGAAAAGACAGTTTAAGTGAAATATGTACAAAAGTAATAGGGAAGTTGTTCATGTATGACATCACACATCTTGGACCCATTGCCAGTTTGAGGATCTCCATAGCAGTAGTGATCATAACATTCAAATGCTCATAACCTCTTATTATTTATTCAATTTTTCTCAAATCTTTGTTGATCTGTTTCTGTGATTTTTCTGTTTTATACAATTTAATTGAATCCTAGGGTTTCCTTCTCCATTAATTAATCATGTTGTGATGTTAAAGAGATAATGATACACTTCCTGGTTGAAACTTTCTGTAGTTCACTGCTGTCATGATATGACAAATATTCTAGTATTTGATAGGTCATCATTAAAGTAGCATGTTTAATGTATTCAAATTCAGTTTGGTATTTTTGTGGCAAATATTGACAAAGGATTATTTTCTTTGCATTGTCTGTTAAAATTGATTCTTTGGAATGTAAAGAATTTATTTTAGATGTGATATGTAAGCCAATACAATATTATATGTGTAAATGTATTTTCATCTGGTGTGATTTTATCAATTTCATTTGCATTAAAATTGCAGTCACATCTCGAGCAGTATCAAGGGAATCTAATTTCAGTTTATTCTTAACAATTCAGCATTCAGTTTGTAAGATGGCAGCTTACTCCTGAGAGCTACTGATCAAACTTATGTATTGAGACTGGCAAAACAAAATGAATTCACTATTTATGATCTTGGCCTACTAAAAAAAAGGGGGGGGGGGGATGAGCAGTTACGTACGGTTTGGGGAGAAAGCTGAAAAGCAGTTACGTGCTGT
Organism: Paracentrotus lividus; assembly: GCA_940671915.1. NCBI lineage: Eukaryota > Metazoa > Echinodermata > Echinoidea > Camarodonta > Echinidae > Paracentrotus > Paracentrotus lividus. The sequence goes on from CALNVZ010000174.1 coordinate 70,983,507, forward strand.
TTGATGGCTGTAGGGTTAATTTGTTTTCTTCAGTTAACAAAGTGATGTGTGCCCTATTTTGATATTCATTATGAGGCAGGAGGCTTTGGACATTGGTACTTAAGTCACTATTTTGTCAATCAGTAATGCAAGCTTGTTTTTTCCTCATACTCATTTAAAGTACCGGGGACGTGTATACATGGATCATAAAGATACCTTAATGTTCACAGGAAATTTAAAGGATGATACTACAAATTTATGTAACTGATTATTGGACACGGCTCCATTTTGGCATTATTCAATGCAATGTTATAAAGTATGTTTGATTTAACAAAAAATTAATCACCTTGCATTTATTAATAAGTGCATTTATGGTTCTCGCAATGCATTATAGGATGGAATTCTAGTATCAGCTGACTGAAGCATAATTTTAGTCAATGCTATAATGAGAAAATTCACTTCGTTGGTGTTCGTTATGTGGGTGATAGTAGAAAACACAACTCTTTTAAATACACAAGTTATATCTTTGTTCTTCACAACATGATCAGAATGCTGTAATCAGTTGATTGTACTAGAATTCTGTCCCATCGTGCATTAGGATGAAAGAACTGTACGTGCACATCCTTGTATTAGGATAATACATATTTTGTATGTACGCTGAGCAAATCCTATGTACAATAAAGACTATTTTATGTAAATTTTTATTTTATGGTTATTGACTGGTGGAAGGGAATATTGTATGCTTTCATAAAGTGTTTGCGGGAAGTGAGTGCAACTCAAGTATGTAGGCTGAAAAGTGAAAGCTTAAAATAAACAATTCTACATGTTACTCAACTTTCAGTTTATGTTTCAATCTTCAATTCGTTGTCCATTTGCAAATTCATTTCTTTTAAAGGCAAGTACATACCTGTACTTTTGTCAATGAATTACAGTCTACTCTTGTTACAACAGGCACAGATAACAATATTTTGTTATATAATAAGACAATTCTCCCAGTCTTAATTTCAGATATGTGCAAACTTAAAACACATAAGAACTAGACTTTATTGTGAGGAAATTGGCCAGGTCCCGACTTGACACCTCAATATAACAAGAAGAGACTGTATATAGTCATTTCCTGTTATTTAGTTTTTGCTTTTATCATATTTTGACTGATCTAAGACAATACTAGTTTCAGGCAGATACAATGTATGAAGCTTTGATTTCAGCTATGCATTTGATGCAAAAAACTATATTTGATCTAGATAATTGTGTATTTAGAGCCTGATTGTCTGATTAAGGAGGAAGTGCTCAAGACCCAGACACCTACATGTAACAAGCATAACCTGACTAACATAAAGAAGATGTACAAATGTCAACAGCTTGTATTTTTTTTTAGTTTGACGGTGACCTAGAATATACGAACTGGAAGGAAAAGGTCTGCACTTCATGTTGATAAAAAAATTTTAAAAAAGATTTTTTTTTTTTAAAGGTGAAATGAGTGAGCATGAAGAAACACCAATAAATATTATGTATGTAATGTGGTTTATAATGTTTGCAAGACTATATTATGGTGTCTATATTATTATCGTAACTATATTGTCTGTGAATATGAAAATGGTTATAAAGCAACAGATAATGTATAATTATATATTTGATCAAGATTTTGTTACTAATTTCCTGGTTATTTGTATGCAATAAATTATAACACTTTATTTCATCCTGTATTGATGTCAAGTTTTGATTTATGAATCCTGTAAGAGATATATCTGAAACTGCAAATAATCGGCACTACATAAACTCATATTACAAGAATACAAAGGTGAAAAAGAAAAGTCACACATTGTATGCTTTTGTATTGGAGTTCTCAAACCATTAACATTGACCACATATTTAGTCTGTACAAGACAAAACTGTACGCCTTTAAAAAAGATCATATATTTTCAAATACTTGAACCATTTTAACAAAAGAAATTCAAGACTAGGAATCAAATCAGGAGTACAAACCTAAAGAATCATTAGAGCAAATACACTGCATTTATTTGATAAACCAACTCCAAAGTGATAATAGCCAATGCAATTTAGTAGTTTCACCCACACAATGTTGGTGGGGATATTAAAAAAATTATAAATAAATCCAAACAATATCAATATTAACAAGACGACCATACCCAAACTGATGCTTCTCATTCTTAGGTCTGATTTCTTTCTTTCTATTTTTTATCTTATGAATATCCTGAATACACCACCATGGTGTCTGCACACTAACTTTATGCCTAGCTTAAATCTGTGCTTTAACTATAGGCTTGCTAAAAGGAAATCAATCTGTCGGTGTTGCATGCTCCTCTCACCTTCACTGAATTCTGAAATCATGTTTTAATTGTAAGGGAAACTTTTGTACTTATCATTCCAAAGCAGTTTATTAATTAGTTTCACTTACCAAAAATTATGATGAATTGAACATAGATACTTTTCAGAATTGAGTCCCTTTCAGCAAGCCATAGTTAAACCACAGATTTAAGCCAGGCTTAAAGTTAGGCGGCTTTTGAGAATACATGCCATAGGGTTTGAAGACGATCGTCGAAAGACATAAAAGTTATGAATATGACCCCTGATAATTTTTAATTTTGTGATGTCACTTACAAGGTGCTCTTACATATTTAATGTATAGTAAATTGCATGAATATTTGGTCTTCTACATGGTTCTTGATGAAGGAATGGATGTACAGTATTTCATGAAGGCAGGAATATAAATATAGGTTCGTAGGGATTTCCTTCAAACCTTCACTGATAATGGCATTCTTTTGCTTTTATTGAAATCAATATTAATTCCAGGGCAGACTTTTGCTTTTATCAAAGCAGCTCGAGTCACCTAATTTTTACAGCCTGAAAGTCCCAAACGTATGTATGGCATGTATGAAACACACCATGAATTTATATATACCTGTAAATAATTTAGGATGGTAAAAATATTTATCCTAGAATAAAATTCCTAATTGTTTTCTACCCCCCCCCCCCCATGTGATAATGCACTGAAATTTTGATTAAGGGATGAAATTGAATAAGGCGCGTATCCAGGATTTGGCACCCCGGGGGGCCCGATGTGATTTTGATTTTGGCACCCCCCCCCCCCCACAGAATACGTGCATGTGAAAGTACGACTAGGTTTTGTTACTACTTTTTGTTCTTGGTATAAAGGAAGGAGGGGCATGCTTACATGCAACAGTTTCAGTCCCGAATAAACTGGACTACAAGTACAACCACGAAAAATTGTCAATGATTCAGCTTTGCAGTCCACATAATTCAGCTCTAGAGGTAAAGTTAAAGGCAGGGAATTATTGGATTCAATAGGGAGAATTCAAAGTTTTGCACTGCTTTCAATATGTTGATCAGAATAGAAAAATACTGTTGTACATATTGTAGGCAGCTTTGAGCAAGCTCATCATGATTTTTTGAATAATTGACAGCAATTAAGCTCAGGAAATCCAGTTGTTCTATACCCGAGCTTGACTGGGCGATTCAGAAATCTCCAGAATCACAATTGATTGGAAACACACAGACACTGATGATACATTAGCTATAGTAGCTCAGAGAGTGCACCATGCAATTGTGATTTCCTGTCAAAATGGATTTCTTACGTAAAGTTGTGTGCTGACAAAGTTTCTGGGAGCTATATAAAAAAAACCCTTGTATAGCTCTTTTGACCTTGATGTAGCTCCAACGTAGTTCAGAGTCAGAAAGCATAGCCAAACACAGAACAGTTTCTGTCATGATCGGACTCTGCAAACTGTTTCTTTGCTCTTCCAATCTCAGGTTCTCTATGGGTGTATGTACATGCAGGATTCCATGGGGTAGATTCCCAATCAGTAGTCCAACATTGCTGCCCGTAGACGTTGCAAATAAGCTGGATGAAAATGAAATGAGACACATTTTAATTCCCACCGCTACATTTCTTTTACCTCATCCAAGGCAGAAGTTCTTACAAGTGGTATACTAACTACACTCCTATGAATAGCATATTTGATTTGTCTCCATCATTGAACTTTCTGTCTAGAGGGCTGTACTGGTTTAGCAATTAAGCTTTCTTCATGGTGTCAACGATGCGGCCATATAGTAGGTCTTAAATTAAGAGTCATAAAAGTTTGCATAAACTGTTGTTTGTCTCAAATTTACTTCCAAGCATGAACTTGAAAAGGACAAAGGCAAACAGTTTTCTCTGATTGATGAAGACCACATTACTATAACCATCATTGGATCAAGTTATAGTGAATTATAATTACCTGCAATTTGTTTGTTGGTGCACTTGAAATGAAAGTTGTCCTAGTCCAGTCACATGCACACAAAGTTGATTGGTCTTCTTTCTCCCTGACGGATTGAAGAGATTTAGGATCTGTTTCTCATCCCGTGTCTGGCAAATAAACAAAGGAAACGGAACAATGGTTGAATGAGTGAATATGAAGAAGTCTTGATTGTTGAAAGACTAGATTGGTAACTGATAGATTTTTTTGGGAAACAAGCTTTTCATGGGGAACCCAGCATGAATTGCACATGCTTTGTTTGTTGGGGGGGGGGGGGAGGGGGAGAGATGATGAATATAGACCATTTCAAAAAATAAAAAAGAGAGTCAAGAGTCTACACCATGCCTGATACTGTCACCATTTAATCATTTTGTTTCAAACTGAAAGAACTAAGTAAGCATTAATAATGTTGCGTCATGATCCTTTTCAAGGGAGAAAATACATAACAATGTTCTTTGTGGGGGGGGGGGATCACAATTTAAAACATTTTTAGGGGAGGCAGGACCAAGCCAAGTCCTATTTTAACCTGTTTTCAGGCACTCATTGCATGACAAGAGCTGAAGTGCATATTTAGGTTTACAATGATATTATACCTTTTGATCTTGCTGTCAAAATATCATCTACTGAATTATTCATTTTAGTAATTTTTATCTGAAAATCTACAAAATTACCTTCTTAAAATCTTGAAGAAGACCCATAGAATACAAACAGGCTCCTTGATGTGATACTAAAAAGATACCAGTGACTGCTCCTCCTTGCACCAATTTATCTGTTGGTTAAACAAACCATCGTATGCACAACATATAATTAGGTTACAGCTCTCCCACCTAGCAAGTGTAGGTTTATAATTTACTGTATATGGGTGTCAATCTGCAAGTTGTTATCTATGCAGTTCATAGGGCCTACAAACTCGAACTGAGATAATTAAGTGATAATTGAGCTACTTACCAAAAATTCCAAGGGATAATCCCTTGGAATTTTTTTGGTAAGTAACGCAAGACCTACTAGATCTAGCAAAATGGGAAAGACTTCCTTTTGTACCAGCCACTTTTTTTTGCTCGCTCTTTGCCAACATTCTAAAAGAGGGCGATTTTTTGATGGGGTCTGAGTTTAAAAATGGGGCTTGGTATTTTTGGGGGGAAATCCTAAAGAATTTTTTTTTTTTTCAAAATGTTTGTTTCACTTTAGACTGTGTGTGTGTGTGTGTGTGTGTGTGTGTCTCTCTCTCTTTCTCTCCCTCTCTCTCTCTCCTTTCTTCTCTCTAACTCTGGCTCCAACTATTCCAGTCTTTGTTCTCACACCTGGCAATTAGCATCACAATGACCTGCAAATTCAAAAGACAGAGTTTTGTAATATTTAGCAAATGGAAATGTTTTCAGCTGGATGTGAACCATGGACCTTGAGTATGACAGTCGAGCGCTCTAATACGCGATGTATCTGCAAGAGATGAGATGACTGGTGGGTGTCAGTTGAAATAAGTAGCCTATAATGATATAATCATCCTGTCACAAGCTGGAGCTATAATTAATAATTTGAAATAGACTCTAAATATGCCACCACAACACATGTAGACCTATTACAGCTCTATTCAGACTGAATTGTTGTGTATTCCAGCCATTGTTTGCACATCTGTGATTGCTGTTTGGTACAGTCCCATATCTGAAAGTCTGAAAGCCTGACTGAGTTGCATGTAGTTTGGCTACATAGAGTTTGGAGTTATGTGGAATTTACCTTCTGAATCTGAACTCTGAAGACAGTGAAGTTGCATAGATTTATACCTACCCAGCAGGGATTAATTTCAAAGCAGGCAGGTAGGCTTTATAGCTAGAGCTAGCTTGGGATGAATTTTAGAATTTTTTCGGGGTTTCCTTTTTATTTGTAACTTTGAGGCTGTTTTCTTTAGCTATTTTATGAACAATATGAAATCTAGTTCTTGCAATTTTAGAATCTTACTGGTTTGTGAGATCATAGGAACACCTGTTCGGGTCTTCTACGACCAAATTATATGCCCTACACTGACCCTAACACTAACCCTAGGACACCGGATCGCGATGACCCTAAAGACCGGGTCGCGATGACCTAGGACACCGGGTCTCGATGACCTAGGACACCGGATCGCGATGACCCTAGGACACCGGATCGCGATGACCCTAGGACACCGGATCCCGATGTCTAAGACCAAGTTTAATATATGCCCTACACTGACCCTAACACTACCCTAGGATACTGGTTTCGATAACCTTAACACTGATAGATCTGTAATATGCTAACCATAATATTTATTCCAAGAACCAGGTTGAGATAACTGGATTAACATTGTCTCGCAAAAAAATGAATATTTTAAAAAAAAAAAAATTTAAATGGGGAAAAAAAAAAAAAAAAAAAATCTTAAAATTGTTTTAAACGCCTCAAAAATTTTTTTTCTTTGAAAAAAAAAACTTAGAAAAAAAACGGAAAAAAAAATAAAAATAAATTTATTAAAAATAGAAAATAAAATTTGACATTCCTAAAAACGATTATTTATGCTTAGAAATCCATTTTACAACATATCCATACTTTTTTTTTTCACTTTTAGTGGCTGGTACAAAAGGAAGTCTAGCCGCAAAATGTCGCAATTTTATAAAAGCGTTAACACACTTCCCTGTATTGTGCGATTAAACGTAAATGCAGTGATCGCTCGATGCTTCAAATGGGGCGCCACTGCACACTCGCCTGCGGCTCGTCACAGCGCGACCCCTATCCAAAGCTATCTCGCGGTGCACTGCATTCACCGCTAACGCACGCTCGGGCGTGTGTTAATGCTATACTCATAAAGGCCAAATACCAGTTCCGATGCACTTATGATGCAGCTAACATGCTATGGAATGTATGGCGCCAAATGCATCTATCAATCATCTCTATCATTCCTGTATTAAAAATAAGAGGAACATTCATTATAGCCTTTACTCTTTAGGCCTAAAAACTGTACAATTTTTATTTCAAATCGTCAATTTAATTTCAACAAAGAATAAATATTTTATTTTAGATTTAATACCATTTACGAAGTCTTCCCAGTTTCTTGTTGGATCCATTTCTTTTCAAGTTACAAACGGCACATCTGCTCTCCTGTTTGTTTTGTATTCCTTTTTCTGAGATATTATTATCTTTAAAAGTTTGAACGCATGTCATGAACATGATATATGTGGTTACACCGTCACTGCACTGGTTTTGCTCACAGCTAGCGCTTTTAGCTAGCTGGCTCGCGCTAGTCCGGGAAATTCCCTAACCAGTGCGCGCCGTACGTACGTACGTGCACGTAAGCGCAATCACAAATAAATCCAAGATGGCCGCCGTCGAGGGAGTAAGTGTGCTCCTTGCACAGAGATTAGAAAAAGCCAAGGAAAACCTGGAAGATGTGGAACTTAACATTCGTAAACTTACTGGAGGAGATGCTCCGGCTATGGAAAGAAGGTAATAATGCGTTTAGACCTATCTAATTATCTTCGCTTTGGCTTATTTTTATTGCTGGATTGGTTGGGACAGAAATTTATTTCAGCCACGCCAGCGCCACGCCATTCATGCCCCGCGCCGCGCGCCAGCCAGCCACTCCGGCACGCACGGCGGCAGGGTATGGGAGGCGGACGCAACGTGTGTCATGTGTGTTGAGCTGCTCAGCTAGCAGCTCAGCTCAGCCTTTAGTCACTCATTTCAGTGCTATCAAATTTTGACTTACATTTACTGTAATTCCTTTTCCTTAGTTAGACTGATGCAATATCAGCTAAGTCAACACTCTCCATCTGGAAAAATGTTGATATTTTTCCCTCTTCGAAGCTGATCTTCATATTAGGCCTACCCCCACATCTCCGTAAAGCCCAGATTATCAGAGCCCAGCTCCTTACCCAAACTTACCCCACCCAGAAGCGTCTCGCAAGAATTGGTAAATCACAGTCATCTATCTGCCCTCTATGTAAAATTCATGAAGAAGATATACAGCACTTCATCTCTTCATGCCAGCACTTACAGACGCACCGTACCAACTTCATACATGATGCTATCTACAAATTCTCAGAAATGAACATTGCAGAAACCCTAGACAGAGACAACCCAACAGCCTTCACTACGTTTGTTCTTCTTCCCAACCCTGACCTCCCCCTCAATACAATAAAATCCTATACTACCCTTGCCCTCCAATTCATACTGAAAATCCATTCACTACGAGCATCACTGATACCACAGAATTGAATCCCAACCTGTACCACCAGTATATCTACCATTCCACAGGCAGGAACCGCCTGCTGATCTCCGAAGTCAACGGAGGAAGAACAAGAAGAAGAAGAAGAAGAAGATGGAATTTATTGATAAATCTTTGTCAAATGCTCGTGCATGCGTGAATTAAGGTCTCGCTGTTTTTTTACTTTTTCCTCTGAATCGCGATCTCCCTTCACGTAGCTGTAACTTAGCCGTAGGGGGTCGTAGCAGCATACCCTCGCGGCCGAATGCTAAACTGCACTAGCACCGAATTTTGAAACCCTTTGACCGAGTTCATTTCTTCTTCTTCTTTCGGCGATGCGGAGTTTAGAACTTTGCCATTTATTTGGTATTTATAGTTTTCGATGATTTTGTGTTAAATATGAAATAGATCTATTGTTGATTGAATACCGCATTTTAAAATTATTTTTGAAACTTGCGCGAACTATCGTCACCCCATCATAGGGTAGCACTCCGTGAATTTGGATGCCTCCCGGTTTTCAGCTACTTGAACAGCTGTCACAAAAAGATCACAAACACATCAGCCTCCAAGCTCTCATAAAACAGTCATCAAACATTTGTCAAACACACCACTAAAATTCAAAATATGACAATAAATATATTCAATTCAATTCAATTCAATAATAGTCTAACGTTAGTCATAAAAAGACGAGATTGCAAACTTACTCTGAATTGGACGTCATCGCGGAGATATTTCCACTTTTGCGTTTCTTAGAGAATACGCTAATGGGTTGGCAGCTCTTCCGGGATGCGTTGTGAAGTGATGCTGTGCGCTGCTACCATGAATTTGGTATGAGAATGACGGGAAACTTCCACTTATTAATCGGTCGCAGCGAATTTTTTTCATCCCGCCTCACATGTTTTGCAATACTCAAAAAGCACACCACCCTTGTCTAGAGGGGGCGCTAGCAACATTCCGGTCATAGCGAGACATTGCGTGCGGCGCACATTATTGTTTTTTTTGTCGAGACGCTTTGCGTCGTGGGTTTTTCAGTCTGCGCGATCAAAACGCATAGGGAAACAATGCGCGTCCGAAAAGTATTCCGCAAAACCATTTACCGGGCGGAAAACATCTCCTCCTTCTATCGGCGCTTTTTTTTATAACCGTAATTAAATATTTCAAATGATTTTGATAGTCTTTTTTTAGTCTTCTAGTGGGTGGATCATCCGATAAAGGAGGTAAGTTTTCATATTATCGCTGATTTCCCCTTAAAGAACTCCTCCGGGCTTAATTAATTAAAATCTAAAAAGCACAACACTGAAAATTTCATCAAAATCGGATAAGAAATAGCGAAGTTACGAATTTTCTTAGGTTTTGAATTTTGAATCTTGGCATATTCAAATTGGCAAACTGATGATGTCACATTATTCTTCCTTATCAACAGGGTGTCCGTTGGAGATTCGAGAAGGCTTGTTGTTGGAGAGCCAAGACGGGTATCAGGTGATCAGAGGAGGGTGTCAGGTGATCAGAGGAGGGTGTCAGGTGATGAGAGGAGACTTGCAATTGATCAAAAGAGGGCTTTAATCGACGAAAGGATTGAAAGGAGACTTTCTGGTGATCAGAGAAGGATAGGAAGTGACCAGAGAGGTTTATTTGGTGACCAACGAAGAGTTTCCATGGATGCACCATCGGGACGGGGTAGAGGCAGAGGGTTGACAGTGCAGAGGTAAATACATGATTTGAAAAAAAAAAAATTTGTATTGGCACTATAAAAAAGAAACTGAAAGCAGATAGGTAATCAATTCATCAAAAAAGTGACATGGTCCTTCTCAAAAGAAAAATCTTTGCAGTTCTACAACAGAATTCTGTACAGATTTGTCTTGTGGTAGCAAAAATTTGATGATAAGACCATTTCTAAGGAATTGGGGATATTTTACTTGGTAGTTGATATTTATTAAGTGTTCCTTTGGTGCCAATTTAGGCAGACAGGTTTGCCTCACAGTTTTAAAAGTGACTGATTATTTTATTACTTTACAGGCTTTCATTGATGGAGAGACTTGGGGCACCACCTGCTAAGAGACCAAACCTGGGAAGTCCTTTTAGCAGGTAAGTCATTTACAAGGCAATGTTATAAGTTCCTTTATGTCTTGGTTATTATTTACATCATGTTGATACGTTGTTTGATACAGAAAATGTAACGTCAGTTACAGATACATTTTTGCTTGCTGTTTCAAATGGATATGTGGTTTGGGTGGAAATTTCTTGCACAATTCTTTCCCTATCTTTAATTTTTTTAGCTGTATTAGTTTTAAGACCCATGTATTGTTATTGTAACTTCAATATAAACAATCTAGAAGATTCTGTGTGTTTGTAACATCAGTTAACATGGAATTGCCCCATTGTGTTTTTCTTTAGTGTAAAATGTAAGATTGTTGAATTTTTGATATTTTTTTATCATCAACAAAATTCAGTACTCAAGACTGTGTAAAAAGGTTTCCTTAATAGATATTTGTCTAATTTGTTATTGTTATCAGGCTAGGAGGGAGAGTGGGACCAAGGAACCGAGCCCCAAGCGATGATGAGGAAGACGACATGGACCATAAGGTGAGTCTAAAACTCTCCAGTCTAGTTGAATTAGTAAACACAAATCAAGGAAAGATCTACAGCTCGGGCAAAAATTATTACTTTTGACCAAGCTCTTTTCCTCTTCTTCAAAAAGAGTGCCATGTACATTTTTAATAAATTTCCTATATTCACCTGTATGACAATGATATAATTGATGATGTCTAAGCTCGTAATTCTACAACACGTGTCCCAATGGGTTGTTCAAGAACTTAGACATACAATAACTGTTTTCCAGTGCTAGACAGTAACCTTTTGGCCGGTATTTTGACCCATGGTTTAAACCAGTCTGTACGTCTAGATGGCAACTCCATTTTAGAATTTTACATAGCATCAATGTAATTCTGAACCGGATTTGCAGTGTAGAACTTCTGTTTGGTTTAACCCTAAATAGGCCGGGTTATTTTTGTCATCTCACAGCCGGGGGGGGCTGATTAGGCCCCCCTTCAGATCTCGGCCGCCGATTGCGCGAGCGTCGCGAAAATTTGCACAATAGTAGTGAATAGTAGTGTGGGATGTAATCTACAAGACTGTATACCGGTAGTTTGTTTTTCCAAAATAATGTCTTTTTAATTTATATTAATTAATTATGCTAATTTATGCATGAAATCATACTTTTTGCTCTAAATCATTAAATAAGGCTCCTAGAATGCTAATTCTTGGTGTAAATATTGTTTGTATCATTCCTAACGATTGTACGTGAAAAAATTCTGGTATCTGATTTAATTTCTTATGTATTTTTATTGTTTTGGGAATTTCTTATGTATTTCTTTGTTTTTCGACTTATGTATTTAATTGTTTTTTTGTTTGGAAAACTTCAGTCATTATTTATCTCTGAATATTACAGCAATATCAAATAATATAATGGCTAATGACCCTATTTTAAATACCGAAATGTGATTTTAGCATGAAAAGCCATTTCCCTTATGTTTTGTACACATTTTTTTTTTTTTGGCGACATGACCGCGCGAAATGTCGAGGGGGGGCTGATTAGGCCCCCCCCCCCCCGGCCCTTTTAGGGTTAAACCAGGATTCAGTATACAGGCCATAATGTTTACGCTGTTAAATTTTACAACTGCTATTGGGTCTGGGGTAACCCCCAAATAAAACTACTGTTTGATTATATCAAGTTGTGTAATTAGATTTCTTTCGAGTGGCAATATCTAAAGATAATCAATTGTAGTTTGTATTGCAGTTAAGTGTTACATGATATCGATCCAAAATCTGTTCAAACAGCTCCTTGATAAACATTTTTTTTGTTTCTTGACAGCCTCTTGTTCAATCCTCTGTGGTAACTACCCTGACGACAGTGACACCAAAATCTCGCCAACAAACTATCAAAGAAGGACAGAAAGACAAGAAGAGTGTAGATAGGTGAGTCGAGTACAGGCATCTTGGTCCAATTGAGTGAATTTTATGGGGTTACCCAAGGGTGTGAATGTGGTATAAACCATTTTACAAGTTGAAATTATGAAATTATATGTACCTGATTAAACACCAGCTCAGTGTAAAACAGTCCTAAATTATAAGATTTTGGTTGTGGTACGTGCAATCAACAACCATATTTTCAAGGAGGCATATTGGTACTGATGAGTTATAATTGCTATTTTTAATCTTTTGTGTCTGTATATTTACTTTCTTTTTCATAGAAATAAGCGTATGTTTGGACACCTTCTAGGAACCCTACAGAAGTTCAGAGATGAGAGTGGTGAAAAGACAGCCAAGGTTGGTGTGCTCTGAAATATTAAATTTTGTTCTTTGTTATGCCTCCGCCACCAAACGTGGTGCCGGAGGCATCATGTTTTCGGGTTGTCCGTCCATCCGTACGTCCGTCCGTCCCGTTCACTCGTTATCGCGATATCTCAAGAACCATTTGAGATATCAACTTCAAACTTGGGGATAGTATGTGCCGCCATAGGAAGATGATCTGCTTAGATTTTGGAGTATGTAGGTCAAAGGTCAAGGTCACGGAGGTCAAAAATCGTGAAATGCTATGTATTGAGTTTGTTATCGCGATATCTCAAGAACCATTTGAGATATGAGCTTCAAGCTTAGGTGTAGTATGTACCGCCATAGGAAGATGATCTGATTAGATTTTGGAGTATGTAGTTCAAAGGTCAAGGTCACGGAGGTCAAATAGTGAAATTCTATGTAATGAGTTTGTTATCACGATATCTTAAGAACCATTTGAGATATGAGCTTCAAACTTAGGTGTAGTATGTACCACCATAGGAGGTTAATCTCATTAGATTATGGATTATATAGGTCAAAGGTCAAGGGTCACAGAGGTCAAGATGTGAAAATCCATGTATTGAGTTTGTCATCGCGATATCTTTGGAAGCAATTAAGATGTAAACTTTAAATTTAAGGGTAGTATCTATCACCAGAGGAATATGGTCTGAATAGGTTTGGGGTCACAAGGTCAAAGGTCAAGGTCAAAAATGTCATTCTATAAAGCAAAATGAATAGATGAATGTGCGATATATTTCTGATCTGGCAATGGCGGAGGCATATATTTCGACCGTGTGCGGTCGAGGATTCATCTTGTTTTTGTTTTGTTTTTTGTTCTTGTTTTGTTATATTTATTATTTTTTTGTTATTTTTCATGAAAACATGCTTTCCATCTAGATTTGCATCTAACATAAAGTGTGATTAGAATGATTTTGTAGCCTTTCTTCAAACAGGGCTCTACACTGACCAGGGTCCAAAACAAAAACCCATTATAAAAGATCCACCCTGACTCTTGGGAACGCTAGTTCCACAGATCCTTTTGCAAATTCAAAACCTGACTTTTACTCTGATCTCAAAACCGTCATTTGATTTAAACTATGACCCAAGATTTGACTTTTTCTCTCAATCACCCACATCAGGACGAACGTAGGAAGGAAATTGAAAAGAAACTGGAAGAGAAGGCCATTGAAGAGAAGAGAGCCGTGATAGAGGAGAAAAAGCTTTTAATAAAGGAGCGGAAAAATAAACAGGCAGAGCTTGATCGTCTTGAACAGCTAGTTGAGCTCACACAAGAGGTAAGCCATTGTGTTTTAGAATGTGCAATCTTTATAAACTTCACTAGCCGCAGCATATTCAACGAAACATAACGGAAACAGATATAGAATCTCATAAGACGGTTGTTGGATAAAGGTATTATTTTCTCCCAAATTGAAGTAAGTGTATACTTGGTAGGTAATTCATCTTTGAGTGATTGACATAAATATCATATGAAAATTGATATCTTTGGAATGAAGATGCCAAATATTCCCCTTCATGTAAATTACATATGATGAATACATAACCACAATACTCTATTTATGCCTCCGCCCACCGAAGGTGGTGCCGGAGGCATTTTTTTTTCGGTTTGTCCGTCCGTCCGTCCCGTTTGCTCGTTATCGCGATATCTCAAGGACCACTTGAGATATTAACTTCAAACTTGGGGATAGTATGTATCTTCCTATAGGAAGATGATCTGATTAGATTTTAGAATATGTAGGTCAAAGGTCAAGGGTCATAGAGGTCTAATTGTGAAGTTCCATGAATTGAGATCGTTATCGCGATATCTCAAGAACCATTTGAGATATGAGCTTCAAACTTAAAGGGATTATTTATCACCATAAGGTCAAGGGTCACAGAGGTCAAATTGTGAAATTCCATGTATTGAGTTCGTTAAACTTCCATATGAAGACACTCATATTATAAGATTCTGGAGTACGTAGGTCAAAAACTTAGGGGGACTATGATCTAAGAATGTTTGGGGTAAAAAGGTCATAGATGTCTTTGTTTGAAGGAAAATGAATAGATGAATGTGCTATATATATTTCTGATCTGGCAATAGCGGAGGCTTATATTTCGACCGTGTGCGGTTGAGGATTCATCTTGTTTTTCACTTCATTTCAGTAGAATTATAGATAAAATGTTCTGAAATGTTATTTTCTTCCTTTGATACTTTTTCAAAAATATAGCATAAGGAATGGGATGCACACTCCAGCCTACTCAGTAACTTTATCCGCACCAGGGCCAAACCTCATATCTTCTACAAACCTGCCAAATGGACTCTCGGTACAGAAAAACTCTTCAAGGAATCCAAGCAAATATTGAGTGGTGAGCTATCATTTGATTTTAGCAAATCATTCTGTTTGCAGGGCAGATATTATTCCCTCTTGCTTTCGAGGACCCTAATTGAATATGGCTATACTTCTCTTCCATGCCTATCTGTTAATACCTTTCTCAATGAATTCTACAGCTAGGTCAGTTGGTCATTTATCTTAAGTTGTCCATGCAAAGTATCTTCCTGTACACCTATGCCTTTCAGTCTTTCCTGTCATTACCAAATGCCCTCAATCCTCTTGAGGAACTAAACATAAAGAAGATATAGTATTCGTTCTTACAATCATAATCAGAATAACTATTTGACCTTTATTCCTCAGCTGCTGTTGAGAAGCGTAAAGCTGAACTGGAGAGAGATTTGGCTGAGCTGGAAGGTAAGCCCAGCAAAAAAGAGAAGAAAGAAGAAGTAGAAGAAGATGCTAAGAAAGACAGGAGGAGGAGCGGAGAAGACAGAAGAAGAAGCGGTGAGGAGAGGAGGCGTCGTCATAGTAACCGGGATGAGGTAAAGGGTAAGAGGGATGATAGGGATAGGTCACACAGGGATGATGATGAGAAGCATGGTCGTGAGGAGAAGCGAAGGGACAGGAAACGAAGCAGACATGAAGACAATAAAGAGGAAAAGGTTGAGAAGCCTAAAGACTCTGATAAGCCGTCTTCCAAAGATAAAGAAGATGAACCATTGAAAGAGAGAACGGCAGAAGCAGACCCTGATCGTGATGTAAAAGAGAAAGAAGAAGATGGTAATGATGGTAAGATGGAAGGTAAGTATGAAGAAGAGGAGAAGATGAAGGAGGAAGAAAAGGTGAATGAGGAGGAAAAGGAAGATGTCACAAAGGACACTAGTGACGAGGGCAATGTAGAGGGAGGAGATAAGCAGGAAAATAAGATGGAAGAGGAGGGTGTCCAGGGGCTAGCTGATGAGGAATGGGGGAATGTAGGATGGGGAGAGGATGAAGATAAACCAGCAGCAACTGATGCAGTTGCAGGGCAGATGGATGATGGGCAGAATGACCAAGAGCAGTTAGACTACATCTATGATGACTTGTGAAGCATTTTTTTTTTAATTGGAGGGAAATCACCTTTAAACCATCACATATTTGACCATCGGACATTTGATGATTGTTGCATAGGTTTTACTGTGTTTTTACGGTTGGGGAAGGGGGGCAAATTATAGAGATCATTATGTTTGGTTTATAAACACAATTGGTGATTCCATCAAATTCTTCACAACTTAATAAATGCATAGGTATTGTGTGTCAAAGATCAGGTACCATCTTCCTTGACATACTGATTTGATCTCCTTCATCTTCTTTTCATTCTTAAACCATATAAATTTACCCTTTGTAGATAGATACCTTATCTCTGAAGGACTCCAATCACCCCATTGTTTACTTTATATGTTTGGGACAATGTGAGTATTCCATATTCAAAACATCAGTTGAAAATATTATGTACATATATATGGCAAGTTTCCAGATAAAAATGTTCAAAAAGTTATATGTAAAAGTAAAAAGTGACTTACGAGTTCACCAGGCCTGATGCTATTTATACCAGTGCCCATGAAGAATAATTTGGAATTTACACTTGTAAAAGGTTTATTTCCCATGCATGAAGCTCTGTTTTGTGATACAATCTAATTTTTCATTTTGTTCATTTAATAATTTAATTTCACTTTGATATGTTATTTTGGGGAGGTAGGGGGAGGGGGAGGGGATGATTGGTCTTCTTCAGCTGTGTGTATGCTTTAGATTTTAGAAAGAGGTGATGAGTCTTCAGAGAAGTATATGGTGTACAGTTAACTGAAAAGGGGAAAAGAGAGAGGGAGCAATTTCGATACCTGGGACTAGTATGGTATGTCTGTGCATGTTCTATGTTATGATTATCATCGGTTTGGCTTGAACCCTTCAGCAACCAGGTGATTGAGAGAAACAAGGGGGGTGATTCACTAACAGAGCCCGCGTTCGTTCCTAAGAGCGATATTTGGGATTGATTTCAATCCCAGGCTAAAATTAATCCTGACTCACTGGTTCACTAAATCGCACATTGAGCTTGGATTAATTTATACGCTCAGATATATGAATATTCATGAACGCACTCAATCAACCAATCAGAAAATTTTATTTCGACAGGTTAAATTTTTGTAAAAAGACTGGTGAATGAGGTTAATGGGTTAGCGCATGAAAGTATGATAGTCATTGTTGAGGTCACAATCAATTGTCAGATTTACGCTAAATGCATGCGTTTGAAAATAATGAGTTTACCCGTGCACTCATATTAAATCAGGGTTATGTAAAAAGTCAATGCTTAAAAGTGGTGCGCGAGCGCTTCTAGATTTGGGATCAATTTTAGCAGCAAAATTGATCCCAAATAGCTTAGTGAATCAGCGACTAAAATGGAATTTGCTTTTGGATTGATATCGATATTATAAATTGATTTAATCCACATTTGGGATCAATTTAGCTGTTAGTGAACTACCCCCCGGGTGATTAGAGAGAGGAAGAAGAGAGAGAGAATTGGTGGAAGACTTGCATGTTATTACTTTGGGACTCTATTCACTCTACATAAACATCCTCATACAGTAACAGTAGTGCACTAGTTATTAAACACCCTGTTTATCTTAAATAAGGCATGCATTTTTCTTGATTTGGTGAATAATGAATGAATGATACAAAGTATTGACATACCAACTACAAATTTCCAGAATTGACAAGGAATAATTAATATGTCAGTTAAAATACAATCTCCTTGATACTTTGCAAAAATCTAAGTGGCAACTGAAATGAAATATCCATGGAACACTCATTCTCAAATTAATGAGCCTATTTTGTTTGTCCATTAGGAACTGTTTCTTTGCCAATTAAGCTTCTAGGAAGTATCCATTCTATACTACAAACAATTTACATGGCCTAATTAACAGAAGTGCAAGACCCCTCTATTGATAAATTTTGCCGAAGGTCACACAACCATAGAAAATGATGTATCATCTGTGACTTCCTATGTTTCTTAAATTGTGTAGCTTTCTTTTGTCCGTTGTCTGTTGTTCCTGCTCTTTCTGTAAATGTTTATTTGTGGTTGTGTGTCTGTGTGTGTTGTAGTTGTAGCACCATTCAAGTCAGTGAGTGAAATAGTGCTCTGAAAAGATTTTGTTTTGCAATCGGATTGTTGGTTTGGAGGAATATGAACATGAATTATCAAAAGAAAAAAGATCCTTGATAAAAGATGAGGATTCTGTACAGTGCCAGAGTCTTGCCTTCTGTCAGTATATGAAGCATTTTCTTTTGTAATGTGCTTGACTCGGGCCTACGGTACCTACCAGAGAAAATGTGCTATGAGTACTCTTCAGGGAGTTGGTTAGACTCTGTGGCCCATATTCTACACCGTAGATTGAGTTTGTATGAGTCGAAAGTGTGTGCGGTGCTGTTGTGCTATCCATTGTATGAGCATCAGACATAATGGTTGCAACAAAAGCACTGTACAAACTTCCAACTCATACAAACTCGGCCTTCGGTTTAAAATACGGGCTAGTATATGACACTGTACAAATTCACTTCATGCTACATACATGTCCAGTGAAAATTGCCAATATACAGTGCACATGTAGGCATGGTCATAATTGAACAGAGTCCAAACTTGTAACAGAATGCCTTGCTTATTACTAAAAAAAATACATGTTTTATCAGAATGACATAGAATTTAACATTCTTTTAAATACACATCTTGTTTAAAAATTTCTGGATAATATTGTTGCACTCTGTAAAATGTTATTTGATCTTAACCATGAGTTTGATTATCTTAAATGTATAAATTTTTAGTATGGTAAAACAAAATTGGACACTATTTTTTTTATAAATCAATAAGTTGGTTATGAATTTTCATCTTGTTTCATTTCTGTTATCCCAATATGTTAGAAAATTCTTTCTTGTATCTTTGGAATGTTCAACAACAAAAAAATGGCGAGGGGTAAGGGGAGGGTGACAAAAAAGTGAGGAAAATATTTAGGCTATGTCATGATCAGGAACTAATTCGTTTTTGTTCAAACTGTTTCTTTTAAGTGAATAAGGAGTTTTGTCTGCATTTCATACAAGTATTTCTTTGATGTTGCCAATAATGACTGAAAGACAATCAATTGATTGTTTTATATTTTTATGCATATTATGTCCACTATCATTACTTTGCTAAATAATTCTTTAAGGACATATTAATTAGATTGTATGTTAAATCAATTACTTTATTTAAATTTATGGTAGAAATACAGATGTATGAATATAAGGCATTTGTTTTTGTTTAGATTTATAATATTAAACAATTGAAAAGTTGAATCAGTACATATATTATTTAGGGTCTACATTAAATGAATTTAGATTTTCTTTAACTGAAAAGATAATGACCATCTTGTTTACAATCCATGTAGATACATCTTTAAGAATAACTTCATTCAAACTTTATTGATGGATCATTCTTTTTCAGATTTGTACAATTAAACCAAGTTACTCAGCTATATTGCACGTGCAAGGAAGGGGGAAAAAAAGCCGGGAATACTCTTTTGTTTTGGAGGGGGCGGGTAGAGGGCACTTATCATCTTACAAATACATAAATTGAATAGCTTTTCACAATATTATTGATTGATATTAAAAACATTCTTGAATTTAAATACATGTGTTAATAGGTCTTTTAACAAGCAATTTTATTGTCCCATTTATTACAAAACATGACTATGCACCCTTTAATCTCGTAATGCAAATGGAAAAGTTGAGTGTATAATTTTGATCCATGTTCATAACCCTATGTTTATTTTATAAGTTGCATAATGAATCAGTGATCTTCCAAAAAAGTAATCATTGCACTCTAATAATGCTGAAGAACTGTCATTTTAAATCCTTTCCCTTTAGTTTACTAGTGTTAATCATTGATTGTAGCCAATATCAGTTTTCAGCTTTATGACTGCAAATAAGGTGTTGCTAGAAGATGGGGAGGTGGAACACTTCCTCTCCTCTTTCATTAATTCCTTATTTTTTTTATATTCTTTCAGAATTTTTTCCAACTTGCCTGCAAATTTGAACATTTGATAGCTTTTTTGGTCAATCCTATGTTTCAATTCAAAATGAGAATTGTTTTGCGATGCTAGTAAATAATTAAAATGTATTTTACAGCTTTTTTTTTCTTTTTCTTGAAAGTTGAGAAATGTGTATAATAAATAATCTTTCGTTTCCAGTTCATAAACAATGTTCATTTAGAGTCTTTTGATTTCTGTATTAATGAAGGAGAATGAAAAGAAATAACAGAAAACACTCAGAAAAAAGAACAGTAGATAGAGAGAGAGAGAGAGAGAGTGAAATAGAAGTGAGAGAGAGAGAGAAGGAGAGACATAAACGGAAGAGTAGGAGGGAGAAAATAAAAGAGTAGACGTTGCATCACCAGTAAAATGTGACTTGAGAAATACAGAAACAAATTCATTATGATGTTCTTATTCATGTACTCAACAAGGCTAAGGTAATAGTCTACGGGCATTCAAAATGATGGCTGAAGAATGACACAAAAAGAACTTCATATCTCTGTTGTAATTCATGTAATTTAAATTCTAGAAATGCTAAACAGTATTCAATGAAATACAGACACAAAATGTTTGACATTCATAATAAGCAAATATTATTTAATGGCCTTCATCACTTCATGAATATGACAATAAATTTTTACATATGGAAAGTTACAAGTGAAAACATACTTGTTACTAAGCAGTGGTAGATCCAGGATTTCAGGATGAGAGAGGGGGGGGGGGGGCGCCCCCTCCGCTATAATTTTCTATAATTTTAACATGTAGAGTCAATGAGTGGTTTTCAAATTATGAGGGGGGGGTGCACATCTCCTGTGGCCCCGCCTGGATCTGCAACTGCAAAGAATGTTGCTTAATTTATCAGCATGAATGGCTAAATTGAGATTTTTTTTTATTATAAAATCACTCAAAGCAAATTGAGCCTACTTGTAAGATTATAATTTACTAGGATTTAATGAGATACGGTACATATTAATGAGTTTTTTGTTTTAATTTCAACAAAAGCTCTGTTGAAATAAATAAATAAATGCTTGTGTGTTTTAAGGACACATGTGTAAAAAGTGATGTAAAAATCAGTCAAAAGGTCTTCACAAGCAAAAGCTGAATCATTAATACATTTTCCAAAGTTTTTTTTTAAAACTCTGAATAAACATTGCAAAACTGTAATAAACATATTGCACAAAAAGACAGCTAAAAAAACACCACAAATTACAACAGATTCCAATGGTTAGAACAGTAGAACCCTTGTAAGTAAGGGTGGCTAGGTAACAGCATAAAAAGGCCAATTCAAGTGAAATCACATTTGAAGGGATATGGAAGACAATGGATGTCAAGTCAATGACATAATTTGATATTTACAAAGTAAATCAGATAACGTCTATCTGGCTTTCAGTATTGCATCAAATAAGGTGAGGTAATTTATTTCTAAAAAAAAATAGCAGAGCTGCATGTCAAGAAAGTATCAAGTACATCCTATTGAAATATGAGTTAATTTATATACATTTCAATGGAATATTGACAAAATATAATGCTGCCCAGCTTCCTGTCTACTAGTCTGCTCCATGCTAACTTTCGGATCAACTTTAGTTATACAAATTATCTACAACAGTCCAATCCTATAATAAGGACCACTTGTCTTGTTATAATGAAATCTCATATCTGCGCTCATTGTAACAGGAGTAGACTGTCCTCTGCAAACTTACCAGTAGAATTTGTTTCTTACACAGAGATACCTTGCCACTATTTTGCATTGAGATAATTTCTTACCTGCATCATCTTTCTGATGAAACCCCCTTAACTAAAACGACTTTTATTGAAGTTGTTTACATCATGCTACATAGATGCTGAATGTTACAACTCTGACACAAAATTAGAACAAAATATGGATGTCCCCTTCCTTGCTCCCTCCCTCCCTTTACATTTTGTTATGAAGCATCTCCCGACCCAGTTCCTTTCCTCTGCAACGAGACAACTTTGATGGTCAAACTGGCTACTAGTCCTTCTTGCAGAAAGACATACTCCCTTCCAGGTTAGGGTCATACTCTGTTAGGTACTTATTACTTGTTACGAGTGTGTTAATGTTATGAAGCATCCCCAGACCCAGTCCCTTTCCTCTGCAACAAGATTACTTTGATGGCCAAACTGGCTAATAGTCCTTCTTGCTGAAAGACATACTCCCCTTCCAGGTTAGGGTCATACTCTGTTAGGTACTTATTACTTGTTACTTGTGTGTTAATGTTATGAAGCATCCCCATACCCAGTCCCTTTCCTCTGCAACAAGATGACTTTATTGGCCAAACCAGCGGCTAGCCCTTCTTGCTGAAAGACATACTCCCCTTCCAGCTTAGGATCATACTCTGTTAGGTTCTGATTACTTGTTGCTAGGGTGTCGAACTTCCAGGCTCCAAGCAGGCGACTCTTGCCCTGTCTAGCAAACACAAAGACCAGTGATGCGTTGCCAAGGAGATGAGGGAGGGTGGAGATTGCATCATGTGACCAGGGAGGAGGGAGGTGGTTAAGGTTTGGGGAGGAGATGTCATGATGGCAACACGGTGGAACACCTACATTTCCAGGAAGTGCTATAAAAAATCCTGTACGGGAGGTTTTTTAACAAACAGAGCAAAAAATACATAAGAAAATTTTTAAAATATTTGCACATTTTTTTTATAAGGAGATATTAGCATACTACATGTAGTTGTCTTAATTCTAGACTCCTGATGATTCAATGTCTGGTATATTTTCTATGCCTCTGAAGTTGAGACAAACCACAATATGAGGGTAAAACTGAACATAAATATACTGTAGGCTTCTTATCCAGTGCCCTTACAATAATCAATTGCAAGTCAATAGTAAACAATCAGATCCTCTTTGCCCAAGTTTCACAATTTGAACGGTTTCAAATTTGTAATTGATCAAATATCCGTATGTTACAGGGCACTGATCATATTTCTTGTCTCTCTTGAGTGGTGCTCAGATTTCTTATTAATATACTTACCTGTGAGGATCGCCCAATGTGCACTATGTCCCTTCTTAGTAGCTGGCTCATTATTAGAGTCTTTATCATATCTGAATCAACTTTTGGTCAAGGTCAAATGAAAATGGTTCTTCTTAGTTTAAAACATTGATGTGAGCATCTGTTCATATACTTCATGTTCATTTATATTTAGTATTTACTATCACTGTCAAGTAAAATTTAGGATTTACAGAATATACTAATACCATACTTAATTTTTTAATTAAGTATGTACATCCAATGCCCTATATGAACTTCATGAAATGATTTGTCTTTACTTTCAAGTTTATGAAAAGGTATCATGCTTACATATTATCATGCCATGATTAGTTCATAAAGAGAAGTAAAGACTGAAAATGGGGTTTGATGAACAAAAAAGTTTATTATTTCATGGAATCGCTCACATATGATAATTTCAGTTCAATACAAGACAGTTTTAACTTTATAAAAAAAATTTTTTTAAACGGATCCTTATCTAGCGCTTGCTCTTTGACGTTGGGCTAAACATGATGCCCAATAGGTTCTCCTGAAACAGTTCAAAAATGTCTTAATTTGTGCCTTTAAAAGTGGTTAGAAAGACAAAAGCAATTTGTGAAAGCTCAGAAATGGCTAGTTATTGAGTAGAAGGATACGGTACTAATACTGGCAATCCCTTTGCAAGATGGCTGATTATATCTCCTGTATGAGTGTGGAGACCATCAGAGAGAAGCCAACCTGTCATATCAAATTCTTCTTCTGCAAACTTTAAGGTATTTGATGCTGCAAAGAGTTATTAGTTTGATAAGTAGATGAAACATCAGTGAATTGAAACATATTTGAATGTAAATATACATTCCAAAAATGTTGAAAATATTTTAAAGACTGGATAGGCAATTTAAATCCCTGAAGTTGCAATTTTGAATACTTGTACATGTTAAACATTTTAAGTATGAAATGAGATGGATTATAAGCTAATACATGTAATACAAGTTTTATTAATTGTTTAGGAAAATACAGAACATAAACTAAAAAGAAGGGGACGGGGGGATACAAACAAAATTACATAAATCGAACTGTAGATTTTATTCTTGCATGCAGTTATCTGCTCTTACCTGAAAACATTTCCCCTTGCAGAGTGTAACCTTTCTCTCTGGCTGATTTTAAGACTACATCAAGACTCTTCTCTGTTTTATGCAGCATACTGGCAGCCATACATAATGCTACAAGGCCACAGCTGGGTTTGAAAACAAGAAACACATGACCATTTAAAAATGTACAGGAAAAAATGTACAGGAACAATAAAGCCTTATGAGATCATTTTATTGACAGCCAAATGGACTTTATCTTTGATAAAGAATACAAAGAAATGTCCCTCTGATAGTTAACATTATTTTGTATGCATGGTAAAAGTATATGTACTTAGAATGCTCATACTACATTGTACAGCGCGTCCCCCCAAAAAATGTCACTCTGATTGGGCGCTAAATAATTTCTATAATAAAGAATTATTGCCAATTTCATATGCATATTTTGAAAGCCCACATAATTCTTCTTGTGAAAATTTAAAACATTCCGCTTCATTGGTTTTGAATACACAGACTCTTTTGTAAGAGCAGTCATTTTTGGCCCATTCCAAGTTTGATGAAAAGGAATATATTACAAAAATGCCAGGCATTATTCTGTGCTTCACTTTTATTTCAGTTTAACAACTGTGATGTTCATGCTTTTGTTTTCAAGGAGCAATGCCATATCTCATTGATTATGAATCAGATAATTTCGCAATTTGAGTCTCGAGAGTCGTGGAGATGTCTCCTGGGTCTCTGGAGAAGTGTGTGGAAATTTAAATAAAAGTTTTAAAAAAAAAAAAAGTTTTTTCCAGTCGTAGCTGCAGACAACCCGACATCGCCGATACTCTTTTGTCTACTAGTGATACACAAAATCGTTCGCGACACTAGTCTCTGTAGTCTTGAACACGTCGCCGCGACGTCTTCTGGGTCTCCAGGGAGTTGCCCCAAAAAATCAATTAAAAAGCCACACATGTTTGATTTTTTTAAAAAGAATTTTCCCACTTTTTTAAATACAAGCAAGTCTTTTAATTGATTTTTTTGGGTGACTCCCTGGAGACCCAGAAGACGCCGCGACTACATCTTCAAAACTATAGAGACAGGAGTCGCAAAGTATTTGCAACCGATTTTGTGTATCACTAGTAGACAAAAGAGTATCGTCAATGCCAGGTTGACTGCAGCTAGAAACTGGACAAACTATTCTTTTAGACTTTTATTTCAATTTCCACACACTTCTCCGGAGACTCGGGAGACATCTCCACGACTCTCGAGACTCAAATCACGAACTAGTCTAGATTCATGGCCAGTAAGATATGGCACTGCTCCTTGAAACCAAAAGCATGAACATCACAGTTGTTAAACTAAAATAAAAGTAAAGAACAAAATAAGGTATGGCAGTTTTGTAATGTATTCCTTTTCATTAAACTTGGAATTGGCCAAAAATGACTACTCTTACAAAAGAGCCTGTGTATTCAAAATCAATGAAGCGGAACATTTGAAATTTTCACAAGAATCGCAGATTTATGTGGGCTTTCAAAATAAGCACATGCAATTGGCAATAATTCATTATTATAGAAGTTATTTAGCACCCAATCTGAGGGACATTTTTTGGGGGACGCGCTGCACATCATGAAATCCTACTTTATATCATATTACCCAAAAGATATAAAGCAGTTATGCTTTAATACCTCTAAGGTAAAGTATAAGACAGCTATTTCCTCATAATATCACAAATATTCATGCTTCACAAACCATCACCACGTCATCTCAGTGACAGGGGCATTTGCCATTTCTGCACCCCAATAACAATTTTAAGAGACTTTTTAAAATGTGACAACTTACGTTGGTCCTTGCTGACTGATATGCTTGATCTGTTGATTACAAGCTAGCCACTGAATCCTGGGTTCATCTGGTGATTGCAATCTCCTATGAAAATCATGGAGTGAAAAGATCAGATGGTGTCTTTTTTAATCATCTTCGGGTGTGATCAGTAATCAAACAGAGTGCCAAGGCAACCTTTTTAAGTCGTTTACTTGGCTCATCTTGCTTAAAGTGTTTGCACCAATAAGATTTAAAACAAAAAGCATGCAAACTAGATGAAAATGTCACTCTGAAACTATCTACCGGACAGAAATTAAATTCATTCTGAATTCTCAATGTATTCCATATTTAAATTGGATTAACACTCTTCTTATAGTCTCATCTGATATATATATATAATATCATATGTCTCACCATGAAGGAAGCCTCTGAACAGTCTGCTTCACCTCATCTTCAGCAGAATTCGCCATGTCATTTAACACCTTCATAGTATCCACACTGGTTGCAAGAGGAGGAAGTACAGAAGGAGGAGGTGGAGGCGGGGGCACTAACTGTGATGATGAAGATGACATCTTTCATGTAGCTTCTTAGTCATATCCATTGCTGAATCCACTAGATTTAGGATCTATTAAGAAAAATACATCATCATCATCATCATTATCATCTGATATGGGAAGAAGGTGGTGGCCTGTAATTCCTGGTCATATTTAAATAAATAAAGCATCTCATCTGCTTTTGGTGAGTTTGGCGAGATATCCTCCTGCCCTGGATTATTCTCCCCGTTTTATCCCACTCAACAACCTCTCTGATAAAAGTGAATCTAAATCAATATAGTAAACAGTGGTAGTATTTTACGAGTTGTGATTGGTTGAAATGATGTCACGTGTCATTCACGTTTTTGTTATATTGAACGGTTTTTGTTATATTGAACGGTTTTTTTGTTATATTGAACGGTTTTATCCTGTGTTAAAATGAATGGCGAAATCGATTGCTTTGTTGCGCTAGCGCGTAATAACAGTAAAATGGTGCGCACAACAATAGATACGCGGAGCAACAATATACGTCACAATAGCTTAATTAGCACCAAAAGTTTGGCAAACATTGGCAAAGATAAAACCAGATTAGGCAAGGTCAAATATCTAGGCATCTATTTACTATAATAAATAGTGCATGCTCTATTAATGCAACATTACTAACTATGTGAACTCCAAATACTAAATTATCCCTCGTGCACATCTGTTTCAACTCGGCCTACGGCCTCGGTGAAATAAATGTGCCCTCGGGATAATTTAGTATTTGTCGTGCACATAATCTAGTATGTTGCATGGTAGAGCATGCACTATTTATATAATATTTCACCTTAATTGATGTCATATAAATTAATTAAAGTTAGCACCAGAGGGGCGCTGTTATAATACCCTAAAGTGCGTTTTGTCACAAGGAATATTGTGCTTGGGGCTGGTGATTGAATGTCCACACTTTGCATACATCATTTACATGTTTATCTTAAAATGAAATTGGAGCAAGTTCAATACTTAGTGAAGATGAAGTTGGGGTGGATGACCCATTGCCATTTTCACGTTTCTTTCACCTCGACCTGTAACTATACACAGCCCCGTTGCCGAAGGCGACGGGGCTGTACTTCTATCACCCCATTTACAGCGAAATAACCAGCGATGATGAGCGATCAGGTGATTATACTGGTTAATATGATGTATCTAATGTTTAAATGTAATTCAACGGCATGTATGATATTTCAAGATACGGCAGTTGAAAAACTGAATTATATGAGAGCTTTTTGACTTACCAAAATGAATTTTCCGTTGGCCTTGTCTCTTCTCATAGCGTTGGTGCCATCGCTGCCATTTTCTATGACGTCATTTTACTGTGCGAAGACGTATTTAACTCTGTGGCGAAGACAGCGCACGCACGGAGAAATATACGTTGATGGACTCAATTTTCCTGTATTTTTCTTCATTATTAGTTGATTACTTCATGTGAAACATTCGCAGATGTCACCAATTGGAGGAAAAACTTCAAAGATTTGATTCAATGTGAGTATGAATTCAAATAAGGTATTTTTGACCACGAAATTTGTCGTCATGTATAGATATATTCAAAACTTCACCAAATATGTCTACTGGTTCGTCAGTTCCCGTCGCTTCGCGACGGGGGCTGGTCGGTTTTACTCGACCTGGGACTTAACTCAGTCACGTCTCTGAGCTGGGAGATAATTTAGATCTAGAATATTCATGATTGATTTTACAATCTCCGCATGTTGTGAAAGACAACAATACATAGATCTAGTTTTTAATTATGAGAGCACATTCATCGAACCTTGTCCTTGGTTGAACCATAGGATTCCTGGGGGGCATTTCATCAAAGGACTTGTCAGACATTTTATCCGACAAATTTGCTCTCAACCAATCAGATGCAAGCATTTCAGTAGCTTATAACAGTTTGTCGGATAAAACGTCCGACAAGTCATTTGATGAAATGCCCCCCTGGTTGACCGAAGAGACAAGTGAGTGCGTTTATTCACCGCATCCCAACAGGCTCGCAATTTCGTTCAAAATACATATATACATCAACCAGTACGTGTACACTAAAACCACACGCAATCAGTAGCAACAAAGACAAGTTGCAATAGGCCTACTACAATTTTCGCAACATGAACAACCAACACAAAAGAACATCAAAATTTAAGCTTACTTTGAATGAAGCTGAAGATTGAGAAATACATTCTGGCTCATCGAATTGGCATTTCGAGAACTCGTAAATGTAACGATTAATATTTAAAGTATGCAAAACTGCATGCGATATAAATGCATACGGTACCTCCTTAAAATGGGCGTGGCACATTGAAACAGCCACGCCTATTTTGTAACATTTTGTAGCCTAGCCAGTACTGAGCCTATAGCCACGTTTAAAATGCCTGTCGCGGATCAAGAAATGTAGGCATTTTTTCTTATCTTTTGGCTAAGACAAAATTCTTAGCCAAAATGCGCATTCCAAGAACCAAAAATGGTTAAAGAATTTTTTCTTTTTGGATCACAGTTTAGCCAAAAGTCTTAAATGGAGACGCGCCAATACGCACATAAAAATGAGAATTTTATCTTAACTTTAAGCCTACTTACATAGAGGCTTAACTTATTTGCTGATTGTACGGCAAGCTCATTTGAAACCAGTAAACATGACTATCATTAATCAAATTCTTTTGAAAATAAGTTAACCATAATTTGCAAGCAAATTGTAGCACCTTGCACTTTTAAACAGTTTTCATTCTATTCGTGGGATATAATATCCTAGCTAACAAATTTGGACGATGTGTTTTCTGAACCAGTAGTTGTTTCCGCGTATTCTGGGAAATCGGGGCTTGAGGGCATAGTCTATGAAGGATCGCCACGGGGCCCCCCCGGTGGGACGCGCAGGGGGAGCGCGGAAAAAGAGGAAGAAAAAGGAAGAAAGGGAAGGGGAAAAAAAGAAAGAAGAAAAAAGGAGGGAAAAAAGAGAAAAAAAAAGGGAAAGGGGGAAAAGAGGGAGGAAGAAAGAAAGAAAAACTAGAGAAGAAAAGAGACATTATATATAACATTAAGCGCAAAAAAATAGAGTGAGATACGATAGCGAAGAAAAAAAAAAAGGAGAGGAGAGAGAAAGAGGAGGAAAGGGAGAGTTGGAAGGGCGCCCTTTAAAAAAATGGGGGGAGGGGGGGGGGCGTCCAAATCGACAGTCAAACTAAGTGGGCGCCAAATCGACCTTAAAATATTAGGGGGACGCCAAATCGACCTAAATTTAGAGGGGGCGCACAAAATCGACAGTAAACTATAGGGCGCAAATTGACACCTTAAACTTAGGGGGCGGCCAAATCGACCTTTTAATTTTAGGGGGGGCGCCAATATCGACAGTGAAACTAGCGGTGCCAAATTGACCTTAAACTTAGGGGCGGCACAAATCGACCTTAAATTTAAGCGGGCGCTCCAAATCAACAGTAAACTAAGGGGCACCAAATTGCCTTAAACTTATTAGGGGCAACCAAATCGACCTTTAAATTTAGGGGGTCGCCAAATCGACATTAAATTTAGGGGGCGCAAATCGACAGTAATTTAGGGGGCGCAAAATCGGACAGTAAAAACTAAGGGGGCGCCAATTTGACTCATTTAAAATTAGGGGATGCCCAAATGAAGATCGACCTTTAATATTTAGGGGGAGAAGCGCCCAAAGTTGTCGCTACCTTAGCTAATAACTAAGGGGGATTGCCCAAATTGACCATTAACTTAGGGCGCCAAAAATCGAACCTTATAATTTTAGGGGGGCGCAAATGCGGCATTTAAACTAAGGGGTGACCAAATTGACCTTAAATTTAGTGGGCGCCAATTAAAACCTTAACTTATAGGGTGCCAAATCTTACTTAAGATTTAGGGGAGCCAAATCGACCTTAAATTTAAGGGGGGCGCCAAATCGATATTAAACATTACGGGGCGAACTTGAGCTTAAACGTAGTGGGCGCCAATTGACCCGAAACTTAATGGGGGTCGCCAAAATGACCTAAGCTGAAGGGGGGCCTAATCGACACTTAAAATTAGGGGACGCCCAAATCGACCTTAAATTTAGGGGGGGCGCCAATCGACAGTAAACTAAGGGCGCCAAATTGACACTTATAACTTAAGGGGCCATTAATCGACCTTTAAAAAATTTTAGGGGGGCGCCAAAATCAACAGTATAAGTCGATTTTGGCGCCCGACTTAGTTTACATTGTCCAGCGAAATTTTTTGTTAATAGTTCATGGTATTTTTTTGGTCCGGCGCCCCCCCCCTCCCACCATTTTTTTTTAAAAGGGCGCGCACCCTCCCTCCCTTTCCTTTGCCAATTTGAAAAAGGAGGAGTTGAAGGGGGCGCCCTTAAAAAAAATTTGGGGGCGGCCAAATCGACAGTAGTGCTAAACTACAACAAGACGTCAATAAACTTAGGGGGCGCCGAATGGACCTTAAACTTAAGGAACGCCAAAATTGAACCTTCAACATAGGTGGACGCCAAATCGGACCTTAAAATTAGGGGAGGGGCGCCAAATCAAACTTAAAATATAAGGGTGGCCAAAATTGAAGCTTAACGCTTGGGGGGCAAAAATTGAACCCGAAAAACTTAGAGTTGGTGGGCGCCAAATCGACCTTAATTTCTTATAAAGGGTAGGTGCGACTGGCAAGGCGCAATCGACCTTAGAATTTAGGGAGGGTGCATAAATCGCACCTTAAAACTTAGGGGCGCAAAATCGACCTTAAATATTAGGGGCGCCAAATCGAAAACTTGTAAACCTAGAGGGAGCGCCAAAATGAAAATCTTTAAAACTAAAGGCCGCCAAATTTAGATCAAATGCAGGGGCGCAAAAATGATCTGAAACTTAAGGGGCGCTGAATTGACCTGAGACTTATATAGGGGCGCTGATTTAACCTGAAGTTAAGGGGGTACCAAATCGATCTTATTAAAATTAAAGGACGCTAGATTGAGCCCAAATGTAGGGGCGCCGAATTGACCTGAGACTTAGGGGTGCCAAATTTATCTTAAACTTAGTGGCTCCAACTATATCCTAAACTAAGGGAGGGGTGTCGAATTTACGTGAAACTAAGGGCCCCCCAAAAAACACGCAAAAAAAAACCCCCAGAAGGGGTCTTTAAAATGGTCTCTATCTAGAAATGGCAAAATTTTTAAATTCCATGCCTCCTGGTTAGTATATACATAGCAAAATTTTCGCTCGCGCTTCGCGCTCGCATCATCTTTTCCCATTGTGATGCGCCACCCCCACCCCCGCCAGGCAAAGCATAAAGGCGTACGGCCCTAAATTATGTTGCAAAGGATTTGATAAATTAATTTTTTGAGGTGTTTTTGTTGGGGTTTTTCTTCTTTTTTTTGTGTTTGTTTTTTTTTAAAATCTTGCCAATGGTGAGTTCATTAAAAAATTTCTAGGATATATGAATACCGCTATAGATGAAAATACGAATAATTCTAATACGAGGCGCGAAAGCGCGATCAGATTTTTTTTTTACGATCAGAAAGCAAAGAATTCTAAGCATTAGATTATCAATGTTTAGGCCTTCATCAGATATCATATGAAACGGAGCTGTTATCTGTCCATCAAACATTGAAAGAAAGCCTTAAAAATCATGTGAAATTTGTCCATCAAGTAATGTTGAAGTCAAACAAATGTATTGATGTTATTTGTTGTATCAGAATCCTCATAATCTGGTTACAAAAAAGAAAAATATAGGCGAGTGTGAATCGCAACGCGGAAATTTAGTGTATCGGAATGATCTCTGAAACGTGACATTTTGCATTCTCAGAACAAATGTAAAACTCTTTGAAAATGATGCCGACCGCGCGAGCGCCGAGCGAACATTGCTCTATATGTAATGAACGACCTGAAGTTTAGGATCAAATTGCCTCATATTTAAAGCCGTTGTGCCCAAGAATTTACATGATTTTTGAAAGAAAGATGAAATCTATCTATCTATCGCTGTATCAATCCTTCTCTCGAGATTCCCTCCCTAAGTTTTAAGTAAATTTGCGCCCTATAAGCTTGAGAAGCTCAATGAGAGCCAACTAATCATTGGTACGCCC
>CALNVZ010000174.1:71031336-71044867 GCA_940671915.1 Paracentrotus lividus
CGGATCCACATGTGACATCTTTTAGGAAGAGATGATCAGATGACAAGATCACGGATCTGTCATATCGACATCTTGTAGAAGATGATCATGACAGATCCCGGATCTCGTCATGTCGATATCTTGTAGAAGAGATGATCAGATGACAAGATCCCGGATCTCGTCATGTTGACATCTTGTAGAAGAATGATCAGATGACAAGATGCCGGATCTCGTCATTATTGACATCTTGTAGAAGAAGGAAATAATATTATTTAATAGTCGATAATATCCTATTGAATAAAAAATAATCATACATAAAGTGACTGACCTCCTCGATGAACAATTTCAGTCAATTCTTCGGACCGATGTCAGCAAAATACTAAAATCGTGTCAAACTCCCTGAACTGTGAGTGTTGAAAGTATTGCTTTTATTTTCATTCATAAACTGTTTGTTAATATTTGATGTAAAGAGATAGCATTATCAAATATTGCTCTTTATCCTTGCCCTACTCTTCCTGTCATATCAAGCTTTTTTCTATTGAATTTTTCCTCTTCTAAATGCCCTGATCCTCGCAGGTCGTCCCAATGCATTTACACATTGTAGCTTACCCAATTTCCGGGTTAGTTGCCCTGAATCGCGCGTGCGAGTCCATCTTCAATTAGGAACCTTTCGTTTGTACACGCACTACTATGGGTAGCGCGCACTCTAGTTTAGTGCGTATTTAACTCTGTGCCCATATCTAGGTCGGGCGCGCGCCATTCAGGGCCGGTATTCTGAAAATTGTCTTATCTTTTATCCAACGAACGTAGAGGGCGTCAACAGCTTCGCCAGTTGCTCTAAGGAAGGCCAACTGCATACGCGCATGCAGCTGAATTAATGCGTACATTTAAGAGGATGCCACGAAATCACACATCGAATTCAACACTACAAAGGTATAGTTATACTGATCATAAAAACAAAATGAAAGATTAGACATTTTAAGAAAGATTAAGATGTTTAAATAATATTTATGTTAGAAATTTATAGGTATCAACAAATCATATTGCAACCTGCAAATTTTAAGCTTTTAAAATCTATAATCTTCATCATGTTAATAGATTATGTTATCTAGCGCATTGTACAGGCGGCTCATTCATGTGATTATTTACAAGACGATTTATGAGCCAAACTCGCAAAGCATGTCGGGAATGGTCAACACACCGCTCCTCTATTTTTGTGCTGAGCCGCCTGAGCTGAGCTAGCTACGCATACACGTGTGTGCATGAGCGTCTGCAGCTGACAGGTCTGCATTTAAGCAGCGCAGCGCCAACAGCCCTGCGCCTATCCCCGGCGCAGTGAAGTGCATGTAGGCCTATCTGATCACGGCTCGAGCAGCTGCGACTGCTGCCGCAGCTACCCCGCCGGCCCCCCTCCTTGCCACCCTGCATATGCCCAAGACGCACGGCGACACTAGCGTGATCACCTGGCTTGGGTCGATCGAGCTGAATTTCCTAGCCTAGCGGGGCCCGGGGCTATATAGCCTGCCTTTGACCTAAGAACTCCAAGGAAGCCTCCTATATCGTCAGAATCATTAAAAATGAAAAAGGCCTGGATGATATCGTCAGCTTTCGTAAACAGAGTAGATTCTAACTAGGCCTAATTAGTTAGGGTCTAACTACTACGTGCGTAGAATTTTAGATCTAACGCTATGACTATGTATGATAGAGTATAGACTAAAGTTGATCAACGTTAACGTATAACGTTAAGTTTAATTGAAGTTGATTGATGATCTCTGAGACTCTGTCGATTACTTCGAGAGAAGTTGTTCTGCTTTAAAATTTAGGTTGCTCTTCGATTAAACCCCAGAAGAGACGCCAACTAGCACCTAACTAAGGCCTAACTTTTTTTTTTTTTTTTTTTTTTTTAAAGACTTGACTTGTTTTTCCGGGATTGGCGGGAAAGAGGTGATGATGCCCCGACTCCCAAGGAAATTGATGCCCCCAGTCATCAGAAACAAATAGATCTAGATCTAACTGTTAGATCTAACGTTAGATCTAACAGTTAGATCTAACTGTTAGATCTAAGTAACGTTAAAAGATCTAAATCCATTGACATTGACATTTTAAACTTTTAACAGACATGTTGTTGGGCCTAGCTAGGGTCTATGTCAGGTTAGTTGTCGCCCGGCGTAGCCGGCTGCGTAACATTACTCAGGCCTAACGACACGTCTATACCGGGAATGTCGATCAGTACCGTCACTGACTTTACTCTGTTTTTACTAGAAATCTAGGTCTAAAGATAACGTAAGATCTAAGCGTTCGACAAAAACCTTCACGTATCTATTTCTCGGTAAAAAGAAAAAAAAAATAGAATCTGACCTTCATATTCCTGCAGTTTTAACGTTAACTGTTACATCTTATCCCAACTCTTCAACAGCCAGCATAGCAGACGATAAAGTGTAACTTGCAGTTTCACAGCGAAATATTTCCTTTGAAAGTTGTCAACCTCGCCAATAACTTTATTTTCGTTATATACAAAATAAAGAATGTTTCTAAATGTTAGATATTTTTTACCTAAAAAATATTTTAAAGTATTAACAAAAGAAAAATGTTATATTTTGAGTTCTATATATATTTTTTGATACATAAATGAATTAAAAAAAATCTGTATTTCTTGTCCTTTGTCAAATCTACAAACATCGAAAACGACCGCTCTATTTTTTTCTTGGTCACAAAAATAGAGCGGAGTTGGCCTTCCTTAGAGCAACACGCGAAGCTGTTGACGCCCTCTACGTTCGTTGCTTTTATCTTATCTTTTATCTTATCTCAAAAGATAATAGACCGCTAATATATGGCTTAAGACGTATTCCGAAAATTATCTTATCTCTCTAAGGACCACCCTTATATTATCTCTGTCACGCCCCGTTCACGCCCAATTTTTTACCATCAACGAATCATTAAAGGTTTTAAATACTTAGGTCAACCAATCGAAGTGCCCCTTCTTTAAAAACGTTAAGATGCGCTTCGCGCACCATTAACATTAGGCGTAGTTTAATCTTGCGCAATTTGTGGGCTTTCGTCTGTAAGCTTAATTTTCTTTATGACGTAAAAGTGATTCTATTGTGACGTTTCTTCTGGGTTTTCTCAACAAAAAAGTCCATGAAATGAAAATGTGTATCATTTCGAATGAGGTCATAAATTGCAACAAATAAGCAAAATCTACTCTAATTTCTTCGGGATGCTTCTTATGTAGGCCTGTTGACCCTGCATACTCATTATCTTCCCCTTACTAAAAGATTAATAAGGGCAAATTCGCAGTTATCATTGAGATACAATAGCCCCCTACCTCTTGTAAATTTTCTTGTTGTTGCCAAGGTAGTTAAGATAAAAAATAGATAAGATAATTTTCAGAATACCTATTATCTCAAGATTTTATCTTGCGCACAGAAATATTTGTGCGCCGGTGTCTAACTTTACGCAAAACAGCTCTGACATCATATGCGCGCTCGGCGAACTTACAAGAAAAGATAAGAGAAAAGATAAGATAATTTTCGGAATACCAATTTTGTCTTAACTCTGAGATACAAGAATATTTGTCTTAAGATATGTTTCGGAATACGGCCCCAGGAGACTACTATAGTGTAGAAACAATGGTTTCGGACGCTTCGTAAAATCACTGGAAGGGATGTGACGTTTCGAACGAAATTTGAATCTTCTCTTATTTTTTAAATAATTAAGATTTCGACCTGAAATTTGGTAATTCGATAGAGCTGAATATAGGGTTTAAGAATATCGAAAAAACTCAATTTCGAAAATTTGACCAAAAATTAGGTTTATGACGGTTCGTAAAAACAGCGACGAAATATCAAACATGTTCAAGTATTTAAGTAGACTTCTTTCAGACGCGAGCAAGTCTCTGTGACGTCTCTGTGGGTTGCCGCGATGTCCCCTAAGTATTAACGAAAGAATTCGCAGAAACGTTGTCGGAACTTACTAGCGAAAAGGAATCGAACAGGTTTGATAATTTCTTAGACTTTTCTTCGATTTACGTTGACCTGCACGCCCTGAAGCCTCAGGAGACACGGTCACCACGACGTCTCCACGGCTCAAGAGACTCATAATGGTGAACCCATCTCATTGCTAATATAGTGAGATTATAGGTTCTTTGGAAAATGAGATTGAATTTCATTAAAATTGAAACTGTGAAGAAAAAAACACCAAAACGATTAAACCAAAAATTTTGTTTCGTACCCTACAAACGAAAACCTTGAATTATTTTTTTTTGTACCTATATCACCTTCAAATGACCCTATAACTCTGTGACCCATTACACTTTGGACGTCAGCAATATCTCAAATTAAAGCTGATGATTTACTTAGTATTTTAATAAACAAATCACAAGAATAAACCATATACTTTTGAAATGACTGGCCTTTGAACTTCGATTACCTTTTTTTAGGAACACTCTGTATTATGGAGAAAAGATTCGAGAAAACGAAATTCATCTGCGCGTCTACCGCGCATGCGCACTTTCAGCGCGGCGTCACGAAGATCGGGAAGGGACCACACTAACAAGATGAAGGGTAAGCATTTCTCCGTGAAAATAATATATTTTTTGCACAATTTTCAAAACCATCATATTAATGAAATCATAACATCAAGTTATAAATCTTTTTAAAATCAATTTCAAAGACCAAGTCTTTATGAAACACGTATAAAATTGTAGTGAACACGAAGCATATTGTATTTTTTTTGGTACGATTGTTGTGTGCATGGTAAATAGAGTTGATGAGTTGTGCGGTGCAGAATGCACCTGAGGCCGAGGTGAGTGGGTTGTTCAGCAGGCCAACAAATTCAACTTCAACAAGGCCAGGTTGGGTGTCATGTATGCTGTCAATGATTGATGATGATGGTTGACTAACTAACTAGTTAACTGGAACCTTGGCTTTTGCGAAAATAGAACTAGTGTGGGAAATAATCAGTAGATCTAAATTCTAATGACATTAAATAATGTCTTAAATTTATAAATATAAGCGCCATAAATTATGCACAATTCCATAGAAAATCCATCCTTGAAATTCTATCGAGTATTATGGTATTGCTATTGGGGTGTCAACTGTCATGAGCTAGAACTCGAACTTTATTTAAGACTGGCATTGGCAAAAAGATGCGTCCGAGCCCCCAGAACTTTGAAATCCCCAAAACATGTGTTATGATAGCGATTCAGCTCAGCATGATCACAATCTTCCATAGTGTTGAGGGCCGGGTGAGGGTCAAATTATTCCGCAATCACAAATGCAGAGTTTTTGTTTCAATAAATTGATTTCATTAGATTTTCAAGTACGTCTGGCAACGCTGGTTCTCGCTCTCAGTTGGGGAAGGGGTAGGCGTGAATCAAGGCTGGGGAAGGGGAGGGGGTGGTACAATGTAAGTCCTTATTGTGTCACAGAATTGGGAAAAGTCAATTATGTTTTCTGAAAAGGAGCGAAAATTGTCAAATAGGCTGATTTTCAGGGCACAAAATTGCTGTGTGCATGAAGAGGGGCTATTGTATCAACAACATCTTGTCTGGGCAATATTGTGACAAAATTATTTTCTACATGTATTTGGAGGTTTGAGTGTTCAGAATGTTGTATTTGATATAACTGAATTTATAGAAGGTGTTGCAGTTACATCACATATTTTTTGGCCTCTAAATCCATTCCAGCATACTTATATATCATAAAAACGTTGCTGGTTGTCTTGGAAAAAAAGATTGCATGGCTGGTTGTGATTTGGATGTCAGTAATGAAAATGATATGGCTGTAAAAATCATTAACATTGAATGTAATTAGTATAAATCATGCTGTGCACTTCATAATAATCTCATTTCATGATATCAGATCGATTTTTAGCTGGCCGACTGTACGTGGGCAACCTCAATCATAGCACAACCCAGGATGACATTCAGAGAGAATTCGGCAAATGCGGTAATCTTGTTGATATCTGGATGGCCCGCAACCCTCCAGGATTTGCGTTTGTTGAGTTCGAAACCGCCGGACAAGCAGAAGCAGCCCTGAAAGATTTCAATGGTCGCAACTTCTTGGGGAGTCGCATTATGGTGGAACCATCTCGTGCCCAGAATGGTCGAGGTGGAGGTCGCGGCGGAGGAGGAGGAAGGGGTGGTGGTGGAGGTGGTAGAGGAAGATATGATGACAGACGAGATGGTGACAGAGGGAGACCACCTAGATCGCCACGAGGCCAATACGGAGACTACCCTCCTCGCGATTATGGTCGCAGTAGCGATTTTGGTCGCGGTGGTGGAGACTTTGCTCGTGGTGGAGGTGGTGGCTACAGAGATGACAACAGAGGGTCGAGATATAGTGATTCCTACAGCTACGGAGAAACAGCGTATCGCAGCCGCTCACCAATCCGTCGCAGGTATCGCTTAGTGGAAGTGTCAAACTCTATGTTTAATATGAGCGAAAGGGGTCGATTTGTGTAATGTAATACATTGCATTTATTCAAAATTTATAGAACGCTTTAGTTTATTTCCTCAGATATTTCTTCAAATTTTTAAGATGATGAACCAAATTTCATAGCATAATTTTACAAGGTGCTTCACCGAGTTTCCTTCTATTACTTCGGGACGTATTTTGAGGGAGAGAAATGTGAATCCAATGGTTCCAAAATATTTAGTAAAGCTTTCAATAAAATCACCTTATGTTTATAGAAGGTCCAGAAAATAGGGTGACTTCAAAGCTTACAGTGATTCGTTAAGTGCTCCGTTCATCAATAAAGCCGTGACTCCTATGAATCTAGCAGAGCGCAAGTATATCCATCAAAATTGCTTTTACACAGAAACGCGAAGGGGTATTATATACATCGTGATGGACATAATAACTCCTGAAGAATTCTGTATTCCAAGTTACATCTGTATTCGCACACTGTGTGGATGCTATCTTGTTGCAATACATTCAGTTCAGAGCGTATGGATTCGCATAGTCGCAAAAATCGCAATTACCAGAAAATCGACCCCTATTTGCTGAACTTCAATGTGTCTCTTTCAACTAGCGTAGCGTTCTCCAACTTGATGATACAGAAAATTATTCAAGGGGCTTCAACATTCTCTTCAAAATAGCTAATGTTTACTCAATCAAAATTGTTTTCTATTTTATGATGTAGTGCTTTCAAATCCTATTTTGCTTTTTACGCATTGTCTTATATCAATTTTGTGTTATTCCTATACCAAGGGAAGGAAAATCTAGGGCATGATGAATCTTGAAAATTTGGTAGTTAAAATGCACAGCAATTTACCCTAAAGATAGATATCCAAATTTTCATGTTTGAAAAGGTAATCATGTCTAAATAAAGTTGAATTACTTTGCCATGAGGATTTAAAAAAATAAATTCTACATAGTTGTTTTGGAGTATTACGAAGACACAGAGAAATGGCATTCTTGTTTTTTTACATGGTTTATAAAAAAAAAATTTTAATGCAGATTTTAGGACTCAAATTATAAAGTTTTGTTTTGTTTTTATTTTTCCCCCTCATTTTCAAAGGTCAACCCTAAGAATATTTATCTTCAGATCAGTGGATATTCTTCGTATTCGTACCACATGTCGCTATCGCAAATCACAACTCGCAGTTGTTAATCACCACAGAGAATTTGTCGCAGGAATTCAACATTAGTTTGTCTCTATCGCGAAGTATATTGATCAGTCATCTCTTACGATGGGAGGAAAATGTGTAAACTCAAGTGGCTCTTTGCAATGTGTTAGCTAATTCAGAGAGGTCACTCATTAATTTTCTTCAGAATCGCACACGAAAAATCAACAATGTCTACGATACCTTTAACGAGCGAAACGAATTTGTATATATTAGGAGCCCCATTCTGATTGAGATTTGTGTTTCCAATGAACATTTATGATGGTCAAGTTAATGAGACTTATTTCATTAAACTCATTTTATTGCTTTGTAATTTTAACGTCACTGTTTGCTCTTGTGTATTAATGATTTAACCACCTTTTCCATTGGTGTAGGAGTCCTGCATTTGCTGCACCAGCTCCTGCAAGAGGTCGTGACTATGGTGGCAGGGATTATGGTGGTGGGCGTGACGTAGGCAGCAGAGACATGGGTGGTCGGGACTATGCTAGACGTGAGCCGAGACGAGACTACGATCGTGAACCTAGGGACTATGCACCTCCCTCTTCTAGGTAATTCTGTTTTGCCTGTCAATTTGTGTGTATATAGATATTTGAAATCCTGAATGAAAGTCAGATCATTTTTTATGAAAATTAGAGTGATATGTTCAAGTTTGGGGAAAATTCAGGTAGCGGCATTGTTATCGCAATATCTTAACCACTTGAGATGTGAACTTCAAACTTGATGAGATGACCTGACATGAAAACAATCTGATTGGATCTTCAAACTAATGAGGTCCAAAGTCCTAGGTCACAGAGGTCAATACCTGGCATTACTGGTCCTTAGGGCGAAGGTATACAGAAGACGCAGTCACATTATTTTTTTTGTGATTTTAGTTATTTTTTGTTTCTCATATTTATATTCCCATAATTTTACGATATAACTAAAGTATTTTGCTTAAAGATATATTTGCACCAAAAATTGAACATTTCATATGACTAAATTGAAATCTTGA
This sequence comes from Paracentrotus lividus, assembly GCA_940671915.1. NCBI lineage: Eukaryota > Metazoa > Echinodermata > Echinoidea > Camarodonta > Echinidae > Paracentrotus > Paracentrotus lividus. The sequence goes on from CALNVZ010000174.1 coordinate 71,039,934, forward strand.
TGTTTTTCCCCCCCCCTTCATTTGAACAGCTATGGTGGTGGCCGACCAGAGCGGGCTCCATATGACAGTCGAGGATCTGACCGAGGCTATGACAGAGGAGGTTTTGATCACGGAGGCTATGAAAGACCCAGCAGACGTTCTCCTCCCCCAAGGCGCTAAAATTGCAATCCCTCCCAGAGTCATCCAATCGTCAGAAGTATTTTCATGAATTCCATTGGGGGTCTAGAATATGACCAACTTTTAATCAAAATGTGATGCTGATTTGTCTTGTTTGATCCGTGATCATGGTGATTGATGTTATTAGTAATTTTTGTAAATGCTCAACAATCTGTGAAAACTCCGTAGACTCGCTAAAATGCTAAGTCTGTGTCATGTTGTATCTATAGAAAAATAACACAATTTGATCTTGCAAAATTTAAGCGAAACTATGTAAAGTTGTTTTTGAGTTGGATTCATCAAGTGTTTGCCTGTACATATTTGTACATGTATTTTGTGATATAATTAGTAGAGCAAGTACACATTGCAAAATGTCTCTACCAAATTATTTGACTATGAGTTGAGAAATACAGTTTCAATATTTCAAACTTGTGAAATTTTGGTTCCTAATTTTTCAGTGGTCAAATCATTTGCATGGCAAATTATAAAATAATGTCACATTCAGGATGTGCATCCATTTCCAATATGTAATCTTTTCTTTTTATTTTAGCATAGATTATGATTAAAACTTTTATAGTTTTTTTTTAGTATTTGTTTTGGTAATTCCAAACTCAATAGGGATAAGATTCTAGTTGATTTCAGCAAAAAATTTCCAGATCATGATTATACTATTATATTATAATCTAATCAATAGATACGTTTGAGAACACATAATGAATTTTATAAGATTGTTTAACAACATGATACTTTTGTGGAAAATTGATTCACTCTCTTAATAAATGTGACGTGTGTTTGTACATACCTGTATAAATTACTGAACATATATCCATTAAATGTTTTGTTGTGATATGTTACAATATGTACATTGCTCCTGTGGATGTCAATTTTGTATTTCTTCTGTCTAAATACTGGTTACATTGGTAAGTAATAACAGGGTACCACCATCTTTGGAGTATCTCCAAATTATGAGCATCCTAGCAAAGCTTCATATTGTAAATTGTATTGTAAATACGGTCAACCTTTGCCGAAATCAACTTCGCATATAATCGCCAAATTCAATAGTGCTTTCAAATAATCACTCTTTATTGAAGCTTTTTCTTCAGTCCTAATTGATTCAATGATACCTCTGAAATACCACCTCAAAACCGCAGTTGTAACAGATATTCACCAATGTCAAAAATTGGCATGCATTCTTCAAGTGTGAGGATCGCATAGCAGATGAAGTAAAAGTACCGTTCTTCTCGTTTGTTATACATGAATGAGATATTAATGGTTGTAAATTAATACAGTCTACTCCTATTAGAATGAGCATAGATAGATCTTTTTAAAATAAAGTCTTGGGTAATTGCAACTCATTTTAATAGGAGTGAACTTTACCAGTTCTGTATCTCTCCACAGGAAATTCAATTGACTTGATATTATATCTACTTTTCAATATTTTTATTTGATTTGAATTTTTTGAAGTACATCCTCTTTACATTTCATAATCACATAATAATCACATGGCACAAATACAGATACACATGTATATGTCGGCCAAACCTGTTGGAATTGTCATGTTGCATTGTGGAACCACTATTTGTAGGTTATGATTCATCATGAATTCCAATCTTTGAAAAGTATTTATGAAATTATTGTTTCCTGTGAGTTTGAAGTTACTGTACAGAGATGTAGTACCATGCAGTATTTAGATATGCAAGCTTTATGAGTTGTAATCCAGTATCTGTTGATAGTTCTGTTAATCTGTAAATTGTTTCCAGTCCACGCACAAAGTGGGGAAAAACTATTCCCCTTTCACTGTTCTTTATGTCTTATTGTCGTCACTTGATGTGACCTTTTAACATGAGCATGGACTAATTTTTTGTGTGTCATTTTTATAATAAAAAAGATATAAAATCAGATAAGTTTGGAATAACTATTATTTATGATGTCACTTTTTATTAGGTCCAAAGAGTTCAGATGTTGAGGTACTGGCATGTAATAGAATTGTGAAAGAAGCTGTGAGAAAGATTGTTCATAAATGTTCAGAGTAGATGAAGCTATCAAAAATGACTTCATGTAGGGCTTCATTAATAATTGTTACATTATTTTTATGTAATGTACAGATATTTGTTGGTTATATTTCCTGAAAGAAAAGGGGTGGGGTGGAAAATTTATGAATTATGTTTGGAATAACTTCCAGCACTCGACTGTTGTTAAAAGCAGAGTGTAGTAGAACTTTTGTTCAATGTTCAATATCATGAATATTGTTTTCGTAAATCAATCAAAATATATAGTATAATGAATTAATCACTAGAATTCACATATATATAATGAATAGCTATTGTATGAATCATTTTAATGTATGTTCCGTCTACAAGCCCCCCTACCTACCCCCTCTCCCCCCCCGACCGCGCGCTCCCCATTCACTCGCCTAATCAGCAGGTCTATGCCCATATGACATACGGTACTGTCAACTCCCGGTCTGGACCGCCGGAAGTGCCTGACGATGAATGACAGGGGGGTGAACTTGCTCTCTTAGATCTACTACTATGAAATCGGTTATAGAACAAGATTAATGTGGTGGATTAATATCATGATACTTGCTGTTTATAGTGATGAGGCGGAAGGTGTCAAGTATTTTCGAACTGGTAAGAGAGAGACCTACATCTGATAATTATCGTTCAGCCAATATTGGGAGATATCATGCAAAGAAATTTGATTTTGGCAAAATCTATTCTTTGCAAACTAGGTCGAAGGCATGGGCGTCGGCGGCGCAGGCCAAAAAAAGGTAATGATTCTGTTGTTAAAGGCCTCGCAAGTGGCTATGAGATCGTGGGATGCGCGTTTTTCTGAGCTCCATTGATCAATACAATAGTTGTATCACAGTCAAGAGATTAAGAAGAAGGCTCGAGACTACTGGGGATTATCTTCGGACAAGCAACGAAGAGTAGACGTGACGAATTGCATTTTTAGTAAATAGGGTTCGGTAGCTTCGGATTTCTCCGTCATCACATTCTAGTTTATAGCTCTCAACGGGTCTCTTCGTATTATTTCAAGACGAACTTGTATAATGTCATTAAAAACACACTAGGACAAACAGATATATACATTCGGAAATCTGTTGTTACTAGATCTACGGGATGAAGGATTAAGAGATAGGATGACTCAGGAGATACGTGTGCTGGTGATTACGCAACTGCCTTCAGAGCATCTGATTGGAAGTGTATAGGCATTTATGGGGCACGAGATAAGTGAATTCCTCATGTTTTAATCACTTATAGACGTCGGCTTAAAGACATCATAACTTCAAGACGAATAAGTGTATAAGAGTCGACTGGGAAGTAAGAATTCAATATTACTATAAATAAGTTAGGGGAATAAAATGCACAAGTTAAATTTTTGGTTATTGTGGGAATTATTTCAACATTAACTTAGTTTGAGTGTGCAATTAAATCAATAGAAGGATCGGGGGGGAGGGGGGGAGTTTAGGGGCTGCATGGGTTTCTATTAAATCAAACGTTAGGCTGAGGCGATTGGTCTAAATCACTACCCCGCCTCCAGTACTCGTGTTGAAGTTTCTTGTTTAGCTCAGAGCTTCTCATTCTTTCAATATTTGAATTGAGTGAAATATTGAGCAGGGACTCATGAAGGACCGGCAAAGAGAGGGGCGGGATTGTAGGAAGTCTTGAAATATTGGTTGGATATTTTAGAAATTTTTTCACCAGAATTTTTTTTTTTTATTGGGTTTGCAGTTTTTCAACGTTTTTTCAGGACAAATCAGGAAATAAGGTGCTGAATTATGGTCATAAAGCCTGTGAAAAGGGGGGTATTTATGTGGTCCCAAAGTTATAGGGGGAATATTAAAATATAATATTTGAGCAGCTCCCATCCAATAAGCTGCAATAGCGGGTAATTTTCGACATGGCTTTAGGTTTCTTACAATTAGGGGTAATCGTCTTAACAGAATTGGAACAAGCATAGCAGTCGTTGACCATGGGCCTTGAAGTGGAAAGGGGCGGGGGTGGAGATGGCGGGGATGAGGACAATGGACTTCATGTAAGTTTGTGTGATTTGTTGGTACCAAGACTTGCAATCCATCAATCTTCCTCTCATTCAGTTCCATCCAATACAAGCGTTGAGTCACCAGTAATCGAACTATTCTTTTCTCGTCTCTACTTTTCTAAACTGCATTCCATCGCGTTCTAATGAAATGGCATTTAGACAGGCGGTTTGATTACACATTCCTGAATTTTTGATACTTTTCCCTTTTTCTCTTGTATCTAGGACTATAACCGATAATACTAACAAAGAATTCCCTCGACTTTGATTCTACTTGTTAAGATTAGCAAGTCAAGCTACGGGAGGCTTTGAATAAGCTGCATTACTGTGTGAATGCAGCTTTAGAGACTTATTTGCTCCGGTTGGAATGAATGGGAGTCAGAATACTCTCATGTAAACATTCACTTTAGCTATCTCACATTCATTGTTCGTCAATATGTTGCAGCCATTCATTCTTCTTCATGTCATATTATCCACATCTCTAACATTTATGAGTGCGTCCAGAAAGACACTTGAGAGCTCATATTAAAGGTTTATTAGCTTATGTGACTTGAAATCTATTTCTAATAAAGCTAATCATTATTTATTCATGACACAGCTTGTACTGGTTGTTGGATGGATGACTGAAATTTGGTAGCTTTATAAAAAGAAGAAAATAAGTGCAAATTGCCCTGTACCAAGTAACAAGTAAAAGCACGCCCTTGATTTCATGATGATTGGGCAAAGTAATCAATTGA
>CALNVZ010000174.1:71045487-71059961 GCA_940671915.1 Paracentrotus lividus
AATAGCACATACAGCTGCAAACCAGCATATAAAGGCTGTACTGAAAAAGGGCTGTCTGTAACCCTCTTGGTTGCTGCATGAGGAAACTTCTCAATAATAATTAGATTCTAGTGAAATCAGCTTTAAACCTACCTCAAAATAAATTAAGATAATCTATAGTATCATTGCAATATAATTCTTCAATCAGATATTTTTTATGTTGTAAGTATAGTGACGCATTGTATTACCGGACACTATTATAATTCCGGACGCACATATTTCTGCGAACTACAGCAATTTTGGGCGCGTAGAACGGTGCAGTTAAATTCCACACACCAATACATGGAACAAGATTTCTTAAATGAGGCGAAAAAATCTCAGTTTTACCTTATTTATCTATAAAATGATAGAAAATGCTTAAAATTTCATATTGCATACCTTCAATGCATAAACAATTGATAGGTCTATGTTTTCTGATGATAAAATGAGCCTCTTTTGCCGAATTTCAATCTCTCGGCGTCCGCTTCGAATGTTGACGTGCGGTGCGTGTATTTTGGTGAATATTGCATAGTTTCCAATCACAACGATCGCGCGAGCGTGATCTAGAGCGATAGATATCGAGATTATTAACATCGATAAACAACACGCAATTATAACGTTGTATCCCCATAGAGAGGATGCGCGTCCGGAATCATAATGCAATTTTTGACACGCAAAAATAATTGTTTTTCGTAGAGGGGTATGCGGCAAGTGCGACAAAAAGAAAACGGTTAGTAAATATCAAATAATTTTACCATAATTAAAGTTTTCATAATATTTGGAATAGCTAGTGCGAATTTTTCTAGACTTTATTTCCACTAATTGTCCTTTTTAAGGGACTTAAATAAAGGCGTCCGGAAATACCATACACTGCCATACAATTTTTAGACCCTTTTTGGAAATGCCACCTTGACTGGCCGGGCTGAGCTTTTCAAGACACCATTTTTACTTTTTCTGCATTGACTTTCCATTGGAAGAAAACTGCTGCCGTAAGGTACTTCCCAGTGCAAGGTCAATTATGAATTGACCATGCATGCATACGTGTAAGTGGGTGAATAGCCACAACTAGACTTGACACAGGGCTCGATAACGATATGCTGCCATTCATTGCTGGCATCAATCGGTCGGAATTGTAATTTTAAAATAGTTAGATTATCTATTGATAATTGATGATGAGATAGACATGAATGATAAGATATGATATTTCTTCTGCTCATACAGTGAATAATTATAAATAAAAAGATCCTACATAGGGCCTACATGCATAAGTTATAAACAAAATTTATGTTGCAGTCATGCAGGGAATTGCTGTAGCCTGTCCTCTGAGGCCGAGTTCTTTTTCGACTCGTTACAAGTGACTCAATATCTCAATTTACTTGGGCCATATTTTTTTTTGTAAGGATTTTATTTTCACAAATTTTGTGAGTCCATCCATGTGAAAATAATGAAAAGCTCACAAAACTTTCGGAATGCACACCCATTCGCAAATTTCCCTGACATAGTCACGATTCCAAAAATCATGAAATAAAATGTACTTTAAAGTACAGCTTAGAAAATACAGTATTCTGTGTTTGCATTTAGGATGGTGTTGAAAAGAACTGGGACTACATTAAAGGACATGACAGGTAAGTGTATGTACAATGCTCTGACATCTGTCTCGAGCGTTATTTTTATTGAGCTAATTCATAGAGATACTAATCCATGGTCAAAGATAGCTCGGGTTAAAGATTGGGGTTCTCAATTTCGGACGATGGTATGTAGTTGATGTTCACAGTTACAGAAATTAACCAATTTTAGCACATAGCAATTGTGGATGGAGCATTTATATTGTCGAATATAGACTCTAGGCCTAAAATATTTATGTGAGCAAAAAAATATCTGTTGCTATCTGAGGCCAATTACTTTTAAACTTTATTAGTAATGTTCATATATTTTTAATTTAATTCAAGAAAAAGCAATTGCATACTCGACCATGTGTATACTCGACTAACTCGAGTAAATAATTATTGAATACTATTAACTTAGTGAACACCAAACAGAGATGATGAGATATGCTTTAGCAAGTACCGTATTGGAATCGAATATATGAATACTTTTCATTCATACTCTATTGTCTGATGTGTTTTTTTGCAGTATCGCAATTCTGTTATACAACAAGGACAGAGATGTATTTCCAGTTGTAAAACAATTCAGACCAGGTAAAAATGTTTACAACACAAACATCTGTGTTTTCCCTTCCATTCTTATCTTCATGTATTAAACAGTAAACTATAGGATGAAGAACCAGTGATATAATTTTATCCGAAATGTCATTTTGCCTTAACACATTGAGGCCTGTGTGAGAGAATTATATTTTAAGAATTAAATCAATTTTCTACTTAAACAAAAACAACAAAAGTCAGAAGGGGTAGGGGGTTCAATTTTCATCTTTTCCTTCAATGATAGCTCGTCTTAAAATATGATGTTACATTAGCTTTCACTATATTGTTATGATTATGGTTCCAAACTCTTCTCCATAAGAAACATGTCTTCCAATTATTCCTGTATTTGTATTCAGCTGTGTATGCTGCTAAAATCAAGGCATTCACAGATGGACAGACAGTGGACACCGAGAAGCATAAAGGTGCAGAAGGAATGACCCTTGAACTCTGTGCAGGGATCATGGATAAAGACAAAGATGTTAAAGTAATGGCTCAAGCAGAGGTCCTAGAAGAAACAGGCTACAAGGTTCCACTGGAAAACCTCAGGAAAATAACCAGTTTTAGGTAGGTTTTTTTTTCCCCACTTTTGTTCTGTATCAAGTCACTTTGATATTTTAGTATGTAGAGCATTTTACTTGGGATGATCTGCAATGGATAAACAAAACTGACCCTAAATCCTGAACTTTGGTCATTCTTTTATATATCATAGTGCCCTCTGTCAAAGCATTCAACAACCCAAGTCCACCAAATTAGGATAAGTGTTTAAGTTGTTCCCACACTGCCACATTTGTGGAGAAAGACAATATTTTATTCTTGATTTATTTTGAAATGGCCACCTATGGACCGTGGCCATTCTTATATTCAGATAATAAATTAATGTTTTGCTCTTAATAAATATAACCACCTTTATATTACTTACCGTTGATAAATTTTTAATAAGAATGTTTTCCACCGACTTGAACTGTAATACTTGTCTGGTAAGTTCAATTTAAACAAACATACAGCATTCTATAATGTTCTGTTATCTAGATGTGGAGTAGGTACAGAAGGATCCAAACAGCATTTATTTTATGCAGAAGTTACTGATCAAATGAAAGTCAGCTCCGGGGGCGGCCTAGAGGAAGAAGGAGAAATGATTGAGGTCATCGAACTTTGTGGCCGTGATGCCATGAAGTGTATGATGAATGAAGCCATTACAAAACCAGTCGGAATGATGTTCGCGTTTCAGTGGTTCTTTTTTATGAAAGATAAAGAGGAGACATTACCTGTGACTGAATGATCTACAATAGATTACAAAATAATGATATTGTATTATTAGGATTGGTTTTTCTTCCCCCACCAAATAGAAATGATTGAGGTCGTTGAACTTTTTGGCCAGGATGCCATGAAGTGTATTATGAATGAAGCCAGTGGGAATGCTGTTCGCCTTTCAGTGGTTCTTTTCTATGAAAGACAAAGAGGAGACATTACCTGTGACTGAATGATCTACAATAGATATTATCATGATAATATATTTTTAGGGTTGTTATTCTTCTTTAATTGTTTGCTGGGAAAGTGTACCCAGGGGGTAGTTTGCCTGATAACCTTTTAATCAGTATTCTAATAATGTATTGACTATACGCTGGAGTATGATTATTCAAATAACAATAAAGAAGTCAACAATGATAAAAAATTATGTTTTTTTTTTTAGATGATGTATTGTAATAATTTGTCACATTCATGGGAGGAATGGAGGTGGTAAAGCGTACATGTACATGTACATTATAGACTCTGTTTTAGTGGGGTAACTGATGCTGTAATTTTAAGATGTAAATGGTTGGTGTATTCCCTTTGCTCCTGCAATAACAGGATATCATTGTCTTTCACATTCATGCATGTCTAGGAATGGAGTCGGTGTAAAGGGAACATTGGAGACACTGTTTTATGCTGAAGTTACCGATCAAATGAAAGTCACTTCTGGTGGGGGATTAGTAGATGAAGGCGAGCGGATTGAGATCGTTGAACTTAGTGGCCGGGATGCGATGAATGTAATGATGAATGAGACAATAACCAAACCTGTCGGGATGATGTTTGCTTTCCAGTGGTTTTATTTCATGAAAGACATGAGTATAGGTTTCAATTGCAGCTGATTTTAGAGACCAGTAATATTGAAGTGATGAGGTTTTCTGACCATGCGTCTTTCTGTAACTTTAAATTGGTTTAAGTAGAACAAATAATAGTGCACTTTTTTTTCTTATAAATACATGTATATTGAGGGTTACTGACTTTCAAAGACACATGAATAGTAGCTACTTACTAAGATAAGATTTTTTATTTATTTTGTATTATTTTTTTAAATTTTTTTACTGTTAATGCGCAGGAATGAAGTTGGTGTGAATGGAGCAATGATGACACTATTTTATGCTGAAGTTACCGATCAAATGAAAGTAAGTTCAGGTGGTGGATTAGTGAATGAAGGCGAACAGATAGAGGTCTTAGAGCTGCAAAGTAAAGATGTAATGAAACATATGATGGATGAAAATGTTGCCAAGCCTGTTGCCATGATGTTCGCATTTACTTGGTTTTTCTTCATGAAAGATAACAAAGAAATAAACACTTGATTAAGAATCACATCTTATCTTATTTATCACTGCTTATTTATTTCTGTAATATTTCTGAAAAGAGAAGTTTTCGTTAAAAAGATAAAGCTGTTTAAATGTCTTTTGACATCGATTGTTGCCTATCTTGCTGCCATTTCACCTAGTGTTCTGCACAGTATATGCCTTCACATTTTGTTAAAGGTGTTGGCAATTGTTTTCAAAGAGTGATACTTAGTAGTTATTAACAATACAGGTCAAATCCCATCGTATGAAACTCCATGAAATATTTGGCAGAATAATAACCACTGTGCTATACTAGTACGTTGTGTTTTAAGGCACTTAAATATCACAAGTTCTTACTACTGGTCATGTTAATTAATTGGTAAAAATGTCAGGCAAAGTTTTACCTATCTTGAATTATATGTAATTGGTCTAAAATGGACATTTATAAATATATTGCATGTGGTGCTGTAAAATAACGTGTTTGTAGTACACACATACTAATGCATACATGTACATTTGAATGATACATACATGTACTTGTAAAATGTTTATTTCTAAGCTTGAAAATTGGAATGTAAAATTGTACATTGTATTATATGCACAGTATTCATTGTAATGAGGGATCTCAGTATTGCAATATCAAAACTCATTTCTGCATTTGTAGTATTTTTTAATTTTTATTCAAATTCAGGAATTTTCGACTAAAATTGTGAAATTTAGTTCTTAATACATTCTCTCCCATTATAAAAATGCATGAGACAAAGAAAGCCGCTAAGAGAGAATAATCACATTATACTGAGACATAGATTATTGCATATTCTTTAAAATGGTACTGGGAGATTTGCTGTGTAATGTATAATGAAATTCTTTCCTGTGTTTGTTTTTGGTTATCTTATGGGCGACTTTATTTATATCTTGTATACTGGTATTGATTTTTTGATCTCTCCTTTGATGTAGTTTAGTACAAGCAGGAAAAAGACTTTTACTCATGTATTTCTAAAGTGTTATTGTTATTTTCATGCATTATTTCTCCTACTTATCTTAATATTTTTTGTTTGAACAAAAGAATTTACATAAATATTCTGTAGGCTCATACATAGGATTGTCACACAAAGAATATATAAATATGAAACAGATCTGTGGACATTATTTTTCTTTACAACTAGTTTTAAAGTACATGGGTATGGCATTTAGTATTGTAATTTGGAAATGGAAATCTTTTGTCTAATGTTGAATGATCTATGAACATGTGGTTTTTTGTTATTTTGTACTGTAATGGTATGAGCCTTGTGCATATATTTTCATTTCAAATTTATTCTGTATTTAATCTTCTCTTCAATTCATTTATTGGATTTTTATTTTCTAACTGAGGCTCAACATGGGGTTTAGAGCAGTTTGATGAATGAGTAAATATATATTCCCTCATGATGACCATAGAAGCCTGTTTTTGAAGGCCATGTTGTAGCTTGTTACTAGTGAATTGCAGACATTGTTAAGTATGACAGTTTTTTTATTGTTTGTGTATTGAATTTTAATATATTCTTATAATCATTTAATCTATATTTCATGGTATTGTGTTTTTTGTATTGTGTACTGTTTATTGTGTGCAGAATCAGTGTATAGATTAAGAAGAAGACAAAATGGCATAAGAATTATTTGATATCTTGTCAAGAATGATTCTGGGACCCTTCAGGGATTACCCCCACGTCATCACTGAGGACTGTTTTCCCTGATTGTCTTCCCGGAGAGACACTCCCAAGGAATCTTGACCGACATAGCGTGCATTGCATATACCGGTGCAATAATAGTCGCCCCTTTCATAAGATATACAAAAGTGCAGTATTAATACCATTTGACTGAATTTTATTGGTATAATACAATTATTTTGACTGTAATATATCAGTTAACATTAATATACTAACATAGGCATTTAACAGGAAATAGTTTCCCCTGGGGTCAATGACGCTGGACCCACGATCTCGCCCAATTTTTCATGATGTAAAAACGGGTTAACTGATTGATGCTTATTCTTCACCCAATGCTTTCCGGCCTTGCAACAGTGTTAACCATCTTTTCGACCTGCCATGCAGACTTGCTATCTCCTTGTTCGTTTCCCTTTCTTTTTCCAAGTTTTAGGTAATTTCTCTTTCGCTCTCAGTACTTTCCTTCTTCCTTTGCGTTATTGTCCACCATTTTTCAATGTCCGCAAGGAGGTTCAAGATCTCTGAATTCATGCGACTCGAAGCTTCAAACCAGCATTGCCTCAACTTATACACATCATCACACAAAGTTCATCATATCATCATACCAACAGGTATTGTCAACAGCTAGTGGTTATATAGATTTGAAAGCTGAAATCATTACTCCCTTTAAGTACTAAGTTCAATACAAGCATGATGTAGGGGGTGACAATACTTATTGCACACGGTATATGTCCTCAGGGCCCCCGAGAGGTATCCTCCGGGATAGCAGTCCTCCTAGGGACTTGGCAGGTGAGAGTTGTCCGTGGGGAATTGACCTCCGGGGAAGCTGTTCTTCTAGTACAAAATTATTAGAAAACCAAGTAAATTTAAATAACTTTAGCTGTTTTCATTCAGTTGACCATTTAAATACCTTTAAAATGCCTGGAATGTCTAAAAGTCATTATTTTACTTTAAAAACTAAATAACACAGTCATGCATTTGGAACTCGCCCCCAAATCGCATTTTTTGTGTTACGCTACCAAGTGTAAAATCTTGCCCATATCAGGATCAAAATGTCATAACGTTAAAAATATCACGTCTCTCCCAACAAAAGTATACATTTTCTGAAAGGAAATTTCATGAGAATGTCAAAAATTTCATTCACAATACGATAGGGTGAAGTAGTAACATGTTCTGTGGGAGTTTTTTGAATTATTTGTGAGGGCCCCAAATTTTTATTTTAGAGCCCCCATTTAAGTCCCCCTTTCCACTGACATATTTTTTTCAACATATTTGAATTGCTCATGAAATTTCATTCTAAAAATTATACATTTACAAGGAGGGTCTTCATTTAAAGGTAGTATCAGCCTTTTTCACAAATTGCGAAAACTAATGCAACTACGCATAACTGTAGAATATGATCGACCTATACTGTGTATTCAATCTTACTGTCATAGGTTGCCTAGATCAGTAATACGAAACGAAAATCTAACTACCAATCTTTACCAGCTCTCCATCAACATCGTTGATATTACAGCGCGTGCGGCATGGATCGCACACAGCAATATACACACGGCGCATCAGCGTGCATTACTCTCTGCGCTAGTGGTCAGCGGTTCGCACCGTACGGTATATCTTTCGAGGTTCGAAAAGATAGGAACAAATTTTGATAATCGCAATATAATGACAAACATACACATTTGAGCTTAATCATGTTGTGGGAAGATATAGTCATTGGTATACTGCTATATCCTCTCAAAAAATAGAAATTTAATATTTTTGCCTGCAAAAGGCTGACACTACCTTCCATGAAAAAATAGTTTTAACCTTCTATGGGCATGGTTATTTTGGTCATCTCACCACCAAGGGAGGTTGCGAATCCACCCCTCCCCATTTGACCAAATTTTCTGAAACTTGGCAGGTATTTGAGGTATGCTAAAATGAATAAGCCTGCTAGGTTTCATACTTCTACCTCAAATACTTTTTGAGCAATCGGCATATGTAATTGGCATTTTACTTTCTTGCATTTGGACTACATGTTTAACGCTCAAGTCTATGGGGAAACCAAAAGCGCAAAGCGCAACTATTTTTAATGCTGTGCATTACCAGATGGTTGAAACTATATAAATTTGATATCAAAATATACGTAATACCCTATGCTAAATCTTTCGGCAAATGAACTAGGGCATTGATAATCCCATAGACTTTGTGTAGGTTTAGGTGTTCTAATAATTTTGGCCACCACTGTATGTCAAAATATATTATCTCTCACGACTACAGTGTGATATGCCATCTTTTTGAGATTCCACCATACCAAAGGACTTCCTTACAACAGATTACAATCCAAATGTATTCAAATTCATGGTTATATGTTCCTGAGCAATTTAGGACTGAAGTATACACCTTGTTAGAGACACACTCGTATTCTTGGAGGGTGACTCAAGTTAGTAGACCTATTTAAAATGTATTTAGTAGGCCTTGCTATTGTTTGAAAGAATAGGAAGGCCTATAAATACACATTTAGTAGGCCTACTAACTTTAGTCACCCTTTGAGAATACCAGCTATTACACTTCAATAGTTAAAATGCAGGCTGTATACACCGTCCAATGCTCTATATCAGACATGGCCATTAAGAATATGTATTCAAATAGACCCGACTCGAAATGATCTGTGCTTATAACGGGAGTAGGCTGTAATATATGTATATTGTTTTCATCAAAAATAAGATATTTATCTCATTGGAAAGTATAAACAATCTACCAAAATTTTCCTTACAGAAATGTTTCCCATTGTAACATGTGCAAGTCCTTCCGATGCATCGTATTAAAAATGGGTGCCCCAAGGTATTAGTTGGAGACCATAAATTTCAACAATGTTTTCCTTATTCACCCGTTTCTGAGAAAAATGTTCCAGACCAACATCACAAAACAATAACAACTGAGTACTGTATACGCTGAATATTTCGCGGTGGTTTAATTTCTGCGACTTACTGAACACGAAATTGTTCACTTCTGATATTTCTGTTCAAAGTAAATGCAATACGGACACAGAATATATGGCGTATACAGTAGTCAATAGGTACTATTGAGATCAGGGCTGGAAAATAGCATACAGTATGACTGGTCATACAAAGAGGCATGATATTTGTTAGTCTTTTGGTATTGAATTTTATTACAAAGTCAAATTACAATGTAGAAACATAGATCATATTTAATTCAATGTGAATATTCAAAATTAAATTTAGATAGTAATAAGAACACTTTTAGAGCTGTATGAAAACTTATTCATAAAAATACCAAAATTGTACTCATTTTGCTTGAAGCGTTTTGAGAAGCTTTTCTATGCAAACTCTGTACACATACTTGAGCACCCAAATTGTCAATGTATTTCTCATGTATAATGTAAGATCTACTAATTGCAATAAAAATTGCCCTTTTCTTGCATAGTATGTGGAATGTTTACCTCTGCACAATAATGTACAGACAACCGACTTGCCCTCTCACTTTCACTCTTCTTCATACATTATACATCAAATAAAAGAATGGGTGCTGGTGTTATCATGGCATCTTGAATGAAACTGCATAAAAGTCCCATCAAATGGTTCCTTAGTATGTGAATTATATACATGTTGTAAATGCGACTTTAAACCAATTTTACAACAAACTTGAAACCCAGAAAAGTACATGGCCATTTTGAGATGCAAGAGTCATTGGACCGAATTCACAAAGGAGGATTCTGCAAAACCCACGGATCCGTGGATCTGTGGGTTTTTTAATCGACAGCTCCACGGATCCACCAGTTAATGATTCACCAACAGTTGACCCAAATTATGACGTTTTATGACGATGTGGATCTGTGGATTCAGTAGAGTTCACCTTTGTGAATACCATATTGAAAATCCTAGGTCCAACCCTAGGTTAAACCCAGGGTTGAAACCATGAATTTTGCAGAATCCACCTTTGTGAATTCGGGCCATTGCTTTCCGTCGGTGGTGTAATTTGTTTTAATGGAAAAAATTATATGAATTTTGAAAGCAATTCATTGATATATTACTCACAAATACTGGTTTGACCTGTATCAGATTTGAACTGCCTTTCTACAATAAATTGGAATACACAGTACTGTAATTGGAAGATTCATTCAGCCTAGGTTTTCATTTCTTCTTTTTGGATTCTGTGGGACTTGGTGAGTCTTCATCTTCAAATACAAAGTAGTATCCCTGTAACATCATGATGATAGATACACCTACAAATGAAGAAGGAAAACAAAACATGAATATTTGAGATTAAATTGAATTATATACTATGAACCCTCTATGTTTCCAACTATATTTCAGATATGTAACGTTTTGCTGGTAGTAACAATTTGAAGATTCATATCAAAGATTTAGAGGTAATATTTAGAATTACACAACACAAGTTTATTAATGCATGCTAAAGGTGAAAGAAAGCTACATTAAATGGGTTGGGGCAATGGTAGATTTCACATCTAATTACTCATGTACCGGTAGTTATGATATTCCTGGTTTATATTCAGTAGTCTATTCAATATATTATATTGAATGGATATATACATGTATATTATATTGAATGGATATACAGTGTCCCCAAAAATTATTTGTACACTTTGAAAAAATGAAATTAAACAAATAGATGTTGGTTTGAAATTTCAATTACTATTTATATCAGATGGTAGGTAATGTCTCCATCACCTGAACCCTAAATTCTAAATATTCCGTCAGTCTCTGAAGTTCTAGGCCGCCATTTGCAATTTTCATGGCCCAAAAATTATTTGTACACTTCAGAAGATGGGTTTTTAAAGGAGTGTTTAAAATTTTAGGGGGACTTCTTTGGCTTCCAGGGCAGTAATCAACCTCCTTGGCATACTGTTGACCAATTTAGCACTCATTTTACCGCCAATACCATTCCAAGTTCGCTGGAGCGTGTCCTGGAGCTGCTGGAGGTTTGATGGTCAGTCTAGAGGGCGCTTTCGCTTCAGATCACCTCTCATGTGCTAAATGGGGATTAAATATGGGATCTGAGGTTCCTTTTCTAGCTTCTTAACAAGTTTCTGCTAAAATAATGCTTTAATATGCTTCACTGCATGCTTGGGGTCCCTGTCATGTTGGAACACAACTTGAAGACCAATCAGCTTTTACGCAAGTGTGAGCCTCTAAGAGGCAAAAATAGTCTCATGGACATCAGTTTTCACGATGATAATGATAAACAGACAGTAAGCAATTAAATAATTGCAATTTGCGACCACAGAAAATTCCATACGAGGCCACAGAGGCTGAGGAATAACTGGGTGCCCTCAAGAGTGTCTGCAACAGGCTAAATGGATACATGACTATAAGTGGAATAATTAGCAAGAAAGAAGCCAAATGTAACAAAGAAGCGTAATGCTTTTGCAAAACAACATGTGACCAAGCCTGCAGAGTTCTAGCACTCAATCCTAAGACCTAATAAGTGCAAAAGTGATTGGATATGATGCACAGGACCATGTGCGTCTTGTAGGAAGCTTTCAGTCAGTCATGCTGGGAGCCAACAGTGAGGCATAGTGGAGGATGTTTCATGATTTGGAGTTTTATGGCAGCCAGTAGAGTTGGAGAGATAAATTTCATAACATGGGCATCATGAATGCTAAAGCCATGAGGACATCCTTGCCCCTCAGAATTGCTCAGATGCTCCCATCTGCTTCAAGTCTGAATGGTCGTCAATTTACGGTCCAACATAACAATGACCCCAAGTACACAGCAATCCATATTAAAGCAATATTGCAACAGAAACATGTTGAGCTGCAAGAAAAGGAACCTCACAGCCCAGATTTCATTCCCATTTAGCACATGAGAGGTGATCTGAAGCGACAGCGCCCTCCAGACTGACCATCCAACCTCCAGCAGCTTCAGGACAGGCTCCAGCGAACTTGGAATGGTATTGGCCGTGAAATGAGTGCTAAATTGGTCGATAGTATGCCAAAAAGGTTGATGAATGTCCTGGAAGCCAAAGAAGACCCCCAAAATTTTAAACACTCCTTTAAAAACCCATCTTCTGAAGTGTACAAATAATTTTTGGGCCATGAAAATTGCAAATGGCGGCCTAAAACTTCCGAGACTGGCGGAACATTTGAGATTTAGTGTTTAGGTGATAGTAACATTACCTACCATTTGATATAAATAGTAATTGAAATTTCAAACCAACGTGGATTTATTCAATTCCATTTTTTCAAAGTGTACAAATAATTTTTGGGGACACTGTATATACATGTATATTATATTGGATGGATATATTATATAAATAGTGTACAATCTATCGCACAATATACTGGATTATAAGTACGACAAATACTAAATTATCCCGAGAGCAGATTTGTTTCTCCGAGGCCGCAGGCCGAGGTGAAATAGATCTGCACAAGGGATAATTTAGTATTCGGAGTTCATATAGTCCAGTAATGTTGCAAGATGGAGCGTTCACTATTTATTATAGTAAAATAGATCCCGAGATCTTTGACTAAACCTAATCTGGTTTTATCTTTGCCAAAATTTTGGTGCTAAATTAGCCATTATTACGTAGATTGTTGCTCCGCGTATCCATTGTTATAAGCTGCTGCACGCACCATTTTACTGTTATTACGCGCTTGCAATGAGGCAAACGCACCTAGCAATCGATAGAATCGATACACTCCCCATTCATTTAACACTGGCTTTCCCGTCCAAAAACCGAAAGTTATATTGTACATATGTACAATATAACAAATTGAAGGTATTGATCTATCCAATCCCAACGCATATTTTTCTACCACTATTTACTATACATGTATATTATATTCAAAGTCTACTCTCATTAAAACAAAAAGCTCAGGACAAAGTCAAATACTTCTTTATATCAAAATCTCATTGAACAAAACACATCTACATGAGACAAATGCATATTTTTAAAAATGGGAGTCACCTTTTTATAACAACATTTTGTACCTGTGCAGGCCCGTAACTAGGGGGGGGGGGGTTCCCCTTAAATTATGTTTTCTTCAATTTTAGAAAATGATATAACAGAAATAAGGCCTAGTTGCAAAATATGCTTGATTTGCCCTACTTTCAGGTCATTATGCATGTTATGAGGGAAAAAGAAGGCCACTATGCATGTACGAATTTGTTCACGAGCTATAAAATTTGAAAAATAAACCCAAAACAAGGCAGATTCGTATCAGAATTTTCACTCTAGCTTTGCTGCGCATGTTTAAATCATTTAATCTTCAGATTTCGCTACATATATGCTTACGTGCTTGCACTTTAAAGGGAGGCCTGATTATCATCTTATGAAAAACAAAAATAAAGTATTGTTGGGAAAGATGTGTGAAAATAACACTACATCCAGTTCGCGGTTCACCCAAGGATTACTACCCATTCACTGTTACTTGACGCCCAGATACGAAGTGATAACTATTATATTATGGGTATTTCTTCAGCTTGCGCTCTGCGCTCGCATTCGCTAAAAGGGAAGTGGCCACCAGCTTCTAAAGGAATCAAAACAAAATTTATATAAGTAAGAAGCCAAGTGTGTCTAATGCCTTTAGGTCGATACAAGCCAAATTTTCGCCTCGCGCTTTGCGCTCGCATATTAAGTTCTTTCATGAAAGCTATTGACTGATTCCTATATTAACGTCCAAAATTGAAGTGAATTGAAATAACTTTTTCCGCGCCCGCTTTGCGGTCACAATTCATTTTTTGCTATAACTAAAAGGGATGTGCGTAATTAATTATACTGCCTTGTCATTATGTAAGTTGCAGAATTTATGTTTTGCTGCAGAGTTCAACTTAAATTTAATTTTTCCAAATTCTCCCTCCTGTATTATTTTTTAGGTTGCATTTTTCAGTTTTACCCCTATGTTTCTTGTACATGTCTGTTCTGTTTCAAGGGATCAAGGGTTAAGGACATTGACCACTTGTTCACATAAATATGTCAGTAGTGTACATTAGGGTTGAATTGAGACT
>CALNVZ010000174.1:71070311-71072811 GCA_940671915.1 Paracentrotus lividus
AGATACTTATCTGATTGAACTATGCGAGCGCGAGCCGAAAATTGTTGATATGTAATCCTGAAAATAGAATATTTTAAGCGTTTTTTTTTTGTGTGTGCTATGTTCATAAAGAAGATACCTATTTCATTTAACAATGCGAGCGCGATGCGCGAGCCGAGATTTTTTATATATCAATCTGAAAACATTGCATTTTAAGTGCTTTTAGTGCTATGCTTCTTGAACAATGCGATCCGAAATTTTTTGAAATAACAACCTGAAATAATCTATCTATCTATATCTATCTATCTATCTATCTATCTATCTAGTATATATCTATCTATCTATCTATCTATCTAAGCTTATCTATCTATCTGCATGATCTATCTATCTATCCATCTATCTATCTATCTATCTATCTATCTATCTATCTAACTATCAGCTTCTATCTATCTATCTATCTATCTATCTATCTATACATCTATATATCTATCTATCAACCTATCTATCTATCTATCTTATCTATCTCTTTATCAATTCAAACTCTCGGTCTGACATGATCTTCCGGAGATCGAGCCAGTAAATTTTGATGCATTAACCTGAAAACACGGCATTTGTAAGCTTTTTTGTGCTATGCTTTTGAAGAAGATACTTATCTAATTGAACTATGCGAGCGCGAAGCGCGAGCCGAAAATTGTTGATATGTAACCCTGAAAATAAAATATTTTAAGCTTTTTTTTTGTGCTATGTGTTCATAAAGAACATACCTATCTCATGCAACACTGCGAGCGCGAAGCGCGAGCCGAGATTTTTTAAAGCACTTTTTTTTAAAAGTGCTTTTTGTGCTATTCATATAAAGAAGATACCTATTTCATTCAACAATGCGAGCGCGATGCGCGAGCCGAAATTTTTTATATATCAATCTGAAAACATTGCATTTTAAGCGCTTTTAGTGCTATGCTTCTTGAACAATGCGATCCGAATTTTTTTGAAATACCATCATTTGCAAAAGTTTAAGACCACCCTAAATTTTTGGGGTTTTATGTTCAATGAGCATTATTCTTTTAGCCCAAATTCCTTGCTCAAACGGCGAGAAATGGTACTCTTACTGACTGTAATACCAGTCGACTGCAGCTCGGCCTTGATGTCACGACAGGAAATGGAACAATCTCTTCCAACAATCCTCTTCATCATGTTGTCCTCGCAACGCGTTTGTTTTCTTGGACGACCACTCCTCTTCCGGTCGGAAATGAGCCATCGTTTCGAAATTTGTGAATGGCATTGTGGACGACAGTCTTGCTACACCCAGTCTTCTCACTAATCTTGCGTTCAGAGTAGCCTTCTTGGAAAAGAGTTACTATTTTTACCCTCTGAACCTGACTTAGACTCTGTTTTTTTCCCATCCTGGATAAGAGCAAAGTGCCAGATGAAGACCTTCTGAGGCAAAGACATTCATGGAAATGAGCTTAAACATTAATCTCATCCATGAACCATGACAGGAAAACATGTTACATCATATCAATTCTAGTTGTAAACTTAAGAGATAGAGGGCGCTACCATTCTACTCAAAGCGAACGCTCCCGTTTACTTTGTCTGTTTTGGACAGTTTTTCACTTTATTTTCTTTATTGTGGTGAGCAACTACCTTTCAAAGAAATGATCAATTTGATTGAGTACGTTCACAGTTGAATTTTTCAGAAATAGGGATAACTTTATTGCAAAGGGAAAAAAAAGTCCTGTCACTTGAATCATTCGAAGCCTGGTCAGAACATATTCTGTACAATATGGCAATTTTGAGCCAGAACAGCTCATGCGCTTCAAAGTCTTGCTCTCAATGACGCATAATTATATTACACTTTAATGATCACACGGTTTTTTAAAAGGTTGCATTCTCAGCTTTCCATTAATGGTATATTTATTTCAATTGGTTAAAAAAAAGTCCTGTCACTTTTGAACTATTATAAGAGATTTTTTCTCGATTGGTCAATGTTTACGCAAGTCACATGCATATCGCATAGAAAATAATGCGAACGGGCGTCTTGCGAGATCTCTTGGTTTGGAGCATCAATCTATGTAAAATACAGGTTCTGATTACAACTTCAGCACAATCATGTTATAGGCTTTCCAAATGTCTTTTTCTCCCATCTGGTCTGAAGCATCTACTAATTTAAACCATGAGAAAAGTTCATAAATTTCTTTCACCTCCACGCAGTATTTGCTCCTCACCGGACGGGCGATCCATTCGACTGCAGGGGAAGTCTTCTTACGCGAGTTTTTTTTATGCGCTAATTAATAGCAGCCACGAAGCCTACGTTACGTGCGTTTTCTTTACAAGTCAATCTAGATGTAACTTTGGCCACTGGCAGCTAACGACAACACATCCAAAAGCCATCAGAATAATTGTATATCCTATCCATCATTCGTTCAATTAACTTCATACCCAATATTAAATCACATATTTAATTCAATATTCGGGTGGGAGGGGGGGGGGTAGCCGGCCAAGATAGACCGAGCCTGCATTTATT
>CALNVZ010000174.1:71077811-71088525 GCA_940671915.1 Paracentrotus lividus
AAACATTTGCATCTTCAAGTATGAAGCTGCCAGCTGTTTCACAAGTACATTGCACACATACATGGTTATTGTCTGGCGGGCAATCCAACATGTGACCAGACAGGCTGCCAAAAATGTTTGAGCAAACTTCTCCCAAGACAGTCGCACACATAGCATGCGATATACCAGCTGACTGTGGCAAATCACCATCACTTGGAGTGAGCAACCTCTGCAGACTCTTCCCCATGGTTTTACAGATCTTGGTAACATCTGGTGATGCTTTGACGAGACCTCCTCTGTTTCGCTTCTCGAGTACACTTCCTTCAAATATCTCACCAGTTGTCAGGGCATCCAGGCATTCCTCGCACTGCAGGTTCCCAGCAATCCCACCTAATTTTCAACAGCCAGTCCTTCACAAGGGCAGGATTCCGATGAGGAAATCAAATGTTGATAAAAGAGAGGGGGAATAAATATTCCAAATATGAGACCATTTAGCTTATCAATAATATTAATAATAATAATGAATGTTACTTATATAGCTCATACCATAAACATAAGAAAGTCTCTATATGTGCTTAAAGCAAAAACTAAAAAAAAAACAAAACCAAAATTAAATCTTTGGAACTTTCACTCTGGAAAAAAAAAAAAAAAAAAAAAAAAAAAAAAAAAAAAAAGGATAGGCCTAGGCCTACATTAAAAGGACATCCAAACATCTTGTTATGGAATGGAAAGTTAAAAGAAATCTTATTAGATCACTCAAAACGTAAAACTACATGTAAATTTATAGTAAACAAGCTAGAGTCAGTACACACATGTTTCAACTTTTACAAAAGTGGGAAAAAATACAGCGACACGAGTATATGGGACTACACACCACAATTGGCGTTCCTTGTCCACGATTTGTTTCAAAGTTAAACTTTTAAGTTATCAAATTTTATTAACAATTTACCTGTGGAAAGGATTCCCACGTCCTTTACGCTTCCGATTTCAGCAGTTCACAGCCACATAATAGCGTAATGGTGCCTTAAGCGTTGATTTTATCTTGAACATAAATCAAATCTCGTTAGATGTTATGAACAACAAACGCCGAGTATACGACCAGCAAGATGGCGCTGATCACGTGACACCAGCCAGTTCGCGGCGACACCGCACGTCTCGCTATAGTCCTTCTCCTTTCTCTATTTCTGTGATGCGCATTAACAGCCACGTGGTGTAATGCAACATGGCGACTTCGAGGAACAGGTGCTGTGCATTCTCGGTTTCTGATGGCTATTTTGCCACTTCCAGTGCTGACGGTAGGCTTTCAATATGGGATTCCAAGACAGGAGAGATTAAACAACAGTATACTCCAAGTTCGCATCTTTCCTCGTCCTGTACTTGCTTGGCATGGCAGCGGAAATCAAGACGAGCTGAGGTAAAAGAACGAGTTGGTTGGATGACGTTCATGTCGTGCCATGTCGCGGAAACACACGCCTGAATGGCCGGGGCGCAGCCGCAGGACGGGGGCTGGCTGTGCTGGGATAGATCTACTTGTACAACTGCACGTGCACTGCAGTAGGGATAAAAAAAATACACGCCCAATGTCTGAGTATTTGGGGAAAGTGGAAGAAATAAAAAATACCACTTACACTTATGCATGATCAATACATAATTGACCTTGCACTGGGAAGTACCTTACTGTAGCCTGTACTGTAGGGCAGAAAAAGTGAAAATGTTGTTTTGAGAAGCTCGGCCGAGTGAAGGTGGCATTTCTAAAAAGGGTCTAAAAATTGTACTAAACAACATAAAAAATATCTAATTGAAGAATTATATTGCAATGATACTATAGATTATCTCAATTTATTCTGAGGTAAAATGTTGGGTGTAAAGCTGATTTCACTAATTATTATTGAGAAATTTCCTCAGCAACAAAGAGGGCGACACACAGCCATTTTTCAGTACAGCCTTATGTTTGGTTTGCAGCTGTATGTGAAAAAATACTGGGTCTCATCACATACAGCCAACATCAGTCAGTAGGTCTACTGAAAAATGGATGTCTGTCACCCTCTTGGTTGCTGAGGAAACTTCTCAATAATATTAATAATTAGCGAAACCAGCTTTAAACATACCTCAAAATAAATTAAGATAATCTATAGTCTCATGCAAGTAATTCTTCCATTAGATATTTTTAATTTGTTTAGTAGAATTTTTAGACCCTTTTTTGGATAGCCAGCTTGACTTGGCTTAAGCTGCTCAAGACACTTTTCTGCATTGACTTCCATTGGAAGAAAACTGCTGCAGTAAGGTACTTCCCAGTGCAAGGTCAGTTATGAATTGACCATGTCCATGCATAAGTGTAAGTGGGGTCTCATCTCATAGACTATGCGAGGTTCATTTATTTTTACAAAAAGGACCTTGCTCAGCGAAGTGGCTGAGCCGTAGTGTAGTCGCGGCGGAAATTTAAGGCCTGTGTGACTGAGAGAGTGTGGAAAGTCTGTCATTCCTGGCCATTTTATAATTTTTGAACAATTATATTTATAGATCTAGATCTATATATTTACAAAAACAATTTAGGCCTATCATAATCCTGCTAGTTAGAGCCTAGAGTTACCTTTTCGTACTAGCCACTGAAAAGAAACGAAAAAGCAGGAAAAAAAAACGACAACACTCACAAATTTGGAAAAAAACGAAATGAAAATAAGAACTTACCAAAGCGTAAGTATCACAGGCTGAAGACGATGAATGCTGCGTACACAAATGAGGATGTTCGTATAGATCTAGACCCTAAAAATAATTTCCGTGCATAATATGTCATTTAATTTATTGTGTGACAAGTTCCCGAGGAATTTTTCTGCTTGGGGAAAAAATCAGTAGTGTTTTTTTTTTTTCACGATAGTGAAATCAAATTGATTAAAACAAATTTTTTGAATAAATTATATAACTATACAGAAATATAGGAGGGCTCAAATTGAGACGATATCTTTTGCGAAAAGTAAAAAGACCAATGGACTGAGTTTGGAAACCTGCCACCCAAGGCATAGTCCCATTTGCACTAAGAGGTCAATACTCTATTGACACAGTCCTATGCTGTATGGGTGAGTTTGGGCAAACTCCTAATTCTAAAGTCTACTGAGAGTGTGACAGACACATTCTGATATCGGTCCGGGTAGTAACAAGTAAGATTGGTCCAACTGTGAATTTACTGGAAAAGTTAAGTGGTTTGTCATTTAGCCTATTCATTCACAATCACAACATTGACAGAGTTCAATATAACAATTTTTTGCAAGGTTAAATATGATTATATACAATACATGTAGCCTACAATGTACATTGTATGTTGCACATACGTTTATAGGGTATCAATGTTTATCATAACTTTTTTCCTCCTAGGAAAATCGGAAGAAAAAGAAAAGGAAATCGGCTAGAGTAGAAGCAGAATCCACAGAGACTGAAGTTCTCTCTCCCACCAATCTCCTAGCTTTAGGGACAGTAGCTGGAAGTGTTCTTCTTTATAGTGTCTTGAAAGGGGACTTGCATTCAAAGCTGGTAAGACAAGGAAGTCATTTTCATTGTAGAGCAAATAATAAGTACAGAATTTATGAAGTTCGTACTGTAATTTCACAAAGTATAAATGACTGTGTTCTATTTGATTCTTCTTAAGGCGCCTTCTCCATTCAAAAGGTGCCGGTTTCCCTCATCCTTTGTTCCAAACGCTGATTAATCGGCTTTTGAATAGAATCCTGAGATCTTAATATGGCTTAAACATGTTAAAAGCTAAAAGCCGGAAGTTTCCCGAAGTGGAACAGGAACCCACGGGAAACTGACACCTTTTGATTGGAGAAGGTGCCTAACTCCACAAATTCTATATCATCTTTACTGAGTGATGTAGTTATTGTTATTTTGATTTTGATTTTTTTTTAAGGGGGAGGGGGGGCATTTCGACTTAAAAAGGAATAGAATGTTTAATTAAAACTAACAATTTTTGTTTTGTTTCTACATTTACAAATAAAGTCCAGAGGAGATGGGACCAAAATATTTGTTTGTAATGTATTATTCTTAAAAATACATAGGCCTATGATTCGTTTCTCCCAAAACTTAATTCATATACTTGAGAGGTATTTTGTTTTTACATACAAGTATTTGTACAATTATCTTGCCCTCTTATAAGTAGTATTTATATTCACAATGATACATTCTCTTGTAGGATGGAGGTCATGATGATACAGTCAATGATGTGTGTTGGCATTCTAGCGATAACACTCTCTTCAGCTGCTCTGAAGACAGGCACATTGTGGAATGGGATATCACAAACAGGACAGTCAGAAGGTAACACAGTTCATGTAAAGAGAATTGGAAGATATTGGCACGATACTGTAAACAATGTTATTTTCAAGTGATTCATTTTTTTTGCTGTAAGCTTCAAAACATATTCTCGCTACACACTCCACTACCAAATAAGGCACGCAATTGAACCATTTCAAACGTTCATTTAAAGCATGCTCTTATATTGGTATGTTTTTAAGTTCATGCCTGCTGATCTTTGAAGCTGCAAAAACTTATGTACCACAAACACTTCTGAATTTACAGCAGATGGAATTAGCAATACATTTGTATGCTAGGGCATTTTACAATGTACTTACTAAACACTTAGAGGGTCCCATGCATATAGAATATTTTTTCAAAAAATGTATAATTCATTTGATTGGTTGCTAATCTATGATGAGAACCCATGCACCACGCATATCACCTGTGAATGAAAACACATGTCTACCACAGAAATCACTGAGAGTTGTGCAACCATTACAAGTAATTTAGGAGTAATGATTAAATGAAAACAGTATCATTAAATTTTCAGATTATTATGGCTAAAATTAATTGTTTTTGATGAAGTGAATTGATTTTGAAGTTGATTGATTTTGTGTTGGTGAGTTTTTTTTAGTATATTTCATTCCAATTTCATTGTGTAGTAAGTGGAAAGGAGACAAGACGTCGGTTTATTCAATTTGCGTTTGTCCTGGAGGAAGTACATTGCTTAGTGCAGGTAGAACTATTCAACTCTGGAACCTTCATACCAAAGCTGTCCTAAAAGTAAGTGATTTCCTATCCTACAATCTCATTTTAATTTAAAGATTTTATTATGTATAAAACAAGTTTTCATATTACCGGGCTTGTATATATTAGAAATATTTCCTCATGCGTTAAAGAGGTGTGCCTTTTCACAATTCTGCACCCTAATGTACCTAACTTTTCGGTCGGCCACTCTGCCCGAACCCAATACGAATCCTCCAGTTATCTCTGTCATGCATGCAGTTTTTCAGCTCGTCTACACCCATTACTACAGCATCAAATTTTGTCATGTGTAGGAGGGTCTTGCGTTTTCTACCATGCCTCGGTTGTCTTTGCATGGCTCCCACAAGATGAGAGTACTGGCAGCCCAATGTAGGTGTCAAAAGCAATGATCAGGAAGCTGCATTGTTGCTAATTTGTCACCGATTTAGGTCGCTTTCCATAGCTTTTCGTTGATGACATGTAATGTTGATACTTTTACACTCGATGTTCACATCACGTAGATAGATAATTTGATTCTTTCTCATTTATTCTCAATATTTGCTGTTGTAATATGATCACCCCCAACTAATGAACTGTGTATACCTTTGTTTGTCGATCAGAAATTCACCGGTCATGCAAGCCCTGTGACCAGACTACGGGTGGTTCCCATGTTATCCCCACGTTCAGAGGAAGATGATCCTGTAGATTGTGTGGAAGGACTCTATTTCATGTCTTCAGCAGCTAGTGATAGAATTGTTAATGTCTGGTGAGTACAATGAAACTTGTATCGTGGTAACCTAGTCCCAGAATCAAGGAAGGTGACCTCTTTGTTAGCATGCATTTTGTTGCTTCATACAATTGTTTTAAATGTGTGTTTGCCCTAAGAAATTGTAGTTATGTATGTAACAACATGGAAAAATATAACCATCTGAACATTACATTTGATATGTCCCTGGTTATAATTTGAATATGTACTTACAAAATGTATGTATTTTGAGGGATAGCTGATTGGTTGCTAATCTATGATGAGAACCCATGCACCACGCATATCACTTGTGAATGATAACACATGTCTACCACAGAAATCACTGAGATTCATGCAACCGTCAATAGTCGTTCAGAAGAGGACTTGAAATTTTTAATAGTCTAATGTTAACTTGATTCAAAGATCTTTTTGTCAACTTTGTTTTATTTTAGGCAAATCAAGTCAGCTAATAAGGACAAGACCTCTTTGGCCTCATTTGCTGTTCCCGATGAACCAAACGATTTTGATGTCTGTGTTTCTTCAGATTCGGTAATTACGACATTGATGATTCTGAACGATGGATGATTTGATATGTTCATGATTGTATGTAACTTCAAAAGTGAGGTCAATTTATAAACTGCATCATTACCTTAGTGATTCGGTTTTAATTTGATTGGTTGCTAATCTATGATGAGAACCCATGCACCACGCATATCACCTGTGAATGAAAACACATGTCTACCACAGAAATCACTGAGATTCATGCAACCAACAAAACTGAGTGGATGCCATTTCAATTTCTAATTCTTTTTATAAAGTACTAGAGTAAAACCACCAAATATCGGACGTTGCTAAATATCGGACAAAATGACTTCAACTCCCCCCATACAGCTAATGGGCCCCGCGTTTGCATGCATATGATAGATGAACTTACCTTCTACAGCATTGCACACACCGGAGAGCCAGGTTGATGCTCAAAAAAAAATATTAAGGGGGGTTGTCCGATATTTGGTGGTTTTACTCTATACGAAACCTTTTTGAAAATTTTATGAGCATGGATTCACAAAATTCATGAGAAAATGAAACCACTGCAAAAATGAATTGTACAGTAATTTTCATTAATTTTGTTTTTTTTTATTTTGCAGGCGATGTACACTTCCGTAGTTTGTCAGTCGGGACAAGTTCACATATTTCAGACCGTTCTGAATGGGTAAGTTAAAGTAGTAGTAGACTTAATTGGATAACTTGTTTAGCACAGGGATAATCTAAAAGGGAATTAAGTGTGGAGACTTGGAAAGGGGATAGTTATTCCTCTGGATCCCAATGAAATAGTATTTGGTAAAATTTTCAATATATCTAGAAATTTGTTGATTGGTTGCTAATCTATGATGAGAACCCATGCACCACGCATATCACCTGTGAATGAAAACACATGTCTACCACAGAAATCACTGAGATTCATGCAACTGTCAATGATTTATTCCACAATGAAAATTTTCATTCATATTTAGATTTTCTTTCAGGAAGTTGAGATCTGGAAATGTTGATTCTCTGTGCTGTTTTATATACAGTTTCATGACAAAATGGAGATAAAATATGAAAGACTTTTGTGTGTGTGTGTGTGTGTGTGTGTGTGAAAATAAACTATTGATGGCTTATTCTTCTTAATACTCTTATTTAGGAGGACGAAGAAACCTTTCCAAGCAAGACATGTAGTCAACGTAACAACAGAGGGCAGTAAACTATCTCCTGCTAGACCCATTCCGATTCTGACGTCACAGCTTCAGTTGGTAGAGGACAAGCCGCAGCTCAAGCTTGCCTATGGGGTCAATCTCAAACCTGCTTTTGAGTCACTGGTGAGTACAATGATATTCAGCTGAGTTTTGGGAATATTGCCCATTTGCAATGCTGAATATGACATTGCGTTTTTGTACACCATTTAAATTACATTTATACTGCATTCTAGCTGTTAAGGAAAATTTGTATTGATTGGTTGCTAATCTATGAGAATCTATGCACCACACATATGAAAGACGGGGAATCTTCAGCTTTCATGGGGAGTGGATCAAAATTTGCTGACCCCAGACTTGGTGAAAAGCACTGGAAATAACCGTCTTGAAGCTAAATTTCTGGACCACAGCAAAACTATCTGTCCCACCTTTGAGAGCTTCCGGCATGATCGGCCAGGGAAACTGAGATTTAATGACTTTACCAGATGGAGGGATGGGTGAAATATACAAGGCATTACTAAGGTCTGGCAGTGGTCAGTTGATGGATGACACCTGTTACTGGGCAAACATTCATGGTGTCAAATTACCTATGGAGGCTGAAGATTCCCCGTCTTTAAATGAAAACACATGTCTACCACAGAAAACATTGAGAGTTTTGCATTAATAAGTTGAGGAAATGAATTGAACAACAATTACCGGTTCAATTGATAAATATGTGAAAGAGGAAAACTTCATAATTACTAATCAATGTTAAGATGTTCAAATAGGCAATAGAAATCTTCCTTGCCCAAAAGATTGTGTATACTTTCGTTCTTCTTGCAAAAATATGTGCTTTCATTGTGAAGGTTATAATCCTGGAGACAGAATTCAAAAATAGAACATTGTATTTATTTTTTTCAAAAGTAATTCATGAGTAATCGTTATTGATAAAATTTTGTGCAAAGACTTGTTGGCACAGAAGTGTTGAACAGTGGTCTATCGTATTTGAATATAATGGACATGTTGTCGAAGAGTGAACCAATATAACTACCTTCAGTGATTGATCTGTTTGCATTACAGAGTTTAGAATCACAGGAGAAAGAGATCTGTTTGATACGAGATGATCACCTACACAGAGACAGGAGAACAGATGAAGCTGGTGACAGAGTGAGTAATACAATAGATCAATTAACAAAGAGTTTCGATCAATTGCAAATAAGAAACGTACATTCTTATTAGTTCACAGAGAGTCTGTATTGCGTAGACTTGCAATACAGAGAGTCTGTATTGCAAGTCTATGCCACAAGGATCCCAAGTGGCTACTATTGATTTACATCTGATCATCAAATATCTTTTTCTTTTTTTTACAGGGCACAGGTCAAATTCAAATGATACATGTAACATTTAGAATTAGGATTTTTTTTCAGTTCTAAATTGATTGTCATGCCAAACTGCTATCTTATGAATAATAATATGTTTTCAATTATTTTAAAAAAGTGTTGCTCAAAATGAATCTATGATGAGAACCCATGCACCACGCATATCACCTGTGAATGATAACACATGTCTACCACAGAAATTACTGAGATTCATGCAACCACAAATATTGTAAACTTCCTGAGCTTGAGTAAGCAATTGAAGATGCTAGTACTAGAAGTTCCTATGTTACATCAAATCTGTTTTGAGAAACAGAGGGTATAAATGTAACATACGAACATCTAGTACTAGCATCTTCACTTATTTTACATATTCCAAAAGAGTAACTCCTCCCGCATCTTTTGGTACCATTTTTGTGTGGTATGTCTTTACGCTTGGATGACACGACACATTGTTACATAAATGTAACAGAGGGCCAAAATGTAACATACGAACTTCTAGTACTAGCATCTTCAATTACTCTGCTATAGCCACTCCCAACCTGATGTAGGAAATCAGGACCAGGTAAAGGGCTGTTTCTAAAAAATGCCTCCTCAGTTGGGAAGATTGCAAGATGATCCTATCACATGAAGCCTCATCATAGAGACTCACTGCATAATAGGCATGTAGTATGGCATCACTAAGCAAACCTTTTAACCTATTCAGGGCAGTTTGGAAGAGTTCAACATCATAGGGCAAGTGTAAGCTATTTTGCAACTTAGTTAGGTGTGTTACTGACGAATAGGTCACTGTAATGAAATTATGAATAATTTTTCTCCATTATTTTCCATGTTTTGAGTCGATGCTCAGAAGCTTTGCCCAAAACATGAAAATGAGATGAATCATTTCATGATTAAACCTGGTGTACAGTTTCGGTGACAAAAAAGGAATCGGCACAACACCGATCAAACGTAGTCTCATGTTGTCCACATTGCACTTAAACATATGAATGAGAGATTTTGTGACATTCCTTTCATGATTTCCGGTGAATTTCAATCAAAATGTTTGAAACAAACATAATGTAACGGTTGTTTTAGACCTCTGCTGGGATGGGTGCTCGCCCAGAGCTTCCCGTTTGAATGGACACCACGATCTGTGTGTATCACGCACACAAGAGAATCCCCATTGGTCTCCACGTGAAACCTTACTCAACGCTGAAACAAGTCGGATCCCTGACTTTTATCGTTTTATACTTATATTATGAAATAAAGACATTAAAAGGAGATACCAAGTACTACAAATTTCTTTCTTATAGTTAACCCTAAAAAGACTGGGCTGTTTTGACACACATAAAGACTGGGGGGGGGCTCATTCAGCCCCCCCCCTAAGATTTCGGCCGTTGAGCGCGCGATCGCGCCGAAAATTGGCACGCGCGTTTCCCACGGCATCCTCTCCAAAACCGAAGAGTCATATTCTTCGAAAAATTTCTTCACTAATTTATTATGCTAATTTATGCATAAAATCTAAGATTTGCTCTAATTAATTAAATAAAGTTCTAAAAGTGCTAATTTTTGGCTTACAGGCTCTTTGTAGGCTTCTGGTGAAATGGGTTTTAAAAAAAAATCTGTATCAAGATTTTTTTCTTATGTATTCTATTGTTTTTAAAATTTCTAATGTATTTCTTTGTTTTTCGACCTTTTGTTTTTTATTGTTTTTTCGATGGAAATCATTGGTGACACTCTTTTAATCATAAACAACCTTAACCCTATTCAGACTGGCATGTTCAAGAGGAGATTTTGACTGGGGAGGGGTCAATTTGACCCCCCCCTGAGATCTCGGCCGCGGATGGTCCGATTGCCGTGAAATTTTGCACGAACGTTGCTGCACATGTAAAGGG
>CALNVZ010000174.1:71130849-71148315 GCA_940671915.1 Paracentrotus lividus
AAGAGAGAGATTAACCCTTTAATATATGCATGCAAGCATGCAGACTTAACAAGAAGGTGTTTCGATGCATCATCACCGGTCTTTTCGCAATGTTCCTCTCCATCCCGACCTTAAGAGTATTCTGGTCAATTTAAAATAATACACATCTATGTTACCTTCTTAATAACGCACTCAAGGACATTTTAATCATAAAAAGAATAAACGTACACTGTAAAAATATTAGTATTTTTACAGCAAATCTGCTGTCAAGCAGAGTCGCCAATAAAAATGTAATAAAAAAAAAAACAGTTTTGTTGTAAGTTTCTCCTGCAAATAATTACGTGAGAAATACAAATATTACAATCGAGTAACACATTTGTTCCCGTTTTAACCAAATACGTATGCTATAAAACTCTAATGATATTTTTTCCCTTCTCTTTCATCAATTCTTAAGATAGAAATTACAACAAATTGTATTTTTAATTACATTTTTCTGATTTTTTTTTTTTTTTTTTTTTTTTTTTACAGTGTATGCCATCATGTCGAGACGGTGGAACATTCTGAAGGGGATGAAAACAAAAAATTACGACACCCTGAAAAGGCCATGTTATCCATACTTTTGCAGCAATGAACTTACTTCGACTCATTTTATAAAATAAGTGTGGGACATATGGCCCTAGATGCAGAGATGGTGAATCATCTGACGAAACGTGGAAAACATTGGGGTAACCACTCCTGTTTTGGGAAAATTTCATGGTTTACATTACTTAATACTCAAAAAATTCATAAGGGGGTCCAGGTTTGGCTTTTGCCAAACTATGCCAATCCGAAAAAGAAAAAAGAAAAATGGGGGGGGGGCGGGCAAGTCAATTTTGGTCCACAACTATACCGACTTTTAAATCAATAAAATTAAACCTTTGAATCTGAGTTAGACTAATTGGGGTGTCATTATTATTTTTTAAGGGCCTTTTAACCTCAATATTAGGCCGTTTGGTCGTCTCCTTCACAAATGCAGTTTTGTAAGATTTCTATATAATTTTCACACATCATTATCATTATATTGTAAATATATAAATCAAAACCAAAATCATAATCGATTTGATTTGATTTATAAATCAAATTTGATTGATTTAATAAACTATACTACTGGGACAGTAGGGATAATATCATTCACTATTAGTATTCTTTCAATTTTCTCAAAACTCGGGGAAAAAATGTGTTCTGTACACGACATCTCATGCTTTACATTTGGTCATATTCAAACTAAGTGGGACATTTAGCTGAAATTTTAATGTGGCACTGTGCCTTTGAAAAGCAAATTAGGATCTGAAATCAACACAAAGGCTTCTTTACAAAACAACCAATTTATTTTAAGTTAAAATATATGTGATCAAGTTTTCTTATGTTGAATAATTGATCAAACAGAGATTAGCACATATGGGAACTATGTGCTTTAAATGCCTCTTATTCTTATATCTTAGTCATTTTTTAAAGATTTTTTCTTGCTTAAAAGTAATTTTCTAATGAACTACTCCTAACATGGCATATACACACAGGTTAATTTCGATCTAGTTATTTACTTGATTGGTTGCATTTCAGACACTGGTCGTGTCACTCACGTTTTGGATGTCGTGTCACTCACGACCATAGAGGTGCGACCATTTTCTACGAGAGAGGAGTGATTGACAAGGACAAACAAAATGTCAAGAAGGTACAGCTATTCATGGACATATACCAGCAATTATGTACCCCTTAGAGATCTTACTTGGGCACAATTCAACCATATAACCAATGATGGTCAAGAAACCCATGTCTTTTTTTTCTGTCGTGTCATTCACGCACTGTTTTCCAGGACAAAAATGTAAAATTTAAAAAAAAAATAAAACAAAAATGGTAATTTTTCAATTTTCAATTTCAATTTTATTTTTTTTCATTTCCAACAAAAAGAATACAAAATTCATACAAGTATCATTGGAAATAAACATTTGACATAACAAACATGCAATACAAAGTATAATAAAATCAGAATTATATATTCCAAATTGAATAATACGTTGGAAATGGAGAGGTCCACTGAGAAGCAAAGCTTGTTAAATTGTGGACCCTCAAAATAGTATTCATTAGTAAGTAAAATACTGACTCAAATAAAGATATTAGCCAACAGAGAAGATGGTAGAGAGAGAGAGAGGGAAAAAACATAATACATGATATATATATATTATAAACAAAAATGTATGAAAAAGAGAGGGTGAAGAAGAGAGAAAAGACGATGAAGAGGAGATAATCTGCGTTGTGGACGAAAATAAATCAAGATACGAATATATCGTAGGTAGCAAAGCAATTAACAAGGGAAATGGAAACAAATGAGAGATATGCCTGTTGACAAGTGGTGACGATGTCATTGGATAACAAAGACAATAAAGGCAAAAAAAACATGGTCATAGGGTAACAATATAACCCAATGTGCTAGGCTATGTACGGGGCCAGTAAAAATTTCCTTAGATTCCTTTTAAAGACTAAAAGTGAAGGGGAATTGCTTAGATCGAGAGGTAAAGTATTCACAAAACTTAGGGCCTTCAAAAAATAAATGTATTTTGTGCGGAAACGATTCTCAAAAACGGTAAATGAAATTCTCCGGATTGTCTAGTGGGGATAGTTATGATTGCGCGATTTTTTAAAACATATACATTAAATACAAATGGAAGAGTACCAGAATTAATTGTACATAAAATTCACCCAAGATAAATAAGATGCAGATCTTTATTTTTTAGGATATTATGTTCAAGGAAAAGTGGAATCCGTATGGCAAGAAAGGAGCATTAATATTAATAGCGGATTACTTTCTTTTGTAAATAACAACAACTCTTTCAAACACGTTTCGATGGTGTTACCCAAAGCAAAAGTCCGTAATTCAAGTATGGTAAAATAAGGGATGAATAGAAGCATAAATAAAGATTGTTGTGGAAGGTGTGATTTAAGTCTATAAATAATTACCAACGTTGGCGAGAGATAGTTTTAACAAATATTATCGATATGCAGTCTCCAGGAAAGTTATTATCAAGCCAAACACCTAGAAATTTTGTATGAGAAACTTCTTCTAAAGGGGTGTTGTCAAAACATGTCAGTTGGTAAAGAAGTTAAGGAGTTAACTAAACAACATGTAATTTGTCTTCAGAAGATTTCAATGATAATTTATTAGCTCTTATCCAATTTTAATATTTTCCGCAACTCAGTGTTAATTACATCAACAAGAATATCTGGATCACTATGTGAATAAAATAAATTTAAGTATCATCTGCAAATAAAATGAATGAGAGAGAATTGGACGATTTATGAAAATCAATTTATATACAGAAATAATACAATAGCGCCCTAAACAAAGCTCCCTTGCGGGACACCACATGTAAATATCTTTAAAATCAGATGTTTGGTTATTTAAAGAAACAAATTGTCTTCTGTTCGAAAAGGTAGCTCCTGAACCACTCCAAGGCCTTTTTCCAACGAAAACCAAAATATTGGCGAGTTTATAAAGTAAAATTTCATGGTTTATCGTATCAAAGGCCTTGGAGAAGTCCAGGAATATACCGACTGTGTGAGAAAGACGAGTCAATTGAATGGGAAATTTTTCAACAAAAACATTAAAGGCATGAAACAGTACTGTGTTTTTACCCTAAAACCAAATTGAAAGTTAGAACAAAATATCATATTTCTTCAGGAAAAGCCAGCGTTCGAGTAAAACACTAATCTTTTCCAAGACACATGGCCACTCCTACATTATAACATATAATGGTAGTCATGATCCATTCATAACCTACAAGTGCAAAGATATGTGCCCTTCTATCATCAGATCCAAATGTCGTGTCACTCAAGTTTGAATATTGACCATGATTCAAGAAAGGTATCGTTGGAAATGTGGAGAGTTCGTCTTTAATTATTATGAACCCCAAAGACAAATGAGCTTGGAATATGGACCGTTTAAAAATGGATTACTTTTTTAAATATACGCACTGTATGATTGCATGTGTCTTTGTAAAATGGTATTAAGCGAATTAACTATCGTAATCGGTAACATGGTTTTTAGGTGATCGAAATGTTTACACTGAGTTTATATATGTTTCATATCGTATCTCTATGATTGCACGTATTACCTTTTTAAAATGGTTAGTAGATGTATTCTGTGTCAGTATCAAAGTGTTCACATGCAGTCTAATGTCTATTCCTACCACTGTCTTTATAAATTGTGATTGTATTATCTCTGCACAAGCTGAACGATTCTATTTTTCTAAAATCGAGTGGATAAGTCAGCGGACTTACGATCACAAGGTACCCGCGGGTTCGAATCCCGTCCATTCCACTAGCATCCTTCGGCAAGATGTCAATCTGCAAATTTGCCGTACTCGAAGTGAGGTGAATGGGTACCAGTAGGAAGCAATTCCTTGAATGCTGTGAGCGCCTTTCGGGTAGCCTAGCTAAGCCGGGTAATAATTATTAGTTAATACTATAACCGCTTAGAAACACCAAGGTGGACATATGTATTAAGCGCTATATAAATGTAACTATTATATTATTATCATTATTATCGTAAAAATTGAAAAATAAAAGTATAAAAACACAGAAAACGTTATCCCCTGAACCTTAGGCGGATTACTGGAGTTAAAAATGGCTTTGACCATGCAGTGTTGGTCCTAATAAAACATGTATGTATGTATGTATACAAACAATTCATGAAACAATTTCAGTACACTGGAAAAGAATTATGAAGATAAATGAAAATGATATACAGGAAATTGAGGATATAGCCTTTGCTTTTATGGGTGGGAAAAAAATTGTTCAAATATTATAATTGTACATGACGATTTTACTGTTGTTATCATGATGTTATAATGATCATTGTATGATTGTTTGTTTGGTTTAAATAAATTTAACTTGAACTTGAATTGAACTTTGTATTGGTTCAAAAAAGATTTATGCGGCTTTGCTATAAAACAAAACACTTTGTTATACCGGACATTTTTTTAAAATAAAAATGAAAGACAAATATAATTTTAATTATAAACACACTGGCAAATTTTTCACAAGACCAAGCCAAAATGTACACCAAATAATGTATTTAGAGAGTTTCAATTTAATGGAATCTTTCATACAAATTATCATTTATTTTGTTTTTGGTTTTGTTCAAAAGCATGCTTATTGTAGAAGGGAAGTGGAAGCCTACCGTAATGATATTTTAAACATTATTCACTTATATTGGAAGATATAGGCCTACTGTTTGGCATAAAATCAAAGAAATCAAGGTAAAGAGCAATTAGTAAATTATTTTTAATCTCGGTAATTTTTTTTTTTTAGAGGATCACAAGAGAACGGGGCTCACCTTTTTATTATCAAGTAAATTAAAATGATTGTAAACTAAAAGAAGAATGGGAGGGAAAACGTTTGGCTTTGGAGAGAAACCAGATTTATCCTCATCTTAAGAAGTGGGAACTTTAAAATCTTAAACGTATTTTTTTGGGAGATTGATATGGGTGATTACTATATCATCCCGTTTTCCGTAAACTGGTATGTATCCCTGTCCAGACATGCCTGGATTCCATGTGGGGGGTATAACGTATTAGAGGGGAGGGGTGGGGGTTTCCTTACACTGAAAATACGCTGTTTAAAATGTTTTGAACAACTACAAGTGTTGTTTAAGCCGGTCACTCTAACAACCTCTGTTTAAATTTTAAACAACGTCTTGGTGAAATTTTAAACAGCCCCCGTTGAAAATCGGGCTTTAAATTAAATGTTCTTACTCTGGCGGTTGTTGAAAAGTTTAACAAGTCGTTGTTTAAAATTTTAAACAGAAGTTGTTAGAGTGACCGGCTAAAAAAAAAAAAAAAAAAAAAATAACACTTTTAGTTGATTAAAATATTTTTTAAACAGAAACTTTACAGTGTAAGATTTCTGACTTTTTAAAATTTTTTATTTCTAATTCAGAGTTCTATAGGAAACGAGAAGAGAGGAGAAACTCTGCCATAATTTTCCCTTTTCCTGCCATCCAGAGTTGTCATAATCAATATCTTATCATGTGAACCAAAGGAGTAAAATCTCAGAATTATTGTATAAATTGAAATAAATTGCAGAATTGCTTTAATTGCTGTTAAATGCATAAAGATCTAATTGATATCATGAATGGTTTACAAACAATTATGTTTGTAGTATGGGTACATAGTACTTTTATTGATTGTTTTATGTTCGGAAGAAATAAAAAAATGCCCCCCCCCCCGCAGGGTTCCTTTTTTGCATTAAATACAATCAGATTTGATATCACATGGCCATTGCAAATTAAACAATATAAATTATTACCTGTATGAGGCATTTTGGAGACAAGATATAGCGCATATTTTGTCTGCCTAATTGATCCGGTCAACAAAAAATACGTCACAATGGAATAAGTTGTACCACAACGGGCCGTAATATCCATACTCCCCTCCTCCGTGATTCCCTATTGGGTTTGTGTACAAAAATTGCCGTGTCCGTAATATCCATATTTGTCTTGCTCGGGGTGACATGAAATGACAATGACAATGACAATTATTCATCCATTTCACCATATTAGGTATTGGGGATTTCATATACATATTTTGACAGGAAACGGAACAACACTATTTACAGTATATACACAAAATAAAACAATAAGTAATAAAATCTTAAATTGAAATTAAGTACATAAATTAAGTACATAACAAATAATAAATAAATAAGTAAATGAGTAAATAAATAAATATGATAGTAATAAAAGATGAGTCAGTATATTAGACTGGACAAAGTGCGACCCCTCCGCCCCCCCCATACCTGTGCTATGACAATGGCGATGACAGTGCAACAAGTTAGGAAATTGAAGTATAATACTTTCAATACTAGAATGAAGACAATAATAAACAACAACAATAATAATTATAATGATAATAATAATAATGATAATAATAATAATCATTAATGATAATGATGATGATGTTAATAATAATAATAATAATAATAATATATAATAATAATAATCAATAATAATAATGATAATGATAATTAAAAAATAATTAAAAATAATTCATTAGTATAATAATGCTTGAATGAAACAGATTAAAATCTAAATATGGATTAGAGTAAATAAATAATAATGATCATATTGCAATACAAAGGCACCTTTGTACTGAATGAAATGAAATGTGACTTAATTTGGATCACAACAAATAACAAAGACAAAGAGAAAGAGAAATGGAAAGTAAAATAATCTAAACTCAAACCATCTTCCCTTTATCTAATGGCTATTTACATATTTACACGAGGGCGATGTACAGAGTGTTAAACACAAATATTCATCTACTGCTTGAACGTATTCATTATGATGCTGCAAAATTTCGAAAGTTTATCAATGTCGACGTTTTTGAAGAATTGAATAGCTTTTTCATTTTGAATGTATCGGGCGGCTAGTAAAGCAATTATCAATGTAAATTGCTTTTCTTCATGAAAAGCTGGGCACTCAACAAGTAATGAAATCGTCACCTAACTGATCAGTGTTACATATATTGCATATTCTCTGGGTTCTGGGTCCTACGCGTAATTGTAATGATGCGCGTTAACAAAGAGTAAGACAATGGATACGCACAGAAGCATTATTGCGTCACAAGGTTCAACTAGAATGCTGAAGAAACAAAGAAAAGAAAAAAATCCACGATGCCCAGTTTAAATCAAGTAAACTTATTTTATTCTCTTTAAAATGGGGCTAGTTGAGGTTAACAGGTAATAATAATAATATTGACTGGCTTTACCTTCGGGAGATACCTCCTATATTTCCTCACAAGACCCATATTGCCCTCGTCTTCGACTCGAGGCAATATGAGACTTGTTTGGGAAAATCTGCGGTATCTCCCTCAAGGCCAGTCAATATTATATAGTATTATTAAAAAAAAACAAAAAAACAAGCACAATATAGGAATGGAGCGCGGAGTTATTTTTAATAGGCATAGGCCTAGTTAAAATAGGATCTATCCATCAATCCATATAATATCATGAAACACTTTCAATGCAATTTTGTATCTGATTATATCAAATGGACTGATTCGATAATTTCGACGGTAACAGTGCATGCAGTGCAGAGCGAGCAGGTTGATCCTCCGTCCGTTGCCAAGCGACCGTCGCGGGTTGCATACACGGACATTTCGCTGGTGCAAAACTGATATACGAACTATAGTACATGGCCGGCATACCGCAAAAGCTAACTTCTTGTGAAGTAAGCGAAATATAAACATCGCGAAATGGCGATGGCATAGTCAATTTTCCTTGTATTTTTTTTTTCAAGTTTGGACGACAGGAGAAACGCAATGCCGAAAAAGACGAAGAAAGGAGGAAAGGGAAAAGGAAAAGGAAAAGGAAAGAAAGGGTAAGTAATTAAACCAGCCTGGTATAATCTTCATGCCTGCAAATGATATTCGCTGTGGCCTGTGCAAGAATTGTAGAAAAGCGGTCCCACATGCTAAAAAATGTGTCATGTTCGCAATTTTTCGACTTTATTTTTTTTTTTTTTTTGTGTGAAATAAGTTTAGATCTAGATACTATCTTTAACGTTAAATTTCTCTAAATTAGAACCTAAGTAGTTCTTACACAGAGGACTAGTATTTTAACGTTAGACTAACTTTACTGAAGTCTGAAGATGGAGTTTGAATAAACCGACCAGCCCCCGTCGCAAAGCGACGGGCACTGACGATTGTTAACTTTGTTAGACATATTTGGCGAAGTTTTGAAAATATCTAAGTTACAGGTTTCACAGCGGTAAATATTTCCCCCTTGACTCGTGTGTTAATTTTAGATTTCGAAACGTTAGCAGAGAAAAGGGTGAAAATTGGGCTAACTAATGTCTAGTAGATCTAACTTAGTAATTTAAAGACAATTTACTCATCTTCTCACTGTTGGTCTCAAAACATAGGCATAGCCAGCTCGATTTTTCATTAAACAAGAAAATATAGCGCCCTCTCGCGGACACTGTTGGATAGGAAGTTGGAGGCAGTAAATTGGCTTCTACATTCACGCTCGTCATATAGTTCCAAAACAACTGCCTAGATATTTCCCATTTTGTGCAAAGAGTGTCCAAGTCCTGCTTTCCTGGGAATCGGTGTCATTAAACCAATCAAATGAATACATTTTCGTCAATCTGGCGTTTGAAATTAGTTATTTTGTCTTTGGGTTGGCTCGCACTCACATTTTTGGTGTCTTCAAAGTAATTAGGCCTGTGTAACCTACATGACCACAAATTTCGTGGTCAAAAATACTTTATTTGAATTCATACTCACATTGAATCAAATCTTTGAAGTTTTTCCTCGAATTGGTGACATCTGCGAATGTTTCACATGAAGTAATCAACTAATAATGTAGAAAAATACAGAAAAATTGAGTCCATCAACGTATATTTCTCCATGCGTGCGTTGTCTTCGCCACAGAGTTAAATACGTCTTCGCACAGTAAAATGACGTCATAGAAAATGGCAGCGATGGCACCAACACTATGAGAAGAGACAAGGCCAATGGAAAATTCAATTTGGTAAGTCAAGAACTTCATTTTTGGTCGTTGTTACGCGTGAAACATCATTCATATAAACCTTACAACAACATTTTAACATTAGATTGATTAAATTGACCAGTATAATCACCTGATCGCTCATCATCGCTGATTATTTCGCTGTAAATGGAGGTGGTGGAAGTACAGCCCGGTCGCCTTCGGCAACGGGGCTGTGTATAGTTAGAGTTTGAATTGATCAGATTTGAGCGATTTTTGTTTTGTTTTTGTTGAATTGATGTTTGAAAGAATTAGATTCTAACTGTTAGTATTAAAGTTACCAACTCCATCAAGTAGCTCTAGGCACTGAAAATGTGCAATTAAGTTAAATCATCAGGGATTCAGGGCTTTATCCTTAAATTCCTGCCAATTCGGTCAACACACTTCAGTTATTGCAACCGGAAGCCCAAAAAAGTCTTACACTTGCAGACATTTACTTAGTTGTGCATTGCCATAAGCGTGAGTGTATGGTCGGGGGTCATTAAAGCTACGCACTGCAAAATGCACACTAAAGTGAATGGGGCCAAAATATGCACTTGCATAATACAGGCGCCGTCATAGCAAAATAGTGTTTCAAAGTTCAAAATTCCACCTTTTACGGCTAAACATAGAAGCAAGTAGCCCCGGGACACTGCCTCGAAGTGGCAGCGCCCTGAGGGAAACCCATCAAAATTTTTAAAGTTCGATTTGGAATGATTAAAAATACCACTAAGAATGGGTAAAATATAGTAAAAGTATCATTTATGTAATGCCACTTACCTACACAGACTAGACGCAAATCAGATATTCCTAAAAATTGTGTCGCTTGAAGAAATCTTGTATTTTCCAGTTCATTTTAGAGTCTTGTCCGATCTCCATCAAAATACTAGAGCATATTGCCGCTGCCGATGTCGCGCATGCGTGTTGCAAACTAAACGCTGCGAACATGGCGATTGTGACTCGTTTAACTACACTGAAGCAGCATTTCTGATGCAAATTTTTTGCTGCATGATCATCATGAAAAACCATAATAGTCATCCGTCTAGTAGTGTAAGTACATAAACTAATAAATAGAGAAGTTTTGTCAATCTTTTATTCCATAATTTTGACATTCTAGCCTGGAAAAGCGAAGGCAGCTCATGTTTTCAAGCCAATAACTCGCAGCCGTTACACTTCTTGTGTATTTTGTTATATGAAATCCTATTTATCACATTTTTTTTCATACATTGCAATGCGTATAAATAAAATCTATTTGTCATGCTGAAATAAGTAAAAGCACTTGTGACCTTGAACATTCCACGAGGATTAATCCCTGTTTTTATGTCCTTGGGGCAGAA
Organism: Paracentrotus lividus; assembly: GCA_940671915.1. Classification (NCBI taxonomy): domain Eukaryota; kingdom Metazoa; phylum Echinodermata; class Echinoidea; order Camarodonta; family Echinidae; genus Paracentrotus; species Paracentrotus lividus. The sequence continues at coordinate 71,141,727 of CALNVZ010000174.1, forward strand.
AATCTGGATAATTGGTATTTCATACAATCAAATACAAAGAAAGTAGTGGGACTGTGACATCAATTTGCTCATTTGAATATGGATGAGGTTCTGCCAAGAACTGATGTGTAAAAAATTAAAAACCTAATAAAATTAATAACTTTGCTATTTCTTATCAGATTTTGATGGAATTTTCAGTGTTGTGCTTTTTAGATTATACTTTATTTTTCTAAACATACAAACTCTAGCCTGGAGGAGTCCTTTAAGTAGCTGTCTCACAATGACTTTGGTTTAGAACAGGTAGCCTATTGAAAAGTTTTGATGCTGAGAAAGTGGCTTTCTCGGGATGACATTCTACAATAATAAAGTCACTCTGGCCAGTGAACATTTCTAAAGCCCTTGAGCATTGCGCATGCTGGCAAAATGTCAGAACTTTTGGCATGGTTTTATCAGAATATTTAGAATGTCAGATATCAGAGAATTTTGAGACATTCTTTTTTGGTATTGCTTATTTTTGGGGTTCATCGCTAAGAAAAGTAAATTATGTTGTGGACTCAATGCCTGAGAGTTGGCGGATCTAAAGTCTTTCATAAAAAGATTTGGATATTTCTAAAATAGGTCTTCAAATGTTCTGGTCCTACAAATTTTTATAGTGCAAAAACATGAAAAAGTGTAATTTATTATATTAATATTTTATATATTTCTTGGTTTTTGCATGAAGGCTTGTAAATGAAATACTGAAATCCAGCCATTAATTGTAAAGAAGCTCAAATGCTTGCTTAAATGACCATATAAATGTTTTTAATTTTTTTTTTACTTTTCTTTCTTTAGAAAAAAGGGGGCTAAAGATTCTAAGAAATTCTCTGATGGAGCCCTAGCCCAAGCTAACACTCGACTGTGGGAGTCCAGACTTGTGGCAACAGAAAATGCCCGGCAAGAGTTCCGTGAAGAAGCCAAGAGGCTGGCACTGGAAAATGAATCCCTTCAGAAGAACATGCATGTCTCTGAGAGGGATACCATTGAAGTCATTACCTATCTCAAGAAGGAAGACCAAACTAAAGAAGATTTGGTAAGTCTTTGAACTGCCTCAAGTTTGGGCTTTAACACTTTATCTTTAGGTTTATATTTTAATAGAAATAGTGAGCTATATCTCTGTTCATACATTTTAAAATTCATTCTTTAATGGCATAAATACATGTACTATTCAAGTTCAAGTCATAGTTTCTCACCTTTAATAAATCACATGAAACTATTTTAGTTTGATATCTATACATGCAGTTGAAAGAAAAAAAAAGTTATGAAGATAATAAACAGAGGAGTTGAAAAGAATTATGTCCATAGTAGTCACTTTGGACAGTTCACTTTGAACGCAAATTTAATTCATAATGATTAAGATATATTATTGATGTTGATTAATGGGGGGGGGGGGGGTGTCAATCAATGTAGGGAACAACATATTGATTTAGAATGATCAAGCACTTGTTAATAAAATGATGGTCTTGCTTCCATATGTCACCAGAAGACTTTGAAGATATATATTGCATTAATTTGAGCCACAAATGTACATTGCAAGGATGTATGTATTATGTTGTAAATTGATTATTTCTTTAAAACAGATTTCAAAGTTGCAAAAGCAGTTAAAAGATACCAGGAGAGAATCAAGGAAAGAGAAACAACAAATTGTGAGTATGAGCAACATAGTAGACTACTGTGATAACTTCTTTCCCTTTCTGCCATGGTATGAATCCCATGACAACCAGAAATATCACATAACAATGTCATCATGTATATTAATCCTTTAAAATCTAAATTGCTAGTCTATTCTATTCAATTCAAATTTATTCCACAAATGCAAAATGAAGACATTTAATTTTATATATTCATATTTTAGTATTTATTTGATCGATTCAAGATTTTTTTCCTTTTGATCTTGCCCGCTTTTTAACTTACAATTGGACCTGTTCTCTAAAACCATCTAAAAAACATCTTGTATTATGTTTGACATTATCAAATATATAATATGTAAGTAACAATACAGAGACTTTGTAATCCAATATATTTGGAAGCTACACAGCTAAAGTTTTTTTTTAAAACCTTATTGGAAGTAAAATAAGTTTGAATAGTATAAATAAGCAAAGAGGCCATACTAAGTTCATATTTCATGCATTTATGCTGGATTCAAGATCCATTTTGGGATCTGTATGCTTTATATGAAAAAGCAGAAGCTACATAACTAAAACTTTTTTTTCTTTTTTTAAAACCTTATTGAAAGTATCATAAGTTTGCATATTATAAATAAGCAAAAAGGCAATACTAAAGTACTCACGCATTTATGCTGGATTCAAGATCCATTTTGGGATCTGTATATTTTAGATGAAAAGGCCGAAGCTACAAATGTACATACCGGTAAGTTTTTTTTTTAAAACCTTATTGGAAGAAAAATAAGTTTGCATAATACAAATAAGCAGAGGCAATACTAAATCCATATTTCATGCATTTATTGCTGGATTCAAGATCCATTTTGGGATCTGTATATTTTAGATGAAAAGGCCGAAGCTACATAACTAAAGTTTTTTTTGTTTAACCTTATTGGAAGTAAAATAAGTTTGCATAATACAAATAAGCAGAGGAAATACTAAAGTACCCATGCATTTATGTTGGATTCAAGATCCATTTTGGGATCTGTTTCCTTAGATGACAATGGCATCAATGTTAATGAATTGATTCATATTGTTGTTATTCCTTCTAAAGATTGAGGATTTCACGGAGAGGTTTCATCAGTTGGAGCAGGCTCTTACTGATAAGACCGAGGAAGTCAAGATGATGCAGAGTGAACTCAAACTAGTCAAAGAATTCAGGAGAAAGAGAGGGCAGATGCAGAAAGAATTGGATGAGGTATGTGTAGCTCTCTTCTAACTTATTTCAACTTGCATAACAAATTTACTCTCTGCCAGGATCAAATGTCTTCAAAGAGATGTAGAGTCATATCTTGTTGTCCAGTCAAAAGAAAAAATAAATGTTCCTATTTTTTTATTGGTATAAATTAAAATTATTCTTCAGTGAATATACAATACAAATTAAAGATTGATTGAAACATATATTTATGAAAAAAACCAAAACAAACAAATTACCAAAAGAGGGAACAATTTATATGGTCCATGTCATACTATATATGTAGCATGAGATTGACGGACGGTCAATTTGACCGGAAAGTCAAGCCCTCTCAACTACTACATGCATCCCTCACCTCGCCCTCTTGCCCTATCACCTGTTTTACAATCTTTTTCAGGACTCAATCAGGAAAGAATTCTTCTACTCTCTATCTTGCCTCTCCACTTGTACTCAATATTTCTTCTTCCAATCTCTCAACAGTCCATTTCAGGAATAACCACATGGTGAACCGTAAACCTCATCATAGTAGAGAATGACATATTTTTCTCTCTCCCCTTAATTAGAATCCAATAAAAACATTTTAAAGGGATCCAGTACAATTTATTAAAATTCAAATTCAAATTTATTTGATTTAGCTCATTTTGCCAACATGATTATGAATATATAGGTCAGTCTGGATTTCTTTGAAATTTACCAGCCAATTGCTTGCTTTACTTTCAAGATATCAACAATTTTATATTCAAACTTTGAAAACCGTTACTGTAACGCTTTTCAAACAGCATGCCTTCAATCGCATAGCCGCATGCCCTTTCTTGTTTGTTTTCATTGGTTTAATAGAGGAAATGATTCCATTTGCTCTGAAACTTTCAGTAGTTTGTTTTTACGGTCAGAGCGATAGAATTTTATTCATTTTGGTCCCTTTTGCACTTGTTTGTGGAAGTTAATTATTCACCTTAAATCAAATTTTTTTCCCATCATTTGTAATAAATCAATTATTTATTCAGCATTGTATATTTTCTATGATTTTTAGATCAAAGAAGAGATGTTCCTCACCAACAAGGAGCATCAAGAACAGCTACAGAGGATGGAGCATAAATTCTTTGAGGAGAAGATTCGTCTCCAGCAGGAGGCCAGTCAAAAGATTGCGGAGTTAGCTGAGAGGGCTCATACCGAAGCAATCAGGTTGGTTTTCCTCTTACTTCACATGGAGATTAGACTAGTGTTTGTTTTTAGAACAAAATCATAGTTACCACTTATCTAAGCTTACTGTTTAAGTGGTTATTTTCACTTACAGATATTGTCATGGTTTCACTATGTGTTAAACTTTTTTGGGCAATGTTAGATTTGGCGAAATCTGGGTTTCTTGCGCGGACAACTAAAACTACATGTACACTGACCACATCAAGTTGACCTACATAATTCACTTTCTGCATAGTATTTTTGTGTATGCATTAGTGCTGTGTAAGCAACTCTGCTAGTGGAAACAGTCCAAAGCACCTTCTAGCATGGATGGATTTGTGCTACTCTTCAAACATTTTATTGCGTGGGTTATTCACGGTTTAAAGAAATAAAACCTCCACCAAGAAAGGAACCAATCGTACCAATCAAAGATGTAAAAGTTGATTAATGATGAACTGTTAAATGACGTTTCTCTATTTCACTTCTGTGATAAAAAAAAAAGCAAGTGAATTATTCTTTGTTTCAGAGGACTTACTGATTTTAGTCACATCTAACAGACTAGTTTTGTGATTGTGATGCTTCAACCGATTCTTAATTTTTGTTATATTTACAGCAACCTTGATGAGACTACCCGGTCAGTTTACAAGGAGAATGTACGTTTGAATGAAGCTCTTAACTACCATGTGAAGGAAGCTGATGAACTGAGAGCAGAGAAAGAGAAGTTATTGAAAGACAATAGTCAGGTCAAAGGTGATAGAGAACTTCAAGATCAACTCATTCAGGAGAAAGTTATTAGCAGCAAGAAACAAAAGAAACAGATCAATGAGGTAAGTATATCTTATTGATCAAAGACATAAAGGAGTGAAACAGCTAATTTTGGGTATAAATTCTAGAAATTACCCTCTTTGCAGCTTTGGTTTCACCAGATTTACTACCCAAAAGACAAAAAAAAAAACAAAAAAAAAAAAAAAGAAATCTAATGAGATGATTGAAGTTAAAGCGTGACAAGAAATATGTTATTAAAACTCCTTGTATCAACTGCTAATGTTTCATGATTTTCATGGTATTTTCTCTTTGTTTTTTTTTTTTTTTTTTTTTTTTTTTGGTTACTTTTTATTGAGTTGTAAATCTGGTGATAATACGATAATGTCTCTGCCATAGGTAGCATTATTGACAAGTTTCATGAGTTAAATAGTGCTAATACTCCCATATAGGCTTTGTCTACATCTCTCATGCATCCTTTAGTGTTTATTCCAATTATGAATGCATTCCATTTATACTTACTGCCATTTGCATCGTGCGGTCTCTCTATTTTGTATTTGTTCTTGTGCTTAGAAATAAGATGGACACCATTATCTCTGCTCTGCGTTATCCTCGCCTCAAATGAGCTGTTTGGATGCGTGTGAAAGCATTTCTAATTCAACAAAGCCATTCGTTAGCTTGGAGCGACATTTTTTACTTTTGTTCAAAATTTATGCTCTCCAGCGCCAATTACTCTAGCATGCTATGCATCTTAGCTGAGCGTTCTATTCTTACGCAGTAGTTTATGCTCCGGACTTTTAACTAACAACGTTCCGAACGTCCGACACAGGTGCCTTCATTGCAAATATCGCGCCTCCTCTTTAGTCTTTATGCTTTCTTGTTTCATATGTTTTACGATGTACATGCAGTCTAAATACAGTCTATGGCAAAACTGTTCATTGGACAATAGTATTGTCTGTCGTTATCAGTGTCTTCCTTTATCTTTACGTACATGATATTCTAAACACGGATCACTGTTGCGGGCTTCTAATTCCATACGTATTTTATTCTCTTACCGCCTCTGCTCTCTATTTCACAGCCATATTCAATAGTAGAAACGTGAATATCTTAAAAGTTCTCTGAAACATCCCTTGAGTTCACATGTAGTCTCATCGTAGACACCAATCAGCAAAAGAGCTTGAACTGCATTTTGAGAGGCATGGATAGATACTAGCGTCTTAAAGATCTAGTGATTGGCAGTACCTGACATGCAGAACTCAAAGTAAGGTAAAGGAGATAGATTAAAGCTTCTCCACTTTGACATTGATTTGTGTTTATTGCACATAACGTGATTGAAATAATGACCGAAGACATAAAAGGAACGTTTCATGAACTAAAGCATTTTACAAGAAGTTTCAGGCCAAGACAATCCTTGATCAGGTAGGTGGCATTCTCTTCTTCCTCGAAGGCTTCATTCAAAACTGATTAATTAATTGTTTTTTTTAATTTGAAGTGACTGTTAAGGAGGCAATAAATGCTTAAAAGTAAGCAACCAGGGGCCTATGGCTTTAAGTCCTATCCTATGGACTTGGTATTGAGGATTCATGCCTTTCCAAAGGGCACTAGCGCATTGACTTGGTTTCGAATCAGGGATCTCCCCTTTAGACTGTTCTATAGACTGAGCTATCATGCCTCCGATTCCAAGTGGAAAAGTCTGTCTGCTCATTATTGATATTGGATAGAAAATGGCAATCGTCATACCTTTATATTGTATATTAAAATGGAATTTCAATATTGT
>CALNVZ010000174.1:71148340-71168815 GCA_940671915.1 Paracentrotus lividus
TCTACCCTACCTTCTTAATAAACGCCACTCAAGGACATTTTAATTCATAAAGATTAATAAAACGTAACCACTGTAAAAAAATTATTTGTAATTTTTTACACAGCAAATCTGCTGTCAGGCAGGGAGTCGCCATAAAAAAGTAATAAAAAAAAAAAAACAGTTTGTTGTAAGTTTCTCCTGCAAATAATTACGTGAGAAATACAAAATATTTCAATTCCAATTCAAATTCAACTTTATTTTTCATTTTCCACAGAAATCATATTTTACATTTTTGAACAAATAGAATTGTGCAAAGTTAATCATTCGAATAATATTAATAATATAATTACAAAAATTTACAAAATAAATATATAAACTGCATATATAAAATACTTTTTATAATATAATTTGAAGGATAGATACAAAAAATTTCTGTTTTTGGTTTTTAGTTTTATATTTCCTATGGAAAATGGAGTACCCATTAAAAAAGTGAGTACTTGTAGAAATATGGGTGTCCCTCAAATAACACAGTAACATTTAAAAAATTTCGGCGCTTTGAAATAAAGGCACCAATTTTCTTGAATTCGTAGGGTTTTTCTTTTTTTTTTTTAAATATTATATATAAACCAGTAGAAAAAATTAAGGACTGCTATAGGGGCCTTGACGAAAGGAACCAGTAAGAAAGAAACAAAGGAAAAAAGAAAAACAAAATAAAACAAAGGGAGCAAACGAACAAACAAAACCACAGAAGTGAGGTAAAACACAAAACAAATCTATTTTGAGTTAAGATAAAACATAAGAACCTGAAATTGGGGATATCTGGCATATAAGGACTATTTATTGTTTAAAATTGAAAAAATAGAAAAAAAGTAACGGAAAAAAGTATACGGCATTATTCTTCTTTTCCCAGAATGACCAAATCAAAAAGATGTCCTATGTCATGGTTTTATATTTACTTGAAACAAAAATGTTTTAAGTCTCTTTTTTTTTAAATGTATTTAAGGAAGGGGCATTTTTCAAAGAATCGGAAAATGAATTCACAATTTTGGGAACCATCATAGATAAAAGTGTTTTTTAGCAAGGATGTTCGGAAGTAAAGGCAAATGATTATTCTTCTGATGTCTTGGTTGAATGTTGATAAAAGAGTGATTTTTTGGAAAACAAAATTCTAAAGTATTAGGCAGTAAAAGTTCATTATTATATTATACCATGAATTTGACCTCAGCTGAAAAGCCAATACAAATCTTTACTTTCCAAAATATTTTTTCTCAAAGAATAATGGATTAGTATGGGCGGAGGAAATTTGGCCTGCCAAATAATTTCTAACATGCTCTCTTTTGTAACAATAATATTTTATCAAGGACGGTCTGATGAGGCTTACCCCAAAGCCGGTTAAACCATAATTCAGATAAGGTTTAATGTTCAAGGAAAGAAATAAAGTTTAATAAATGCTGTTTAGATGGAGTTGAGTTTTTACAGGTCGATTAAAAGTTATAACCGATATTCCTCGAAATTTTGTTCGCCAATGTTGTCAATATGAGCTTTCCATGAAAAGTTTATTATCAATTATAACACCTAGAAATTATAGAAATGGAAACCTTTTTCCAAAGGAAAGCATCGTCAAAAAACTAAATCAGTGGCAAGGGAATCGCATTGAAATTTACTTAAAAAAATATATTTTTTGTCTTTTGTAAATTTGTTAAGACCCAGGTTTCTATTTGCTTTGGAATCCATTGAATAATTTTGTAATTCAGAATTTACAATTTCAAACCAAGTGTATTTGGATTTGAATAGAAAAGAATAAGTTTGTATTCATCAGCAAATAGTATAAAAAAGACGCTATATCAGGATGATCTATAAAAAATCATTTATATAAAATGATAAAACAAAAAGCGGGCCCAGCAAACTTGCCTTGAGGGAACCCCACAATTAAACAATTGTTGTAATTCAGAAGTGTTGACCATCAATTAAATACAAACTGTTTCCATCAGAAAAAGGTAACTCCTTGAAACCCACCCAAGGCCTTTCCCACGTTATACCCATAATTGGAGGAGTTTATGAAGTAAAATATCGTGTTAATCCGTGTCGAAGGCCTTGGAGAGGTTCCAGGAGTATTTCCAACCATATGACTAGAGGAGTCAAGAGCATGGATAAGCTACCTTTTCAACAAGTGATAAATAATGCATTGGACTGTACTCATGGATTATCTCTAAATTCCAAATTTGGAAATCACATAAAATTATTTTTGATCTTTCAAAAAAGGTTTAACGTTCTTTTATTGTTATGAATTTTTCTAAAACTTTTGAAAAGAGAATGATTAATAAAGAAATCGGGGCGATATTATTTTTTACATCTTGAATATCCACCTTTTTTTTTAAATAATGTGGTAATGAACCTTTGCAATTTTCCATAAACATTGTACTCTCCATTCAAAAAAAAGATAAGTTAAAATATGACCAATGGATCTACAATGACAGGTATATTCCCTTTAACGATAACGTTATTAATATTATCCAAATCCAGAACTTTTTTCTTATATTTTAAAATGAGAAACGATATCCCAATTATTCGTATTTTAGAGTTGGAACAAAAAGAAAGGAATTTTTGCATTGGTGTAAAAAAAAATCCTTGAAAGATTTATTTTGGATTGTGTATATTTTGTGCCTAAAGTTCTTCTCCCAATTTAAAGAAGAAAAATGATTAATTAAAAATATCTGCAAATTTCATATATAGGAATTCATCCAATTATTCATTATCCCTTTTATTCTAATAACTTTAGTTTATTATAACTAAAATTTCATAGCTCTTTAAGAAATTTTCCCAAGTATTCTGGCATTATCATGTTTTAATAAAAACTCTAAACGATTTCACCAAAAATTTCTTCTTTCCATAACGCAAAAATTCTAATTAAAGCATCTTGTATGAAAGTAATATTTACTTTTAAGATTCTATCTGTTAAGATCTGATTAATTATAGTACAACCTATTTTTTTTAATTGCACCTTAAAATCGATTTGGAAATCCCAAGGAAGTCTGTAGGGGTAATTTATAATTATTACTTTATCTTTTTGCAAGGGGAAATAACATGACATCAATTTCTTTATTTAGGAACATCTTAAAAAAATATTATTACGAAGTATTAACATCCATCAGTGTTATAAAGACATTTGACCAATCTGCGTGTTCTAAACTGGCACCCATTCTTTGCTATACTTCTGGGGGAACCCGGCGTCTTAACGGCGGGCCGTCTACCTTTTATTGAATTTGAGGAGAAGTAAACTGGGTAAAAAATGGGATAATGATCAGATATATCCCGAATAGTATAATGTAATGAAATCAAGAGGTGTGGAATAACATACTAAAAAAGATATTGTCAATTAAGGTTGGATAGATAGTTATTGGTTATTTTACGTGTGGGCCTCTAGAAACCAGGAGGGAAAAAAGAAATGGATAAGAAAGTTTCAAAAAAAATTCATGACATAAATTAATCAGTATCAATATTTCAAACAAATCCAATATTAAAAAAATCTCCCATTACAAAGCACTCTTTATTATTCATTTTTCAAAAATTATTCAAAATATTATTTGAGGGAAGATACAAATTTCTAAAAGTATTTACTACTTATGGGGGTCGATAGACTACACCAATTATAAAAACATCCTTCTGACCTGGCAATTACGAATTTTCTAATAAAAACAAGGATTCCAAGATATCATTCATTATTGTACCATATCATTACAAACATTGTAAGAATAATTTTTTGAAAACGTATAGACCAAAACCACCTCCTCCAGCCTTCCTTCCTTACTGTTGAAAAATGAAGTCATTCCATCCTAGGGCAAATGGTGGATTGGGGATTGTGGGATAACCAGGTTTCGGTAAGGCCAATTATGGGAGGAAGACATCGAGTAACACATTTTGTCCGTTTTAACAAAATACGTATGCTATAAAAACTCTAATTGATAATTTTTCCCTTTCTCTTTCAATTTTCAAATTCCTTTAAGGTTAGAAATTACAACAAAAACTGGTAATTTTTAAAATTACCATTTTTTCTGTATTTTTTTTTTTTTTTTTTTTTTTTTTTTTTTTTACAGTTGTTAGGCCATCCATTGGTCGAAGATCGGTGAACATTGAAGGGATGAAAAACAAAAAATTACCGACACCCTGAAAAGGCCATGTCTCCATACTTTAACACGAAAAATGAACTCACTTCCGACTCATTTTATAAAATTAGTGTGGAATATGGCCCTTAGATTGCAGAGAATGGTGTGGGAATTAATTTCATTGGACAAACGTGGAAAACATTGAGTAACCACTCTGTTTTGTAGAAAATTTCTATGTTTACATACTAATTTACTCCAAAAAATTAATAAGGGGGGTCCCAAGGTTTTGATTTCCAAACTATGCCAATCCGGAAAAAGAAAAAAAGAAAAAATGGGGGGGGGACGGGGCAGGTCAATTTGGTCCACAAACTATACCGAACTTTTAAATCAATAAATAAAACCTTTTGGAATCTGAGTTCAGACTAATGGGTTCATTATTTTATTTTTAAGGGCCTTTAAAACCTCAATATTTAGCCGTTTGGTCGTTTCTCCTTCACACAATGCAGTTTTGTAAGGATTTCTAATAATTTCATCATCATTTATCCATTATATTGTAAAAATATAAATCAAAACCAAAATCATATCGATTTTGATTTGATTTATTATATCAATTTATTGATTTATTTAAACATACTTACTGGGGGACAGTACGGGATATTATCATTCACCTTTAGTATTCTTTTCATTTCTCAAAAACTCGGGGAAAAAATGTGTTCTGTAACCCACGACATCTTTCATGCTTTACATTTGGTCCATATCAAAACTAAAGTGGGACATTAGCTGAAATAATGTTGGGCCATTGTTTGCCTTTGAAATGCAATTAGGATCTGAAATCACACAAAGGGCTTCTTTTACCAATTACAAACCAATTTTATTTAAGTAAAATATTATGTGATCAAGGTTTTCTTTATGTTGAAATAATTGATCAAACAGGAATTAGCACATATGGGGGCTATGGTGCTTTAAAATGCCTCTTATTCTATATCTAGTCATTTTTTAAAGATTTTTTTTGGCCTTAAAGTAATTTTTAACATGAAACTACTTCTAACCCATGGGCAATATTACCACACATGTTATTCGATCTAGTATTTTACTTGAATTGTTGCATTTAAGACACTGGTCGTGTCACTCACGTTTTGGATGTCGTGTCCAACTCACGACGCAAGAGGTGGACCATTTCTTACGGGAGAGGGAGTGATTGACAAGGACAAAAAATGTCAGGGAGAGGTACCATATTCATTTGGAACATATTACCAGCAATTGTGGTACCTTAGAGGATCTAATTGGGCACAAATTTCCAACATTAACCAATGAATGGCAGAAACCCATGTCTTTTTTCTGTCGTTGTCATTCACGCCAACTGTTTTCCAGGGGACAAAAAAAATGTAAAATTGAAAAAAAAATAAAACAAAATGGTAATGAGACATTGCCACTCCTACATTATACATAACTATGTAGTCATGATCCATTCATTAACCTTACCAAGTGCAAAGGATATGTGCCCTTCTTATCATCAGTCCAAATGTCGTTGTCACTCAAAGTTTGGAATATGACCCATGATCAAGAAGAAATATTCGTTTGAAATGTGGAGAAGTTCGTCTTAATTATTTAATGAAGCCCCAAATACAAATTGAGCTTGAATATGGACCGTTTAAAAATGGATTTACTTTTTTTTTAAATTATACGCACTGTATGATTTGCATGTGGTCTTTCGTAAAATTGGTATTTAAGCGAATTAAAACTATTCTGTTATCGGTTAACCATGTTTTTAGGTGATCGAAAATGTTTACACTGAGTTTATATATGTTTCATATCGTTATCTCTAATTATGAATTTGCACGGTATTACCTTTTTAAAAATGGTTAGTAGAATGTTTCTGTGTTCAGTATCAAAGTGGTTCACATTGGCAGGTGTCTAATGTCTATTCCTACACTGTCTTAAAATTTGTGATTGTATTATCTCTGCACAAGCTTGAAACGATTTCTATTTTTTCTAAAATCGAGGTGGATAAAGTCAGCGGACTTACGATCACCAAGGTAACGCGGTTCGAAAATTTCCGTCCATTTCCAACTAGCCATCCTTCGGCAAGATTGGTTCAATCTTCAAAATTTGCCGTACTCGAAGTGAGTTGAATGGGTACCCCAGGTAGAAGCAATTCCTGGAATGCTGTGAGGCGCCTTTCGGGTTAGGCTAGCTAAGCCGGGTAATAATTATAGTTAATACTATAAACCGCTTAGAAAAACCACCAAGGGTGGACATTATTGTATTAAAGCGCATATAAATGTAACTATTATATTATTAATCCATTATTATCCGTAAAAAATAGAAAAAAATTAAACTGAAAGTATAAAAAAACACAGAAAACGTTATCCCTTGAACCCTTAGGGCGGAGATTACTGGAGTTTTAAAAATGGCTTTGGTACTATCAGTGTCTGGTCCTAATAAACATGTATGTATGTATTATACAAACCAATTCATGAAACAATTTCCAGTACACTGGAAAAGAATTATTGAGATAATGGGAAATGATATACAGGAAATTTGAGGGATATAAGCCTGCTTTTATGGGTGGGAAAAAAATTTTCAAATATTATAATTGTACCATGACGATTTTTACGTTTGTTAATCATGATGTTTATAATTGATCATTGTATGATTGTTTTTGATGGTTTAAATAAAATTTAAACTTGGAAACTTGAAATTGAACTTTTTGTATTGGGTTCAAAAAAATTTATTGCGGCTTTGCTATTAAAACAAAAACACTTTGTTATACCGGAACCATTTTTTTAAAATTAAAAATGGAAAGACAAATATAATTTTAATTTATAAACACCCACTGGCAAAAATTTTTTCACAGACCAAGCAAAAGTTACACCCAAATTAATGTATTTAAGGAAGGTTTCAATTTAATGGAAATCTTTCATTACAAAATTTATTTTCATTTATTTTGTTTTTGGTTTGTTCCAAAAGCATGCTTATGGGTAGGAAGGGGCAAGTGGAAGCCTACCGTAATGATATTTTAAAACATTATTCCACCTTATATGGGAAGAATGGGCCTACTGTTCGGCATTAAAAATTTCAAAGAAATTCAGGTAAAGAGCAATTAGAAAATTATTTTTTAATCCTCGGTTAATTTTTTTTAGAGGGTTCAGAAGAAGAACGGGGCTCAACCTTTTTATTTATCAAGTAAAATTTTAAATGATTGTAAACTAAAAGGAAGAATTGGGGAGGGAAAAACGTTTGCTTTGGAGAGAAAACAAGTTTATCCTCCATCTTAAGGAGTGAACTTTAAAAATCTTAAACGTATTTTTTTGGGAGATGTATTGGGTTGATTTTACTAAATCATCCCGTTTTCCGTAAAAAACTGGTAGTGGTTATCCCTTCCAGACATTGCCTGGATTTCCATGGGGGGGGGGTATAACGTATAGAGGGAGGGGTGGGGGTTTCCTACACTGGGAAATACGCTGTTTAAAAATGTTTGAACAACTACAGTGTTGGTTTAAGGCCGGTCACTCTAACAACCTCTGTTTAAATATTTTAAAACAAGTCTTGGTGAATTTTAAAACAAGCCCCCGTTGAAAATTCGGGCTTTAAATTAAATGTCTTTACTCTGGCGGTTTTTGAAAAGGTTTTAAACAAGTCGTTGTTTAAAATTTTTCAACCAGAAGTTTAGATGACCGGTCTAAAAAAAAAAAAAAAAAAAAAAAAAAAAAATAAACACTTTAGTGATTAAAAATATTTTTTAAACAGAAACTTTACAGTGTCAAGATTTTCTGACTTTTTAAAATTTTTATTCTAAATTCAGAGTGTTTCTATTAGGAAACGAGAAGAGAGAAAACCTCTGCATAAATTTTCCCTTTCCTTTGCCAATCCATGAGTTTGTCATAAATCAATATTCTATCATGTGAACCAAAGGAGTTTAAAATCTCAGAATTATTGTATAAATTGAAATAAATTGGCAGAATTGCTTTAATTGCTGTTTAAATGCATAAAGATCTTAATTTGATATCATGAATGTGTTTACAAACAATTATGTTTGTAGTATGGGTACCCATAGTACTTTTTATGATTGTTTATGTTCGGTGAAAGAAATAAAAAAATGCCCCCCCCGCAGGGTTCCCTTTTTTTGCATTAAATACAATCAAGATTTGAATTCACATGGCCATTGCAAATTAAAACAATATTAAATTATTAACCTGTATGAGGGCATTTTGGGAGACAAGATATAAGCGCATAATTTTGTCTTGCCTAATTGATTTCCGGTCAACAAAAAACCGTCACAATGGGATAAGTTGTTACCACAAAACGGGCCGTAATATCCATTAACTCCCCTCCTCCTGATTCCCTATTTGGGTTTGTGTACAAAAATTGCACCGGTTCCGTAATATCCATATTTTGTTCTTGCTCGGGGGTGGGACAATGACAATGACAATTGACAATGAAACCAATATTCATCCATTTTCACCATATTAGGTATTGGGATTCCATATACAATTTTTGACCAAGGGGAAAGGGAACAACACTATTTCAGTTAATTTACACCAAAAATAACAAAAAATAAGTAAATAAAATTTCTTTTAAATTGAAATTAAGTACATAAATAAGGTACATAAACAAATAATTTTAAATAAAATAAGTAAATTGAAAGTAAATAAATAAAATATGTTAGTAATAAAAAGATGAGGTCAGTATATTAGACTGGACAAAGTTGCGGGAACCCTCCGGCCACCCCCCCCCATAACCTGTGCTATGGACAATGGGCGATGACAAGTGCAAAACCAAGTTAGGAAAAATTGAAGTATAATAACTTCAATACTAGAATGGAAAGACAATAATTAAAAACAACAACAATTAATAATTATAATGCATAATAATAATATGTAATATAATAAATCATTAATGATTGATGATGATTGATAATAATAATAATTAATAATAATAAATATATAATAATAATAATCACAATAAAAATAATGATAATTTGATAATTAAAAAAAATAATTAAAATATTCATTAGAGTAATAATGCTTGATAACAGATTAAAATCTAAAATATGTATTAGAGTAAATAAATAATAATGATCATAATTGAATACAAGGGCCCACCTTTTGTACTTGAATGAAATGAAATGTGACTTTAATTTGGATCACAACAAATAACAAAGACAAAGAGAAAAGAGGAAATGGGAAAAAGGTAAAAAATAAACTAAACTCAAAACCATCTTCCCTTTATCTAATGCTATTTTACATATTTACCACGAGGCGATGTTAACAGAGTGGTTAAACACAAATTATTCATTCTACTGGCTTGAAACGTATTCATTTATGAGGCTGCAAAATTTCGAAAAGTCTTATTCAATGTCGACGTTTTTGAAAGAATTGAATAGCTTTTTTCATTTTGAATGTATTCGGGCGGCTAGTAAAGCAATTATCAATGTAAAAAATTGCCTTTTCTTCATGAAAAGGCTGGGCCACCAAAACATAATTGAAATCGTCACCTAAAACTGGATTCAGTGTTTACATATAATTGGCATATTCCTCGGGTTCGGGTCCTTACGCCGTAATGTAAATGATTGCGCGGTAACAAAGTAGTAAGACAATGGATACGCCACAGAAGCATTATTGCGTCACAATGGGTTCAACCCTCAGAATGCTTGAAGAAACAAAGAAAAGAAAAAAAATCCACGATGCCCAGTTTAAAATCAAGTAAAACTTATTTTATTCTCCTTTAAAATTGGGCTTAGTTGAGGTTAACAGGGTAATAATAATAATATTGACGCTTTACCTTCGGGAAGATAACCTCCTATATTCCCCTTTCACAAAGACCCCATAATTGCCCCTCGGTTCTTCGACTTCGAGGGCAATATGAGAACTTTGTTTGGAAAAATCTGCGTATTCTCCCCTCAAGGCCAGTCAATATTATTATAAGTATTATTAAAAAAAAACAAAAAAACAAAGGCCACAATATAGGAATGGAGCGCGGGAGTATTTTTTAATAGGCATTAGGCCTAGTAAAATAGGATCTAATCCATCAATTCCAATATAATATCATTTGAAAAACACTTTCAAATGCAATTTTGTATCTGATTATATTCAAATGGACTGATTCGATATTTCGACGTAACAGTGCATTTCAGTGCAGAACAGCGAGCAGTTGATCCTTCCGTCCCGTTGCCAAGCGACCGTCGCGGGTTTTGCATACACGGGACCATTTTCGCTGGTTGGCAAAAAACTGATATTTACGAAACTATTAGGTACATGCCCGGCATTACCGCAAAAAGCTAACTTCTTGTGAAGGTAAGGCGAAAAATATAAACATTCGCGAAATGGCGATGGCATAAGGTCAATTTTTTTCCTTTGTATTTTTTTTTTCAAAGTTTGAAACGACAGGGAGAAACGCAATGCCGAAAAAGACGAAGAAAGGAGGAAAAGGGGAAAAGGAAAAGGAAAAGGAAAGAAAGGGTAAGTAATTAAACCCAAAGCCTGGTATTAATCTTCATGCCTGCAAAATGATATTTCGCTGTGGCCTGTGCAAGAATTGTAGGAAAACGGTCCCACATGCTAAAAAAATGTGTCATGTTCCAATTTTTTCACTTTTATTTTTTTTTTTTTTTGTGTGAAATAAAGTTTAGATCTAGGATTACTATCTTTAACGTTAAATTTCTCCTAAATTAGAACCTTAAGTAGTTCTTAACCACAGAGACTAGTATTTTAAACGTTAGACTAACTTTACTTGAAGTCTGAAGATGGAGTTTGAAATAAAACCGGACCCAGCCCCCGTCGCAAAGCGACGGGCACTGACGATGTTTAACTTGTTAGACATATTTGGCGAAGTTTTGGAATATCTAAGTTACAGGTTTTCACAGCGGTAATATTTCCCCCTGACTCGACCAAGATTTGTGTTAATTTTAGATTTCGAAACGTTAGGCAGAGAAAAGGGTTGAAATGGCAACTAATGTCTAGTAGATTCTAACTTAGTAATTTAAAGACAATTTTTACTCATCTCTCACTGTTGGTCTCAACATAGCCATAGCAGCTCGGATTTTTCATTAAACAAAGGAAAATATAGCGCCCTCTTCGCGGAACCACTGTTGGATAGAAGTTGGAGCAAGGTTAAATTGGGGCTTCTACATTTCACGCTCGTTCATTTATAGTCCAAAGGACAACTGCCTAGATTATCCCCATTTTGTGCAAAGAGGTCCAAAGTCCTTCTTTCCTGGGAATCGGGTGTCATTAAACCAATTCAAATGGAATACCATTTTTCGTCAATCGGCGTTTTGAAATTAGTTATTTTGTCTTTGGGTGCTTCGCACTTTCACATTTTTGGTTGTCTTCAAAGTTAATTAGGCCTGTGTAACCTACATTGAACCACAAATTTCGTGGTCAAAATACTTTTATTTGAATTCATACTCACATTTGAATCAAAATTCTTTGAATTTTTTCCTCGAATTGGTGAACATCTGCGAATGTTTCACATGAAGTAATTCAACTTAAATATGTAGAAAAAATACAGAAAAATTGAGTCCATCAACGTATATTTCTCCATGCGTGCGTTGTCTTCGGCCCACAGAGGTTAAAATACGTCTTTCGGCACAGTAAAATGACGTCATGAAATGGCAGCGATGGCACACACATGGAAGGACAAGGGCCCAATGGGAAAAATTCAATTTGGTTAAGCAAGACACTTCATTTTTGGGTCGTTGTTACGCCGTTGAAAACATTCCATTCATATAAACCTATACAACAACATTTAACATAGGATTGATTATAATTGATCCAGTATAAATCACCTGATAGCCATCATCGCTGATTATTTCGCTGTAATGGGATGGTGGTGGAAGTTACAGCCTCGGTCGCCTTCGGCAAACGGGGTCTGTGTATAGTTAAGAGTTTGAATTGATCAGATTTGAAGTCGTTGTTTTGTTTGTTGAAATTGATTTTAAAGAATTAGATTCTTAAACTTGTTAGTATAAAGTTACCAATCTCCATTCAAGTTAGGGCTTCTAGGCCACTGAAATGTTCAATTAAGTTAAATCCATCAGGGATTCAGGGCTTATCCTAAATTGCTGCCAATTCGTGTCAACACACTTCAGTATTGCAACCGGAAAGGCCCCAAAAAAGTTCTTTAACACCTTGCTAGAACAATACTTAGTTGTGCATTGCCATAAGCGTGGGAAGTGTATGGTCGGGTCATTAAAGGCTACGCACTGCAAAAATGGGCACATTCTAAAGGTGAATTGGTCCAAAATATTGCCACTTGCCATTAATACAGGCCGCCCTCATTAGCAAAAATTAGTGTTTCAAAGCTTCAAAATCCAACCCCTTTTACGGCTAAACATATGAAATTCAAGTAAGCCCTGGGGGACATCTGCCTCGAGTGCAGCGGCCCTAGAGGAAACCATATCAAAATTTTAAATGTTCGCATTTGTGAATGATTATAAAATATCCACTAAAGTGAATTGGGGTAAAATATAGGTAAAAGTATCATTTATGTAAATTGGCCAAACTTTACCTACACAGGACTAGACGGTCATAAAATCAGGATATTCCTAAAATTGTGTTGTCGCTTGAAGAAATCTTGTATTTTTCCAGTTTCATTTTAGAGTCTTTGTCCGATTCTCCATTCAAAATTACTAGAGTGCATTATTGCCGCTTGCCGATGTCGCGCATGCGTTGTTGGCAAAACTAAACGCTGCAAAACATGGCGAATTGTACTCTGTTTAACTTTACACTGATAGCAGCATTTCTGATGCATAATTTTTTGCTAGCATGATCATCTTATGAAAAACCTATAATAAAAGTCATTCCGTTCTAGTAGTGGTAAGTACATTAAAACTAAAATAATAGAAGTAATTTTTGTCAATCTTTTATTCCCATAATTTGACATTCTAGCTGGAAAAGCGAAGGCAGCCTCATGGTTTTCAAAGCCAATTAACTCGCAGCCGTTTAACTCTTGTGTATTTTTATATGAAATCCTATTTAATCACATTTTTTTTCATTTACATTGTTAATGCGTATAAAAATCTATTTGTTCTATGTGGGAAATATAGTAAAAGCATCTTGTGGACCTTGATCAATCCACGAGGATTATAATCCCTGTTTTTATGTCCTTGGGGGCAAGAATATCTGGATAATTCAGTATATTCATACAATCCCAAATACAAAGAAAGTTAGGTGGGACTGTTGACATCAATTGCTCATTGAATATGGATGAGGTTCTGCCAAGAACTGATGTGTTAAAAATATTAAAAATCCTAATAAAATTAATTAACTTTGGCTATTTCTTATCAGATTTGATGGAATTTTCAAGTGTTTTGGCCCCCTTTTTTGTAGATTATACTTTATTTTCTAAAACATACAAACTCTACCTGGAGTGGTCCTTTAAGTTAGCTGTCTCACAATGGACTTTGGGTTTAGAAAACATGGTAGCCTATTTGAAAAGTTTTGATGCTGAGGGATAAAGTGGCTTTTCTCGGTTATGACATTTCTTACAATATAAAGTCACTCTGGCCAGTGACATTTTTCTAAAGCCCTTGAGCATTGCGCATGGTTGCTCCTCTGGCAAAATGTCAAACTTTGGCATCTATGTTTTTCAGGAATGAGTTTAGAATGTCAGATATCAAGAGAATTTTGAGACATTCTTTTGGTATTGCTTATTTGGGGTTCATCGCTAAGAAAAGTAAAATTATGTTGTGGACTCAATGCCTGAGGTTGGCGGATCTTATAAGTCTTTCATATAAAAGATTGGATATTTCTAAAATAGGGTTCTTCAATGTTTCTGGTCCTACAAATTTTTATAGTGCAAAAACATGAAAAGTGTAATTTTATATATTAAATATTTATATTATTTCTTGGTTTTTGCATGAAGGCTTGTAATGAATACTGAAATCCAAAGCTCATTTAATTTGTAAAAGAAAGCTCATAAATGCTTGCTTAAATACATTATAAATGTTTTTAATTTTTTTTTACTTTTCTTTCTTTAGAAAAAAGGGGGTAAGATCTAAGAAAATTCTCTGATGGAAGCCCTAGTCCCAAGCTATAAACACTCGACTTGGTGGGAGTTCCAGACTGTTGGCACAGGAATATATTGCCCTGGCAAAGAATGTTCCGTTGAAGAAGCCATAGAGGCTGGCACTTGGATAAATGAATCCCTTCAGAAGGAACATGCCATGTCTCTGAGAGGGATACCATTGAAAGTCATTACTATTATTCAAGAAGGAAGGACCAAAACTAAAGGAGATTTTGGTTTAAGTCTTTGAACTGCCTTCAATGTTTGGGCTTAAACCACTTTATCTTTAGGTTTATATTTTAATAGGGAAATAGTGAGCTATATCTCTGTTTCTACATTTTAAATCATCTAATGGATAAATAAACATTGTTACTATTTCAAGTTCAAGTCATTAGGTTTCTCACCTTAATAAATCACATTGAAACTATAGTTGATATCTTTATTACATGCAGTTGAAAGGAAAAAAAAAGTTATGAAGATAATAAACAAGAGGAGTTGAAAAGAATTTATGTCCATAGTAGTCACTTTGGACAGTTCACCTTTGAACGCAAATTTAATTCATAATGATTAAGATATATTTGATGTTGATTAATGGGGGGGGGGGTGTCAATCATTTGTAGAACAAAACATATTGATTTAGAAATGAATCAAGCATCTTGTTAATAAAATGATTGGTCTTGCTTTCCATATGTCACCAGAAGGGACTTTTTGATAAGATAATATTATTGCATTTTAATTTGAGCCACAAATTGTAACATTGCTAAGGATGTATGATTTATGTTTGTAAATTGATTTTTCTTTAAAATAACAGATTCAAAGTGCAAAAAAGCAAGTTAAAAGATTACAGGAGAGGAATCAAGTGAAAGAGAATACAACAAAATTGTGAGTATGAGGCAACATAGTAGACTACTTGTGATAACTTCTTTCCTTCTGCCTATGTTATGAATCCCATTTGACAACCAGATTATATATCACATACAATGTCATCTATGTATTATTTAATCCTTTAAAAATCTAAATTCTAGATCTATTCTATTCAATTTCAAATTTATTTCCCCACAAATGCCAAATGAAGACATTTAATTTATATATTTTCATTATTTTAGTATTTATTTTGACGATTTTTCAAGATTTTTCCTTTTGATCTTTGCCCGGCTTTTAACTTTACAATTGGACCTGTTCTTAAACCATCTAAAAAAACATAGTATATGTGACATTACAAAATATAAATATGTAGTAAACAATTACAGAGCTTTGTAATCCAATATATTTGGAGCTACATTCAAAGCTAAAGTTTTTTTTAAAACCTATGGAAGTTAAAATTAAGTTGTAATAGTATAAATAAGCCCATAAGAGGCCATTACTAAGGTTCATATTTCATGCATTTTATGCTGGATTCAAGATCCAATTTTGATTCTGTATGCTTTATATGAAATTAAGCAGAAAGCTACATAATTAAAACTTTTTTTTTCTTTTTTTAAAACCCTTAATTGATAAAGTATTCATAATTTGCATTTATATAAAGCAAAAAGGCATACTAAAAAGTACTCACCGGGAATTTTATGCTGGATTCCAAAAGATTCCATTTTGGGGATTCTGTTATATTTTTAGATGAAAATGGGCCGAAGCTACAAAATGTAACATTACCGGTAAGTTTTTTTTTAAAACCTTATTGGAAGAAATAAAATAAGTTTGCATTAATTACAAAATAAGCAGAGGCAATTACTAAATCCAATTTTCATGGCATTTATTTTGCTGGATTCAAGATCCATTTTGGGATCTGTATATTTTTAGATGAAAAGGCCGAAGCTACATAAACTAATTAGTTTTTTTGTTTAACCTTATTGGGAAGTAAAATTAAGTTTGCATAATAACAAATAAGCAGCAGGAAAATACTAATAGTACCCATTGCATTTATGTTGTATTTCAAGGATCCATTTTGGGATCTGTTTCTTAGTATGGATACAATGGCATCTCAATGTTAATTGAATTGATTTCATTTATTGTTGTTATCCTTCTTAAAGAGTTGAAGGATTTTCACGGAGAGGTTTTTCATCAGTGGAGCAGGCTTCTTTACTGAAAGGTACGAGGGAAGTCATATGGATGATGCAGATGTTGAACTCATAACTAGTTCAATAGAATTCAGGATAGAAAGAGAGGGCAGATGCAGAAAAGAATTGTGTGAGGTATGTGTAGGCTTTCTTCTATACTTATTTCAACTTGCATAATATACAATTTACTCTCTGCTCAGGATCAAATGTCTTCAAGAGATGTAGGAGTCCATATCTTGTTGTCCAGTTCAAAAGAAAATAAATGTTTCCTATTTTTTTATTGGTAATAAATTAAAAATTATTCCTTCAGTGAATTATAACAATACAAATTAAAAGGATTGTTTGAAACATATTATTTATTGAAAAAAACCAAAAACATTAACAAATTTACCAAAAGAGGAACAATTTTATATGTCCATTGGTCAACTATAATGTAAGCATGAGATTGACGGACTGGTCAATTTGACCGGATAATGTTCAAAGCCCTCTCAACTACTACATGCAATTCCCTCACCTCGCCCTCTTGGCCCTATCACCCTGTTTACATCTTTTCAGGAACTCAATTCAGGTAATATAGAATTCTCTACTCTCTATCTTGCCTTCTTCCACTTGTACTCAATATCTCTTCCCAATCTCTCAACAAGTCCCATTTCAGGAATATAACCACATGGTGAACCGGTAACCTCATTCATAGGTAGAGAATGGACATATTTTTCTCTCTCCCCTTAATTAGAATCCAAAAAAACATTTTAAAAAGGATCCAGTACAATTTATTAAATTTCCAAAATTCAATAAATTTTATTTTGATTTAGCTCATTTTGCCAACATTGATTATTGGAAATTTAATAGGTCAGTCTTGGATTTCTTTTGAAATTTACCAGCCAATTGCTTGCTTTACTTTCAAGATTCAACTCAATTTTATTATTCAAACTTTGAAAAAACCGTTACTGTACGCTTTTCAAATCCAATGCATCCTTCAATCGCATAGCCGCATGCCCCTTTCTTGTTTGTTTTCATGGTTTATAGAGGAAATGTCCATGCTCTGAATACTTTCGTAGTTTGTTTTTACGGTCAGAGCGATTAAATTACTATGTCCCTTTGGCAGCTTAGTTTGTGGATATGTTTAATATTACCTTAATAATTCAAATTTTTTGTCCTATTCATTGTATGTAAATAAAATTCAATTAGGTGTTATCTCAGGCGCTTGGATAGTTTTCTATGATTTTGATCATAATGAAGAGAATGGTTCTCTCACTCAAAGTGATGCATCTTAAGAACAAGGCTACTAGAGATGGTAATGCATGAAATTCTTTTGAGGAAGATAGATTCGTCTTCAGCAGGAGGCCATGGTCAAAAGAGTTGCGGGTTAAGCAATGGATACTCATACCGATAATAAGCATCAGTAATGGTTCCTTCTTACGTTCACATGGAGATTAGTACTATAAGTTGTTTTTTTAGTAACATAATACATAGACCACTTATCTTAAGTCTTGTATCTTGTTTAAAGTGGTTATTTCTACTTACTATATTTCATGGTTTCACTTATGTGTTGTTAGAAACGTATTGTGTGCGATATGGATTAAGATGTTTGGCGATAACGGTATTATTCCGCGGAATCAACTGTATAAACTACATGTACACGACCACTATTCAATGTGACTCCTACATAAATTTCACTTTTGCATAGTATTTTTGGTATGCTATTTAGTGCTGTGTATAGGCAACTCTGCTAGTGCGAAAACAGGTCCAAAGCCCTTCTAGCATGGCATGACTTTTGCTTGCTTACTCTTCAAACATTTAATTAGCTGGTGATGGTATTCACGTGTTAAAGAATAATGAACCTCCACCAAAGAAAGTAACCAATTTCGCCCTACCAAATCAAAGATGGTATAAAGTTGTATTAATGTATGCAACTGTTAAATGACGTTTCCTATTATCACTTCTGTGATATATAAGAAAAAGGCAAGATGAAATTATTTCTTTGTTCAGAGGAACCTTACTGATTAGTCACTCATCTATACAGTACTAGTTTTTGCATTGTGATGCTTCAACATTCTTAATTTTGTTTATATTTTAACACAACCTTATGAGACCTAACCGCGGTCAGTTTAAAGGGAGAATGTACGGTGAATGAAGTCTTCTATAAAACTACCAGTTTGAAGGAAGCTGATGAACTGGAGGAGGCAGAGAAAAAGAGAAGTTATTGAAAGACATGAAGTCAGTCAAAGTGATAGAGAACTTCAAGATCAACTCATTCAGGAGAAAGTTATTAGCAGCAAGAAACAAAAGAAAACAGATGACAATTGAGTGTTAAGTATTATCTATGATCCAAAGACAATAAAGAGGTGAACAGCTAATTTGGTATAGAATGTCTAGGAATTACCCTGCTTTCAGCTTGTTTCACCGATGAATTTGGTACTAACATAAGGAGAAAAAAAAAAAAAAACATAAAGAAAAATGAATAGAATAATCAATAAAATGATTGGAAGTTTAAAGGTACAAGAATATGTATAATAACTTATCATGCTGGCTAATTCATCAAGTATTATTGATGTTTTCAGTGTAGTTGTTGTGTAGATAATGCATGTACAAGCTCATTTTATCCTTATGTTTGTCATTCATGATCCATTTGCCATCGTCGTATGAGTGAAGATAATGCCCATTACGTTGTATCCAGTCGGAGGGACATTTCATCAAAGGACTTTGTGGACGATTTTATCAGACAATATGCTCTCAGCCACTAATCAGATGCAAAGCCATGTTCAGTAGTGTATTTCATAGTTTGGTTCAATTAAGTAACGTTTCCGTACGTCCGAGCAGTCCTCATGAACGCTCCCGCTAGTCTTTTCTTCTTTTTGCTATTTTACATGAATCTCATCTAAAATACGAAGAGTTCCATAGAATATTATTTGTCTGATATCAGTTATTCTTACTGTTATGAAGATAACTGTCGCTCTATTTCAAGTTGTTAATTATTGTCCCCGCTTTTTTTATCCTACGAGCTTCAATGAGAAATGCAATGAAGTTGGAAACATCTTTGATATTCATGTTGTGAAGGAGTTTTGAGAGAAGCGAGAAATCTGTCATGAGATGCTGGATAGAAAGTGCCAGATATCAGAGTAAGGGTTATGAGATAGCTATGGGTCATGAGGGACGGTTGATATGAGCAGGACTAAGGAGAATGGTAAACTAAAGAAAATGAATGTTAGCCAAGGAACTAATCTTGATCCAGGTAGGGTGCATTCTCTTCTTGCCGTCTAAGGCTTCATTACCAAAGACTGATTTAATTAATTGTTTTTTTTAATTGAATTTGGGACTGTGAAGGTGGCAAATATATAGCTTGAAAAATTTAGGCAACAGGTGCTATATGGTCTTTTAAGTCCTATACCTATAGACTGTATTGAGGATTCATGCCTTTCCAAAATCGACTGTAGCGCAATTGACTTGTCGATCAGGATCTCCCCTTTTAGGACTGTTTCTAATAGGACTGAGCATATCATAGCCTCGATTCGCATATGAATCTGCTGATTACATAGGATTATGATATTGTGAATAGAAAATGGCAACGGTCATAGGCCGTTTAGTATTTATTATTAATAATGAATTTCATATTGTACCAAGATCGAAGTAAAAGCTTTCATTATAGGAGTAATTACAGCGCAATCTTTCATGTAAGGATTTGGTGGGAGGGGGTCGTGCACATATTGATTGAAATGCTAAGAACAAAATTACATGTCTTAAATTATGGGGGGGCGGGTGGTGCAATTACCTGGAATATTGTATTGTCTTGGAAGTCTGGATGCAATTTAGAATAGTATGGTAGTTACTATTCAATATTTGTATGTGATAGATAAGTTGAAATTATAAAATATGTTTTCTAAGTTAGTGTGTATTTAAAAGTAATGTTTGCCCTCACCACGTGTCTTATTACTGTCTGTACTGGAAAAGATACTATATCATAAACATATTACCTTTTCCCACAGAGGACTGAAATGGAGCAGTTCTTCTTGGATTCATTGGAGATGGTTAAGAAAGAGATTGTAGCAAACCAAGCCAAGTATCTGCGTGATGCAGCGGTCGCATACCAGAAGAAAATGTTAGATGCTCACACGGGAAAGACAGACTTCCCTCGTATCAGGACGTTCAACCAATCAGATAACAGCACTAACAGTGTGTATGCAGATCTCAAGGCTGCTGAGACATGGTAAGATATAATCTTCAGACGAACATAAATTAAACATTCTGGGGAGCGTTTCATGAAAGGACTTGTCAGACGTTTTATCCGACAAACTGTTATAAGCTACTGAAATGCTTGTATCTGATTGGCTGAGAGC
>CALNVZ010000174.1:71169707-71240939 GCA_940671915.1 Paracentrotus lividus
AAACCAAATATTATTATACATATTCGTGAAAGAATTAACTCCTCCCGCATCGTCTGGTACCATTTTGTGTGTGTTATCATTACGCTTTTGATGAACACGATGCATTGTTTGCGAACATGTAAATTTCGAATTGTGCAAGGTGCAGGTGGGGATGAAATTGAAACAACAAAAGCTGACAAAAAAGCATAACTTTTTCAACAAAAATGGTTTGAGTCGAATAACTTGGCAAGGATGTTGCTACAGTTATCGACTAGATTCTGTGTAAAATTTGATTGATTCATCAAGTAATCCATGAATGAATAAACATCAAAAAGTATTGTTTGCGAACAATGTAAATTTCGAATTGTGCAAAAGTGGAGTAAAATCAAACAACAAAAGCTATCAAAAAAGCAACTCCATCCTGATTAAAATACATGTAGCATAACTTTTTAACGGAAATATATTTCGCTTAATAACTTGGAAAAGGCGTTGTTTACACATATCGACTTTTTTTTGTTTGAAAATGAGATAGATCTGAAGAGTCAGGTATGAGTGAGCACACGTCAAAGACAAAATAATCACTTTTCCAAAGTATTAAGAGGCCTTTTTAGGTCTGTCAGCGACAAATTTACTTTTTGATGTGTATTCATTCATGGATTACTTGATGAATCAATCAAATTTTTAACACAGAATCTAGTCGATACTGTAGCAACATCCTTGCCAAAGTTATTTGGCTCAAAAACATTTTTGGTTGAAAAGTTATGCTATTTTATTCATGATGGAGTTGCTTTTTTGTATCATCTTTTTGTTGTTTCAATTTCATCCCCACCCTTGCACAATTCGAAATTTACATGTTCGGCAAACAATGCGCCCATGTTCATCCAAACGTAAAGATATTAGCACACAAAATTGGTACCAATAGATGCAAAAAAACTCTTTCAGAATATGTATAATAATTTGGGGTTTATAATTTGGTTTCTTTTTATTAACATTTTTCTAGGTTTAGGTTTTTTTTACTCACTCGCGTATATCAAAGCCAATTTTGTATAATTTCTTTTTTGAAAAGAAAAGTTATGCAAAATTTTATGCAACCAGTAGAGAATGGATATTACACAAATCCATTGTTTTCCCAAGCATGAATTTATGACCATCATGTGCGAAACCAACACAAAGCCTTGGAAAGCATTCAGCAAAATTGAATTTTCTTTGATTGTAGAAATCTGATCAAGATCTGCAGCCACCAAATGAATAAAAAAAAAAAAAAAAAAGAAAAGAAAAAACACTGCAGAAGAAGGCCTGATTTTTAGCTTTATGGAAATGTCAGACACTATTTGTTGTGATTGATCTTCATACAATAAAAAAACGTTTTCCACATGTACCATTATATTTTACTACCGGTTAGCCTGGATACCCACGCTTTGCGTGGGCTTTCTACTGATGATGGAGATTTTCAATTTTCATGTAATGATTTGATCATGTCTCTTTAATGA
This sequence comes from Paracentrotus lividus, assembly GCA_940671915.1. Classification (NCBI taxonomy): domain Eukaryota; kingdom Metazoa; phylum Echinodermata; class Echinoidea; order Camarodonta; family Echinidae; genus Paracentrotus; species Paracentrotus lividus. The sequence goes on from CALNVZ010000174.1 coordinate 71,171,177, forward strand.
CTTTTGATGAATTTTAAAAAACAAAGTCTTAAAAAGTTACCAAAGGAAAAAAAAAATGCAGAAGAAAGCCTGATTTTATGCTTTATGGAAATGTCAGACACTATTTTTTGATTGATTTTCATACAATAAAAAATGTTTTCCATTTGTACCATTATATTTTTGCTACGGTAGCCAGAAACCCGCACTTTACGCGGGCTTCTACTTGATATGAATTTTCAATTTTTTATGTAATGATTGATCAAGTCTCTTAATGACTTTTGACGAATTTTTAAAAACAAAAGTCTAAAAAGTTACCAGAAAAAAAAAAAAATGCAAAAGAAAGCCTGATTTTTATGCTTTATTGGAAATGTCAGACCACTATTTTTGTGATTGATCTTTCATACCAATAAGAAAAAGTTTTTCCACTTGTACCATTATATTTTACTACCACGGTAGCCAGAACCAGCACTTTACGTGGGCTTCTACTGATGCATGGATTCTCAGTTTTTGTCTTGCCTGAACGAAGTTCGCAGCAGGACCTCAGTAATCACTTTCCTCTTGCGTCTGTTGGTCTGAAAAACATTACATTTTTAGTTTTTTCTTTAACTTGCTCTCATTTCTTTATTTCTAGCATCATTGTGTTCACACTTGGTACAATGATTACTTTTTAATACTTTTTGTAATACCAAATATGTGTTGATAAGGATGATGGGGTCAAAGGTCATCTAGGGGTCAAAAGGTCAAATGATAGTGAGGCCATCTGTACACTGTTACAAAGTTTAAGTTTTGTTTAACTTGCTCTCTTTTCTTTTTCTCCATCAATTGTTTCACACTTGTACAAATGATTTCTAGGTAATCCACATTGTCAGTTGATGAGGATGATAGATCAAAGTTCATATAGGGGTCAACAGCGTCAACTAAAGGGTCAACTTTTCTTAACATGTCCTAATTTCTTATTTTTGCATAAATTTTTGTTTTAACTTCCAATAAATGTTCATGTATACAAAAAAGGTTACATTCAAAGGGCCATCTTGGGGTCAAAAGGTCATTTTGCGCGTGTTTACTGATAGCGAAATTCAGGCGAGACTCAGTGGTTTGCGAACCACCTTGTATGTAATGAACTGATCTTGTTCCTTGATGACTTTTGATGAATTTCTTAAAGCAAAGTCTAGAAAGTCTTTATTTCATCAGAGACCCGTCACAACTTCACATACAGCCATATCATTTTTTTTTTAAAATGGGTCCTGCAAAGCTGAGGTCCAGGGGTTTCGTCCCTCCCCAACGCATTTTCATTAAACGTTAAAAAAAAACAAACAATGGCAGCAAAATAAATATCTGCTTGTCATGTTCAGTCTATTCAGTCCTCTGCAGCCCGTTTATTCAGCCCCCCCCCCTCCTTCTGCATATCACACATTATAATCCGGTTTTCAGTCAAATGTTCATCATTTTACAATGGAGTAAAGATTAAAACCCGTCCCCTGTTTGTACTAATCCCATTTTTCAATAATATTTGGCGCAATGTACCGAGAGTGCCTTTTACGTTTTACATACAGGTCACACAAACTGGCATGTTACGCTATTAAGGGGTTCTGCATATTCCGTGTATGTTTGCCATGATACAGCTTGCACGCATCTTTATGTTTTGTAGTCTACAAACTTCACCCATTTTTAGACAATCAAAAAGCCACAAAAATCTATTGTTATGTCTGGTTCTCAGCCTAAACTGTTTTAATTTCAACTGAATATAGATTGAAACCTGGCCACTGTTTGTATCAAACTCGTGTTTCAATTTGACGGAATTAGAACAAAAACTGACTGAGCCTTTCACTAACACACATATATACACACATACAACATTACGTTAATTATAGTAGAGATACAGACTGTATATTCCCAATAACCCAATTGTACATTACATCTGTTATGTTTTTACAGGTCTGGTCTAGGAACCAAGTTAGATATCAGTGAACTAACCTGGGAGCAGAGAGAGCGAATCCTAAGGTTGCTCTTTGCTAAGATGAATGGAGCTAAGACCAGTCAGAAACCAGTCTTGGACCTCAAACCTACAGCATCACAACGGAGACCTCAAGTCTCTGTTCCTAACAAGCACATGAGCACGTGAGTAGGGGAAAATTATGTAGAGAATATTGGATAACCTTGAGTGGAATATCTAGAAATGTTTTTCTTCAGTGAATAACAAAATTTTGCTTATCCTACAGAAATTTCATCATCCAATATTATAATTATTAAAGACAAGAAATTATTCATTTGTCACCAACGGTAGAAACACACGCAACTGCTGTGTGATAGATTGAAGCGAGACAGCTATGAAAAAATCATAGGCTGCCCAAGTGGGATTCGAACACATGACCTGTGGATTGCTAGACCAGCGGAGTGCCCGTACCTTTCAAGGTTCAAACTATCCTATATACATGAATATGAAACGTAAAGGAATTTAATTATTATTTAGATGCAATCAACAAATATTTGTCGTCCTTTTGTAAAATCTTTTAAAAAGCACCTCAGGCATGGCTGGCAGTTCGAGTTTGTATGGTATATGAAGTTTCCCGTATTTTACGCGGAGCAATTTAATGCTGACGTCACATAGCTGCATTCGCATATTAAAGCGTATGTGATTGTAGCAGTGTAATTTCTCAAGTCAAAATTCAAGTGCACAATGATTTATTGGACATTATTATCCATACAGACGGGTTTGAGAGGCCAAATACAAGTGTTATTTTGTTGATGCATTTCATAAACTTGACCTACTTTACAAAAGTTTGTTGAAAAACTCGCCCATATTCGAAAATTATATCCATACAGCAGGGTTTGAGAGGCCAAATACAAGTGTATATTTGTTGATGCACTTCATAAACTTGACCTACCTTTCTCACAAGTTCGTGAACTCGCCAATATCGTGGCCTCACTTGGCCCAATACGAAAATATTGGGCAGCAAGAGGGGGAATCCCCAAATTTTGAAAGTGAGATAACCAGAGAGAGAGATTAATAATTTTTGGTATTGTTTTTTGGGGGAGACCAAATAATTTTACGGCGGTATTCGGGGACGGTTTTTTTTTTTTTTTTTTTGGGGGGGGGGCAATTTTTTTTTATTTTTTATTTTTTTTGGGGGGGGACCGAATTTTTACATTAATTTTTTTCCAGAATCAAGCAAATAGGGGGCTCTTTTTTTTGGGGGGCCAATTTTTTTTTTTGTGGGGGCCATTTTTTTTTTGAGGGGGCTTTTAGGCCAATTTTTTTTCCAGAAAAGAAAAAAAAAAAAAAAAATAAAAAGGGGCAATTCTTTTTTCTTTTGTGGGGGGGTTGGCCAATTTTTTTTGTTTTTTGGGGGGACATTTTTTTTTTTTTTTTTTTTTTTTCTCATTTTGAATTGACAAAATAGAATCGTAATCCAGAAAATAAATGTGGGGGAGGGGTTTAAGAATCCTTAAATGAATTAAAAAAAGTCTATGTAAATAAAGAATGGGGGGGGCGGGTATACGTTTATATAATCCTCTTGTATTAGTGAGATTCATGATGAATTACTAGATTCGTCCATATTTTTCGGCTCCAGAAATACAAGGATATCATTGAAGCTCGCTTCTTTTCAAATATTTTGGACTTCGTCGTTCGACATGTCGTCTCCTAACATTTTGTCAAAAGCTCGTCAATATTCTTTATGCAACCGTCAAGGCCATGCCCATATTATATACAATACTTGAGTGACACAAGAAGGGGAATCCCCAATTGAAGTAGATAGCATAAACAGAGAGATTATATAATTGTTTTTTGGAGACTAAATAATTTGTCTGTTAGCGGATTGGTGGGACTTTTATTTTGGGGGGTTGGGGCTTAATGTTTCTTTTGCGTTGGGTCTTGGAGGGGGGGTGGAGAATTCTGTCTTGAGCTTTTTCTTAGGGGGGGAGGGATACTTTCTGAGATCATTTTTTTTGGGGGGGAGGGCAAATTTTATAGATATACTTTGTCATGGGGGGGGGGGGGAGGGAATTATTTTTTGAGGTGGCCATTGGATTTGTTTTGTGTCTATTTATTTGTTTGGGTGGGGGGAGGCATTTTTTTGAGTGGCCCAAATTTTTTGCTTTCCCGAAAATCAAAAAAAAAAAAAAAAAAAAAAAGGGTTAAATTTTTTTTTTTTTGGGGGGGGGGCCACTTTTTTTAAAATTCTTATGGGCGGGCATTTTTTTGAGGCCCGACTATTCTTTCATACGAAAAGTCAAAAACAAAAAAGGGTGGCCATTTTGTTCTGCGGGAAATGCAACTGCGGTCACCCAGTTGAAAGAATCTAAAGGGAAATTAATCAAGTCAACTGCCAAGGTTGGATGTACTGATACTCGGGATGACAGTAAGGGAATAGTTATTTCATTTTTGAGCGGGTAAGCAATTTACGGGCCCAATTTTTTTTCCCAGAAAATCAACAACAAAAAAAAAAAAAAAAAAGGGGGGGGCAATTTTTTTTTTTTTTTGGGGGTGGGCCATTTTTTTTTTTTATTTTCTATTTTTTTTTTTTTTTTAATTTTCAGAATTGCAAAATATAGAATCGTAATCCAGAAAAAAAATGTGTGGGTGGGGGTTTAGAATCCTAAATGAATAAAAAAATTATGATAAAAAATGGGGGGGGCTATTCGTAAAATCCTCTGTATAGATAATATGATAATATTAGATGTCCCATTCGGTCAATACAAGGATATATTGAACTCGCTTTCAAAATATTGGACTCGTCTTCGACTCGTCCAATATTTGTGCAAAGCTCGTCCAATTTCCTTGTATCAACTCAGGCCATCCATATATTCTCTTAAAATATTCATTTTGTGGGCAGGGCAAAAATCCATGAATACAATATCAAAAAAATTGAATTTTTTTTTCATATCATACTCATTAAAAATGAAATTGATAATTTTTTCTGGAACAACCTCAAAAGACGGCCAAAAAAAACACCTCTAAAACCCAACATTAGAAATAATAATTTGTTATATCTGTAGAGATGACAGTGATGGATCTGGACTGTGTTCCACCAAGTTGTTCGGAAGTTACAAACACTTTACAAACGATTGTGATCAGTTCTTGGTGCTATATAATGAGTAAGCATGTGATTAGTATGGCACCCAAAAACATGTTACAAATTGTTCATAAGGTCATTCGTAACTTTAAGAACGACTTGTTGAACACTTCCCTGGCCTGATAGAACAAAATACTTAAGACGCACACATTGAGTCCAGACTTTTAAAAAAAATTATTTTTCATAGATTTTCTCTTTATTTTCTTTCTCTTTCTCTTTGCAAGTCTTGCCATTGAAGCAGCTCCCGAGAGTGATGATAAAGATCAGACGTTTCCACTCAGGCTGAGGTAGACCCAGCTACTCAGCTACCTGCTGTTCATTCAATCAACATCCATTGTGCTATGTGATCGTCAACACTCACCTAGGGCAAACATTCACCTATATGAAGTCATCTTGTTTTCGCGTATTCAAGCCTCTAGTGTCTCCAATATTGAATGCTTTGTTGCTTCGAGTTTACACGTTCGTATACAACACAGCATATAATATGTTCATCTTGACAAACAACTATTTATTCAGCACTGTACTGCAGATTCTACTGAATCAACTTCTTTCCTTTTGTAATCTAAACAGTGCCTTTGACTTCCTATGTGATAGACATTAATACGCAACTTTCTGAGCTATCATTAGTGCCTATTTGTGTGAAGGATATACTGATCTTCTTACTTTTAAAGTAGGACATCTTGTTTATACACTTCAAAAATTAATCATTAATGACAAATAATACTTTCTTTGCATGAAAGTGAATGTGATGGAGAAAGGGTACAAACCGCAATGTAATATTTGCTGTATTTCCTGAATCGTTTAGATAATGTACTAAAATACAACTATAAATCTATAGCGGTATATCGATGTTCTTGGTGTCTTTTAACTTGAATAATGGTGTGATGTATACAGTTTTTCTCCTGTGTATAGAATTAAGAAAAAGGTAATTTCATGACTGCCGTCCTAAATACTGTTCTCTTAGAATTATTAACTGTAAATCTTTATATAAATAGCCAATTTGTAAATATAGATAAAAATGTTCCATATTCTGTATATACATATATACTGCTTATTGCCAGTTCTATGAACAAATAGCTTTTAACAGTGGTGAGTGATTCAGTTTAAAACAAAACAAAATATAGTTAGAAGCTATAGTGAATCTATTTGTTATAGGTTGAAATGTTCTGATAATTTGTCCTGATTGTTTTTCATCAGCCACAATTGGAGAAGTTAGAATAAGAAAGTATGAATTATTTTCTATGTTTTCAGAGAACATTTTCAGATGCAATAGTAAATATGATATATGAAAATTAAATGGTTAGAAATATTAAAATATCTTCAATGTTTCAGTATAGCAGTCAAGTTAAAGCATAGTTCTATTCAAAGGGTTAACTATTAATGTTTTCTTAAATGTGTAAAAACAAGTGAATCAAAATGAACAAAATGTGAGCTGTAACCTTTGTTGAAAAGGATTATGTTGAATAAAAAAGTAGTTGTATAATAACAGTCCACACATAAAAAACAGTGAGGCCCGCTATTGAGAGGTAAACACGATTTCAGTTGTAAACTCAAGCTTGGTCTAAATGCATCTTTAACTTAGTTTAGGATTGCAGCGCACATCTCTATGTAGAGTCTGTGAAGCACTGTACGAGTCTAAAACAGTGTTTCAAACTAAAACTGAGCTCTGTGGCAGACTTATGCTTTATTTTGTAACAAATCGAAACTAAGGGTACAGGTAGTGTAGAATTCAATATGGTTTAGCAGTTTTCATGTTGAAAGGAGCTAATTTTCCTTCTTTATTGTTTGCTTGATGCTAAAGGTTTTCTGAATTTTGCTAAAATTGATATACATGTGAATTATTTGAATATTCCTTAAGGGATTGAGTAACTTTCAAAAACAAGAGCAATTAGATCAAGATTAATAAAATTATATTGTTCCTACAGTAAAAACAATACTGAAAGTTTCAGATCAAATGGAAGTCATTTACTACCCTAAAACTGTGTAACAAACAATGCCAAGCATACAGCCGAACACGAGTACCACTCTGCTGCCAGGTACTAGGCCGGTAGGGACGGGGGCTATACAACAGGAAATGGGTGTATGTTGTGCCATGTGGAAAAAGCACATGGTTTATTAACCATCCGGTGTTGGTTTATAAAAATTTGAGTATGAATCATTGATATCTCGAAGGTAAAGCAAGCAATTAGCTTGCAATTTTGAAGAGATACAGACTGACCTAAGTGTTTATAATTATGTTGGCAAATAAAATGTGATTTGAATATCATTCAATGTTACTACATCCCTTATGATTATATGATTCCATATACAACAACAAAACTAATATTTTATCTTGAATCTTTGAGTCGGTCCCGTGAAATTTGGATTAACAAAACTGGCAAAAAATCACTCTCTTATCAACACTTTCCCTATGAGAACCCAACTCCCTAATTGATATAGGAAGAACAATACCATTGTACATTGCACCTGAAAGTTAATAAGGACATGTCTTTGTGTAGGGGTTAATGACACTCGGTTCCAAAAGCTTGTTCAAAATGGACATGGGATGTGGCACAAAAGGAATTGTTGTGTTGAATTGCATGTTTTTTACTTTTCCAAATTACGTTCTAGACTCAAACAGGTTATAGACCTGAACTACAGTTTAGAATTAATTTGAAATTTAGGATTACTCAATTTCAATAGACTTCTGGTTTAACCTTGACTCGAAATGCATATAGACAGAGTTCAGAATACAGGCCTTAGTCTCTATTTCATTGAAAATTTGAATTTATCATAATCTAAAGCATTGTCTTCATGCGATTATCCACATAATCCCCAGTCATTGTTTTTTTACAATTTGTAAGTGTGTGTGTAAGGATTTGCATAGAGGAAATAAAAGTATGGATTTCTCTTCCAAATTTAGAAAACAAAGTTACTGAACAAAGTTAACATTTGTAATGACTTGTAAATGCTTTGTGTGAAATCGGTTGTAGCCTTTACAATAAAAATCAAACGATCGGGAGGATGTTTCACGAAGTCGTCTAAAAAGTAACGTATGACTTCACGAACAACTTTTAATTCCAATGGTAAACTTTTGATGTGCCAATGAAGATTAAGATTATCACCGTTAACAGACAGTTTGAATTTGAAAGATATTTTTTGGTCCAATTTGAATGAAATTGTGGAAAGTACAGGGAGAATTTCGGGCATTATAATACGGCTTTTCATACTCAAGACTTTTGGTGAAAAACCTCACTGAGCCACGCTTCATAAGCACTTTGCTTCTTTGTGGTCCAAAAATCTGATTTATCTTATGCATATTTCTTTGTACATGTTTGCTTTTTATGGTTAATAAATTGAATTGAATTGATAGCTTTTTGTATAGATTGAACTACATGTATATTCAATGTGTGCTTATGAATTTGATAGATCAGTCCATTTAAAAAAGTGAAGCCATGAAAGGTAATTTTAAATTCTGTTAATAATATCTATAATAATTTGTATGAATCATTCTTAAAAGAATCCTTTTACCTCCATCTGAAGAACAAGGCCTTTTTCTATAATTCTATATTTATTGGTAGTCCTGTATCAAAAAGTTTGTATCTTTGTAAAAATTTCTTGTCAATAGATTATCCAGAGTGAGCTGAAATAAGCTTTGATATATTAAAAGTCTTCTGTATAATCTACCTGATTGGTGTTTTCATTTATTTATTTTGTAATGTCAAACAAAAAGTTAATGAAAAGAACATGTCATGTCTGCTGAAAAACAATTAGTGGTTACTTTATTTTAGGCAGCTTACTATTGGTTAGCTGCCTGCAGGCCCCATTGCAGGATTATTTACTAGTACTTAATGTCCTTTTGCTTCCACTGACTTTATAGGAAGGAATTAATACATCCAGTATATAGTCCCATAATTCAGATTCAGATTGAATTTTATTCATTTCCAACAGAAACAACATAATACAAATTGTCATAACGATGGTTGAGAAAGAGAAGGCCGTGAAGTAATTTTCTCGTTCTAAAATTGGAATTGGTCATTATTTCGAATTTTTGTTTAGATATGTTGTAAAAGATGTGTTATTCATTCATCAACTAAACTGTTACTTTTCGTGAGCTCCCGGAAAGGTACTAAAAACGTGTTTCAACCCCCCCCCTCAAAAACTTTAAACGCGATTATCTTGCAAACGCAAAATCGGGTTAACGACCTTCCCTTGCTCAACCAACGATAATGTCATCTAATTAGAAGAGAAATCATAGAGAAAACTATAAATAATTTTTTATTTATAATGTGGCAAATATCAACTTGGTCTAACAGCAGTTGGCCCAATTCTCAGATTGTCTTATACCACAAGGGTTGAACCCACTTGGTCTACTTATAATTTGGTCTAATTTCCCCTTGGTCTTATTCATATTTGGTCTCATGTCCATTTGGTCTAATTGCCCATTTTTCGAAAAGCCAAATGGTCTAATTGCAATTTCGTCTAATTCCCAAATGAATATTTAGTCAGTTTGTTACAGGAATTGACTAAATGGTGTTTAAGCAAGGTGGCAATTACACTAAATGGCAATGATGTCAATTTACCATACAGACATACCGCAGAGGGCAACCCTTGTCATGTAGACATGTACAGAAAACCCCGGACAGAAACAAAGACTAGTCTGCAGCTCATTTGGTTTGGGGAATGAATTTAATAAATGCACAATATTCATACTGTACAGCTACAAAATCTAAATTAAAAAATTGCTTCAATTAAAAGAAAATGGATAACTATTTACATTTTATGAATACTTTTCACAACAAGTTACATAAGAGGACATGTAATAATCATGTCAAAATAATTTAATATAATGGAAGGCACATACATGTACTGGCAAAAATTGCATGTTAATCGAGATATATTCATACTAGCCACTCTTCTAAGAAAACTACAGTATAAAAGAATATCAATCACAATTAGAAAAATAATCTGAAAGTAACCAAAAATAGCTTCTTCATTATCTTCAATGATTAAAAAATACAATTTGCCAAATTTACTTTTGTGTATTGATACTGTTTACAAAATGTTATGTCATATACAGAGGACCTAATACGTTTCTTTAAAAAAAAAGAAGCATACTAGAATGTATTCTAATTAAATAAACATATTATATGACATCAGTTTTTCTCTGCCACACAAAATAAATAAGGCAAGTTTTAGAGGTAATTCAGACTATGTTATGATTTAATAACTATAAAATGGTAACTACATGTATTACAATAATTACCTGTGCATTGACAACCCTAAAGGTGGCGTCACACCGTCCCGAAGTTGAGTAAAGATGGACACACGAAATGTGACATGTTGGGGTTCACGTGAAGTTGGCCCCGAACTTGGTCAACAGCCAAACAAGAGACAAAACGAGAACGATGTCAACAGAAGGTTACACAATGGCACTCGAACAACACACAAAGGGTGCACGAAAGGCCTGGTGCTTTCATGATCAGAGCAAAATTTGAACTTTCCCATGATCGTGTCTCCATCCTTGCTCAACTTCGGGACAGTGTGATGCAGGCTTTACCCTGAAACGACTATTTTTATTATGATAACAAAAATGGTTTTAACTGGAACTCCAATGTCATCCATGTATATTTAAAATGATTTCAGATAATGGGCCATATGCACAAAAAAGTAAATTGTTTTAGTATGATATTTGCTTTTGAATCAAATTGAATTCAATATTCATTTATTCTGTTTCCAAACGATAACATAAACAATTACAAGTGTATAACGATATCACGATATCAACATACTAAGAAAATGCATGAGCAAAGCAATCAACGTAAATCAAATGCTACCAAAAATAGCTCTCCAATACACGAACAAAACTTCTTAATTTGATATCTGTATTAATATGTCAGTTCTATTATTGGCTGATGTCTATACAAATGCTGGACCAGCTGCCTCAGGTAGAAAACAGATCAAGATTTGTTTAATTGTTTCTACATTTACATATGAAAACAGCTTCTCATAATAAAAAGCAACTAGTTTACAGATAACCTGTGAACACCTGTCATTATGAAAAACTGTAAAGCAAGCATAATGATCCAGTAGTTTGTTGAATGACTTCTGTCTCTTCATGTTTTGGGGTAAAGTGATGCTGTTTCTTGATCAAGAGCAAAGGGAGTCAGGAGCAGAGACCAGGCTTGAAACAAGATCCAGTGACATCACAGAAGTAAAATCTCCTGAATACAACAGAGAAGAAAAATATTTAATAATAATAATAAGATTAATTTGTATAGCGCAGTCACTATATGAATTATACTCTACTTCACTTTGAGAAGAAACTTACAAAAATTCACTTTTTTTAATTTCGTAGATAAAATGCAGGTAGGCCTACCTCCCCCCCCCCCCCCATAAAAGAATAAACCCATCACCACCACCACCAAAAAAAAAAAAAAAAATTGAAAAAGCTACAGTTCATAGCTCACGTTCATATGAAAATTTTAGTAATACAATTTTTGTTCCACATATCCTTCTATCTTCTTTTTTTTTTTTTTTGTCTTACAAATATGTTTTTCTTTTGCATCAACTACAGTTTTCGAAACATAAAGGCAAACCATCTTAAAACTATGACCCTTTCCCATTATGAGAAATAAATACATATGCCCAAGAGTACATCAGTATCTAAACTACAAAGAAAATTAGTATAAAAGAAAGAAAGGAGAAAACAAGGAAGTACAATGGTATCTGGAGTGAGAGGGCAATCAAAGGAGATATATGTCAATTTAGTAATATGATCATGGTATGAATGTAACAAAGAGTTCAGGGCTCAACTACTGGTAATCTTTAAAATGGTGTATATTCTTGAATATCTAGACTCAAAGTACATTTGAGATCAATATTGACTTTATTTGGGGATTAAACGTTGAGACAAACACTCCTAACATCAACCTGGGAAAAACAGAAACATAACCTTCTCCAAACAGTCACTGAATCTGCTATTCTACCAAATGGCTTGCGGTTGAATAATCCATCACAATTGTTACATTTTTTATACAATATCCTCTTGAATGAGGAAGAAACTAGGGCAGTGGCCTACATTTTAGTTCAATTTCTAGAAGAAACGGCAAGAAGAAAGAGGTATCATGGCCAGCTTTAAAGTACAGTAATAACCCTATAGATCAATCCTCATTCTCCATGTCCTAGATTTGGATTGTATTTTGTGAGAGGAATTGGTGAAACTAGAATATTATTATAATAAAATGAGAAGTGAGAAGTCATGGATCGTAAGAGAAGAGTTAAAGGCTACAAGACAGAGGGAAATGTATAAGGAAAAATACGGGACTAGAGTAAGTAGGGAAAGGGGAGAGTTGGGGGAAAGTGAAAGTGCATAATTACTGAGCTGCCTATTTTAATTGTTATTAATGGTGGACTAATAATGCTCGGTAGATTTCATATGGATGAAATCCCCATCTTGGTTCGTTTGTCTATTTTTTTTTTAAACAGCTATCATGATTTTTGTGTTCTGTCATGCATGACAATCAAATACTATTTTATTTCTCTTTCTATTCATGATACAATCATCAATATTATCTTTTTCATCACTATTATCACTGTTTTCAACATAGTAATCAACATCATAACCACTAAAGATTTTACCAAATCTGAAATCAACAAAATAGGAAAAATGTGTCCAATGTGCATGACACCATTTACACGTCTGTGACATAACAGGATAAAAGGCCAAAGAAAAAGAGAGAGACTGGGAAATTGAATTAAATTTGCCAGAGACTAACCAATGACAAAAGTGACATATCAAATCATTTTTTGTTATTTTTTAGTAGTTTATATTCTCCAAACACATACAGCTGGCTAAACATATTGTCTGCTGGTCATCTGAAAGGCAATAACAATACCAGTGCATATTGCATTAATTCTTTTCCGGCTCTCAGTAGACACAATGTCAAAGAATTTAAAGCCCAGCGCACACATTGCGATGCGATTGCACTAAGATCCGATTGCAACAAAATCGCAGTGTGTGCGCCAACCTGCAACACGCTGCACTGCGATGCGATGTGGTGCAGAGAATCGTAGACCAAATCTCAGACATTTGACATGTCAAATCTTCCTGCGATTTTCCTGCGATTTTGATATTTCAGCCAATCAGATTGGCTAGAGATGGAGGTTGTATTACTGCGCACCTGCGCGTAAAAGAGGGCACCATGGTGATATGCAGCGCCTGTTGCAATGTGTGCGCTGGCCTGCGATGCGATTGCCTGCGATGCGATTGGCAATTTGTTGCAATCGGATCGCAGTTGCAATCGCATCGCAATGTGTGCGCTGGGCTTACATACTGTTAGAGAGCTCAGATTCTTTTTACTCTATTTATTTTATCATTAGTTATTGCTTCTTTTTTTTTTCTTCAAAATTACATATAATTTTTGATTTTGTATAATTAAAAATCACTTACAAATGTTAAAAGGAAACTATAAAAAGATAATAAGTATAAAATTCTACATGTTTATCAATGGGAAGGGGTATAAAACAGATGAATTTATATGAGAAGACAAACATGGTAATAGGGGATTATGAGATGTTATGGGAGTAGTATGAGATGGGAGAGTATGACAGATTTTTTAATGGCATTACCATGCAGAATTGGCTCAAGGCAAAAGAAATATATCTAGAAAAATAGTAAAGAAAATAGGTAATGAAAGACAGTTAAGAACTTAAGGTTTAAAGTTGAAGGACAAATAAAAGCAGAAAAAGAAAAAAAAAAAAAAAAAAGAAAAGAATACAAATTAAATAGAATAACATGAATATAAATGAAACTTACATCTTCCTCGTCAGACATTTGACTGTCAAATTCAGATTCTCTTGTATCTATCCCCTTGCTCTATGTTGAAAGTGAAAATTAGAAGAAAAAAAAAAAATCCACAGTGACCAGACACTCCACGGGGGGGGGGGGTGTTGACAAAGACTTAAATTCCTAGTTGCGTGCGGTATATTATGCATCACCTCAGTGGTCATATTAATGCTTAGGGGGTGCGCACCAATGAGATTGTGTGTTAAATTCAAGATGCTCTTAGAATTTGAGTGCGACTTAAAGTTTACCTAACACTTTGTGAAACACCCTACAGGTTTAATTCGTGAATGACTGCACATTGTACACTAGCACTTTCCAGCAATAAGCCAAATATATAATAAGTCAAATTCTACATGTGGACAAGGGTGCACTGACAAAACCAAAGTTATTCAAATAGGACATTAAAATATCAGTTTTAAAAATGCAATATCTTATCTGAATAATGAAAATCTGCTTGAGATTTATTTAAAATTTGAATAATATCGTCAATGAATGACAGCTGAAGGGTTGACACTAACTCCACAGCTGTGAATGAATGACTTTATGGTTCTCAAAAGTAACAGATGATATACATGGTTTATAACCTACCTGCCCACAGGGAGATGCTTTCCCTTGTTGCCTAGGCGATGAAGAAGAGTGTGAAGATGATGAAAACAGTCTCTTGATTTGGAGAGCTGGAGATGACTGCTTGATAGGATGAACACTTGGTTTGGAATCAGACTTGGATGAGAGATATGATCTCAATGGTGATGGCTGCAATTGTAGTGGAGGAGCAACCAGTGGTGATGATGATGATGTGGGTAATGGCAGAGGTTTAGCCTTTCGCTTTACATTTCCCTTTTTTGTAGTAAATACGTGAGATTTAGTACGGCACCTTTTCTTTGCTACCATTGTCTTTGTTGGCTGGTCTACCAAGGCGCTGCTCTCCAGAGAACACCTCTTGGAAGTCTGTGATGGAGATTTAACAGATACTGGTTGAGAAGATGTTGATGATGTCTTTGGTGGTGATGAGATGGAATGCTTCATAGTTTTCTTGTCGCCTGCTGCTTGTAACCTGGAAAGGATAGACATCTTAGATTTCCAGGATGTTGATTCAGATGATGGTTCTGATGAAGGTGATAACCTTGCAGCAGACTTTCTCTTATTGGAGCAAGGAGAGTTGGAATCCAATGCTTCTATCAAACACTTGTCTGTTTTACTTAGAACAGCATCCTTTACTTGCCCTTTCATCACTTTCGTTTCCAACGGAACAAGTTTGGTTTTAGACCTTTTGACTGTGCTATCACTGGTCATCTGAAGACTCCTTTTCCTACTGCGAGCTTTCTGTTCTGTTTTCTCAGGAGTGTCTATCAAGTCATACACACTAGTTCTTTCATCATATTTGGTCGTATCCTTTGATGATGATGGACATGCTGTGGAATCTGCAGAGTGTTTCAAATGTTTATGCTCCATACCTGATGATGATGACTGTCTTTGATGAGGTCCTTTCAAAACGTTCACTGATTTCCTCTTTGCTGTGGCTTTAGGCACTTTTTTCATTTGATCTTTTACCACCAACAGAGTAACATCCTTCTTTTGATGAACTGACTTCTGGGCGTTACATATTAGCATACCCTTGGTGCCATCAAAAGACTTGCTTTTCTTTATATCCTTGGTTAATTTAGATTTTACATTAGGCCTATCTAATTTACTTTTGGCAGAACTATCAGAACCCTTAGCTTGAGATCTGGACAGTTTTTGCATGTTGACTCCAAGTGATTTATTTCTTTGTGCAACTGCTTTCATCTTCTGTTGTTTCAGGTATCTAAATGGTTGACTGGATTCATCCAAACTTTCTGAGGAACTCTTTGGCTCCTTTTCTGGCACATATGTCATTTCCTCAGAGAGCCTTAACTTTGATTTGGCAGCTGGAACTTCTTCTAAAGTCCGGTGAGGATCAAACTGACCATCCTCTTCAGGATGCATTAGTACTTTATTCTCAGACTGAGGTTTATCTGTCATCTGCTCAAGGTGTTGATTAGCATCTGATTTGTTCTGACCAAAATGGTGACCGATCAAAGGCTTGTCCTCAGATTTCTTGGATCTTTTGGACATATCCTCCTTGAGTACAGGTTCAGGAGGAAGATCCTCTGAAGATAAAGAACTCTTTGTCACCTTTAGTTGGTCCTTTGGTGATGAAGACCTCTGTGTCACCTTTGGAACATCTTGTTTCATTGCTACAGGAGCTGATCTCACCAATGGCTTCTTGATTGCTTTATGAGGTGCATCAGGCAACTGGGCACCAACAATCTCAATTTCAAAGTCTGGTTCTGACTTGGGCTCTACTTTGACATCGACTGGCTCCGCACCCTTTGAGGACTGGCGTGGCTCAAAGGGAGCAACCACATGGACAACCTTCTGTTTGGTGGTGCTACTGGTGTCTCTTGTACCATGATGCAGGAGTTCAAGACTTGTCAGGTGCTTGTTCCTAGGATCCAAGGTACCAGCGGGTGTATGTGTATACATGGATGATGTCAGGTCCACAGGGGAGTAGGCTTCAGAACCTGCATTCAATACAAGATCAAAGAATGAGGGAACATCACTATATTTGAACGATATGAGCAACATTTGTACAGTATGCTTACACAATGATCAGGTACATATATCCTCAATGGCCATAAGTATTGCAACATAGCTAACATGCACATATATTTTGTTATACAAGCTTTTCTGGACATTGTTATATTTCATTCATAACCATAGTGTTATTATCCATTGTTTATATGCTGAAAGGGAAACTTTTCCCTTTTCATTTCTGAGAGTAGTAGAGGACCAGATCCGGTCATTTCTTAAACAAAGGGGAAGACTAATGAACAAAAGAAAAGAAAAGAAAAATGAAATTAGAGGTTTGGATTATCAGTAAACAAAAACATAAAACTTTTGTATATTTCTCTTAAACTTTTTGTTTCAGAACTGTCATCTTCTGCTCTCAGGAGTGAAAAGGATCAAGTTTTCCCCTTCAAAGGATATCAAAATGATCAACAACATTATGGTTATGAATGCCATGGAACAATAAAAAGAATGGGTTGTAAAATAAATAAAAAGTGTACATATTTCAGCCATGCTGTGGTTACCAGTGAGGGTGATACTTCAATATGATGGATTAGTATGAACAATAATAGATAATCTAAATTATGTATTACAATACAACTAACATTAACTCAAGAGTCTTTCCAGAGTGAATCTGTCTATATGAAATATCTTTCTTGATAACAAGGCAAAAATATACTCACACATATAATATCAACATCACTAAAAGATTGATATTCTACAGTATCGATATAAATTTAACCCAGATTCCTAAAACCCTACCAGTCGTATGACAATCCAGAAAGGAATTTTTTGAAATGATGAAATATTATAAAAAGAATTAGAAAAGTGTAAATATAAAAAAAAAGAAGGAAAAAAACCTATCACAATGTTGGAAAATTGCAGTTTTACAAAGAGATGGAAACAGTTGAAGAAAGAGTGCGTACAAAAAAAAGAAAAGAAAGAAAGATAGAGAGCAAACGAATGAGAGCAGAGAAGTGGTATCCACAACAGTACTTCAAAACTAGATTCCTCTTGACAACCTCACGGGAATCGCGTGAGCTAGCTTGACAAATTAATCGTTGTTTCAGACGACTTGGATGTGCTTGAGTGCACACGACAGCAGCTATCTCTGTGGTAGTTTCAAAATTCATGGGCATGATAGCATGAAAGAGACTGAAGGCACCGCATTGCATTTTTATCATTTTGGTCAGCTTTTTAATTAGAGCATGTTTAACACACTTTGTCTTGATCTAGTTTCACGCAGCCCTATATAAATATATAGCTTAGTCTACCATTAGTATTGTCTATCTTCAAATAACTTATTCATGAGTAACTTGATGGTTGTTGGATGTTGGACATCAACCTCGATTACTGAGCATCTAATGATGAAATATGTCACCCAGCGTGACTCATAAAATAACTACCAACCCGTTGATGGTTAATTATACATGTACTTTTATACTAAACGGTGCATAAAAGAATATCCTAGTTGTGTTTGTCTTTGTGACCTAATTCATTGTGTTTATTAGACTGGAAATAATAAAGAAAATAGAGAATATGAGAATACCCCAATTTATGTAAACATTCACTTTGCTTTTTAAATAATTGGTGTCTATCCCATGAGACCAATATGAATTTTTTAAATTGAACTTTACCAAACCTATTAAGTATCTTAACTTTAAGATACAACCTATGCCTACCCCATAATGCCCATTTTGTGCTTTTCCCCCATTTTGGGGCCCTTTATTTACCCTGTGCAAAAAGGGCCAAACAATGGGCATAGATGGGGTGGTAGAATTTTTTCACAAGTTATTTATCCCCAGGAGGTTTAAGGGAAAAGTATGATGTGAGGAACCCATGGTGCAAAAATTGTGATGGGCTCTTTGACGGGAAAAAAGGGCCTGAGCAAATTGAGATGACTGGAGCAATATAAAATATTCCACCTTTAAGACGAAGTATGGAGAAGTATTTTGGGGACCTATACAATATTTTTAAAGTGAAAAAAAGGAAGAAATTCACATTCTTATGTGAAGAGCTCAAATTTTCTGAGATAAAATAAATTCCTCTAGATTTACCAAAATTTAAACAAAAGGCATTTCCCTTATTCTATTTACTCAATATCTATTAGGTCTCTTTCTCAAATTATCACACAAAACAGGCAAAATATCCATCTTTTTCTTTGAAGGAAAGAACTAAGAAGGCCTCCAAAAAAAAAAAAATAAATAAAATAAAAATAAAAATGAAAAGTATGAAAATAATTGGGGAGAAGGAAGTATGAACTTTTTATGTTTTATGCATCTATATCTACACCTTGCCTTTGATAAATACATATACAAGTTTTTCAAAATAAGAAAGAGAGAAAAAGAAAGAAAAAAGGTAAAGAACAACAACAAACAAACAAACAATATGACAAATGAAATAAAAGTTGCAGCAAATTGATTGCTCTTCCTCAAAGGAGGTAAAAAGGAGTCGAACTGAGATTTGGTTTCTTTTCTTTTCTTGGAGATTCTGTTTCTCGTTACACTATTATACGCCTTGTGGTTGTGGTCGAGGCAAAGAGAATAAGATAAAGTTCTTCCTATAGGAACAATCGTTAATGGACGTTGAAATGGGAACTTGGAAGGTACCTGTCAAACGTTAGCGCTATTTGTCCAAGTGTTTCCACAACCACAACACTGATTACTTGTTCTATATTTCTCAAGCATTTTCAATTTGAGATGGGAAAGAGAGAGATTTAGAAACTTGTTTAGAACTCAAATGTCACTGTAAACTAGTTTAAACAGAAGAAGATATCAGGATTCAGAAGCAACAAGTGTTTCAATTATACTTAAGCAAGAAACCATATACCGTCTCTTGTTTGAAACTAAGTGATTTGGATGCTAAAGACGAGAGTCAGCATCCCTTCCCTCCAGAAAAAGACTTTCTTGTAATCTACAAAACATCTTTGTTTATGGAATATGATTCCGACTTTTGAAATATTATCAGATGAAGAAATTTCTAGATTATAATACTTTTACTTATACAAAAATATCCAAAAAGCAAATACACCTAAAAATACACACACAATAAATCAAAACACAAACCAGTTACAACTTACAAATGGTAAATATTAAAAAGAAATATAATTAAAGCAATAACTTTTTGTTACTTTGTGTGTACTGAGATATGACAGTACGTAAATGTTTTGAACATTTTGAACATTTGATGATATGAAATGCTGCCCTACCATAATTCACATCTAGCGCTGTGATCTAACACTGATGTGAAAGCACTACTGTATAAGTAGTTTATTTCGCGGGGGTTTTATTTTCGCGAATTTTGCGAATCGGGATGCGTTCGCGAATTTTGCGAATCGGGATGTGTTCGCGAATTTAATATCGCGCGAAAAGGTTTTAAACAGTACCGCAAATTTATCCACGCTAGAAAATGTTTTGAACTCCATGCGCTCGCAGAGCAGAGTTGTCTATGCAGCGCTATTAATAGCATACACAACGATACAGCGCGATGCGTGGATGATTGGTATGTAGGTCAAATGAATATTGCCATAATGTCTCGTTTTTTAGATAGGAAAAGATGGATTATTTATAGTTTTAGTTTCTTTTCATCCAGATTTTGCCGACCGCGAAATTTAACATCGCACGAAAATGTTGGGACCCTCGCCAACCGTGAAAATATCTGTACGCGAAAAAAAAAAACACTTATACAGTATTAGATTTCAAGAGTTAATTTTAACCTAACCTGAGAGTTTTACCTAACCCTACAGGACCATAGCATGGGCAGTGGATAAACTCAAACCTAGAGGGATTACTTAACCTAGAAACCTCAACAGATTTAAAAATAACTCTGATATCGATCCTTCAAACAAACCCAGAAGAAGTTCAATTCACTGTACAGAAAGAGTTTAAGATTTGATTACTAGTTTGAAGAGTAGGGTGAGCAGGAACAAAGATGGACATCCCCTCTTCCCCCTAAACTCCCCTGAAAAAAAAAACAAAAACAAATAAACAAAAACAAAAACAAAAACAAAATCCAATAACATAATTGAAATGTTGAATATTTTCTCATGAAATATTACTGTGAGTTGAAATTACATATAATAATGATTAGCCCAGAGGGAAATCATTATCTCATGCCTCATTCTAATAACAAAGTACATTGCAGTCATGCTCTAGTAGGTTCGCTGCCTTAAGAAACAAGACACTTGACAACTTCACTACAGAAGGGTGACAATTAGACACATTACTTGACCCATTTTTTTTTGCTACACCTCTTAAAGATGCACGTTCCTCATAGTGTAGAGGGAGTTCAAAATACGTACGCGGTAACGAACATTGCAAGATGCCCATTCACACCAACGATGTGCGACTGTTACGCAGTGGTCCAAAAACCGAAAGCTAGAACGCCCGAACGATTGCCGAAGTCATGAGCCAATTTGTTATCGGCATTGATTCGGCTGCTCGCATGTTTGGATGCCCGAGAACACTGATGATTCAGTGCATGCTCCACACACACACACACGCTTGTACGCTAATGCAGCGCGATCGCGATTGGCTGGCGTGTGTTTGCATAAAACTGTATGCAAAGTAAGCTATGCTCTTCACTAATGATTCGTGGAACAATGGCGGCTTGCACACAGATCGCATCTTCAATCCTCGTTTTAGCTTAGTGATGCTCGTGCAGGATTGCCTTTAAAGTGCAAAAGTACTGAACGATTCCCTTTGTAGACTAGTCATGGAGGTATAACATTGCCAGTATGCTGGTCGGCGGTCTGCCTGAGGGGCCATGTTTCATGCAGCAATAATCACCATGTCTTACCCTATAGCCCATATCATGTCAGCTGGTATCCACTTTGTACGCCCAGCTAAATTAACTAAGCGTACCCACGAGAACTGAATGACTATTATAAGACCTCTAAACAACCACAGGCCAGAGAGCAATGCAAGGGTCGTTAGACAACTAAAATTGGGTCAGCTTTGAACAGATCTGTAATAAAGACACTTTTTCTCTGCTGTTTCTGTACAGAATATTAAAGCGGATACGCCTGAGGGCAAGTCACAAGTCATTGCACTTGTTGGTGCCCCATCTAACGCAAATTAGCGAGAGCAGACCGAAGAAGAGGAAAACCCCTTGAAGCTAGCGAAATGAGAAATGCAAAAGGGGTATGAACGATCACTGATAGATTGTACTCATTCAGATAAAGGATCGCATGAATTTTCATACCGCAGGTAGGAGTTACAAATTTTTGAGTAAAATTTGTCAAGAAATGGGGTTTATTTCCCCCCCGGGGAAAGGCAAGAGTACAAATAATAATATTCTTGGGTCTTGTAAGAGAAGTAGAGCATGCATTGGCTGGGGTGGATGTCTATAAACAAATCTTTGGAGAACAGTTAGCATACAGGGGGTGGTTTAAGAGCGACGGTAACCAGAGAAATTAGGTGGAAATTGTGGCGATACATCAAAATGCAGTATGCAGTGTCCTATCATAAAGCTAAGCTGCACTTTGAAAAGGAGAAGATTTTCTCATTAACCTGAATTCTGGTCAAAGAAAATAAATTTGATTGATTCGCATTGGGTTGGGTTTAAAGATATAGTAGGCCAATATCTATAATTTCCTGTCCTATTTTCTCTGTAATTATTAGGCCATGCAAAAACAATAATGAAGAACGGGAAGAGATAGGGATTACATGGAAAAAGTCCATAACAGTTGGATAGAAAGGGTTCAACAAGTTCTCAACTTTTCAAAAGTTTTTGGCATTTGGCTAAATTTGAAATGCTTATAAGGATTATATAACCAGATCGCTCAGTACTGTTGGATTCTTCCTCATCATGTATCAAACAATGTGTATATTATATATCATTATTGTTGGTTTAAACTCCAATTCAATTCATCATTCATATGGCTATGATGTGAAATACTTCACTTCAACTGTTTACCGTTAGATAAAGTCTTATCTATATGGCAAAAAGGTATAACAGTTATAAAATAATGCAATTTCTAGATTTTCCTTGAAAATGTAAATTTGATGTTTAAATTTGCTTTAAATGTATCATAAACTGTTGTTTATAACTTGAAACATTACTGTTTAGTTACATTGCAATTACCACTGCAGGCATTCGAATTTCACAAACAAAAGCCTTATTTAAATATGACAAAGCAAGTATTAAAAAGGCATAAAGGTTCATAAACATCACTTTAAACATCATAGCTCTTGTTGAGGTATAATCATAACTTTAAGAAACATTTTTATTCCCTCATTTTGGTAAGTTTATAAACTTATCTAGATCTCTATAGGCAGCAAAATAATAATTTTTATTCCCTTGTACTCCCATGGCAAAGTATGATCATCTTTTGATAATTAGGATCCCTAATGTAACAGCAAAATAATAATTTCTTTTATTCCCTTGTACTCCCATGGTAAAGTATGATCATCTTCTGATCTGATAATTAGGATCCCTAATGTAACACCGACTCCCTTCTCAAGTGGCAAAGTAACAATTCAAACGGGTACTTCTCTAGCCCAAGGTGTAAACCAAGGCACTAACCAATCAAGCCAACAAGATGTGTACCTCCTGCCTACCAGTACAATCTCACACTTCACACTTCTTTTTTTTTTTACATCTCTTAATGGCTCTTTTGCCTATATCACCAAACCGCCAGAAGCAAGACCACTGATAACCATGCCAATATTGTGCAAAGAGAGGTAGAATTGGGGAAGAACCCTTAACAAATCACCGTCCCACTCGGAAATATCCCTCTAGAGGCATCTCTCTCCTCTCCGAATTCCGATTGTCTTTCTCTCAAGCGTGACGTTGAAAAATTCAACTCATTTGCAAATTGGTGCATTATTGCGGACGCATAAAGACCCCGAGAAAAGTGGCGGAGGAAAGGGACGCCGGTGATGATGATGAAGAGATGATGCGTGGCAGGATGTAGGCCAAGCGACAGTCTGACCCAATTTTAGCTGTCTCTGACCTATTTCCTCGCCTTTTATCCCCCTCCTTCTTCTTAATCTACGCTTGATCTGGTCCGATTGTTTTGGCCATGGCTGTGTTTTTGTTGTTGTTGTTGTTGATGTGGGGAATAAGAGGGCTTGTAGCCTATTGTCACGCATGGGGGAGAGAACAAAGAGATCGTTGCTTTGGTAAGTGAGACAGGAAATATGAAGAGCGTGGATTATGCATTAATATAAAGTTGAAAGTGGAATACTTCAAAGATGATTTCAGTTTAGAGTATCTGGAGCATGACCCATCTCAAGAGACTATGTATGGGACTACTATCTTCAACCTTTTCTTATCTGTTATGTCCAATCTATTCTGACAAAGTCATCATACAAGCGGATGACCATTTTAACTTTAAACTGTGTACTTTTAGCACAAAATTTGATTTCTTAGATTTTTCATCATATCTATAGCTTTTAAAGAATTCTAAAACTTTTGCCTTTAATTGATCTACTCTTTAAATATAAAGCAATTAAAAATACTATACTGTTTGATATTTGTAAAGCAGTTTCATTTTCATGATTTTAAAAAAGGTATATCATATTCAAGTTTACAATACAAAAGTCACTTACAAAAAAATAAAATAAGTATAATGTTCAATAGAATATTAGACTAACCTCATTTATGATTATCTCTAAAGATGTATTTTTTCTTTTACTAATCAATTCGTAAGGATCATAGAGACATGTAATCATGTGGTTGCACTTTTAGCATTTTTTCCCAGATAGTCAGCAAACTATGTAATTCATAAACTTATAATTGTCTAATATCCATCACAAAGAACTGATGAAATGATCTGAAAGGTATCAAGCCTTCGGCAATTCAAATTATGACTTTATTATTTGACAAACCATTAAAACTAAATGACACATTCTGAGATTGAGTAGCGATCTAGGTTATTATGCAAATTATCTCCATGACTAATTGTTGACCTGTTTAGTTTATTATTATTTTGCACAATGAGAGAATCTCGTTTTCCCCATAGTTTGTACCTTTTTTTTTGGTTCTTTTCATAATGATGACACATTATCATTGCTATATTTGTATACTATCCTTGAATTGTCATCATCCATAAATCACAAAGTGTTTGTATCAAATGAAAGCATCAGGATGATTGGGCTGTTTTCTGCATATTAGATAAGAATCAAGACAGGAAGATATAGATCCATGTACAAGGTGAATAAATGAATTTTACATAAAACTTCCCCAAGGATTATATCTTACCAATATGATCAAAACATATCAGTGATATCTGTGAGTCCCTAATTGCATTCCAGATGCATATTTAGTCTAGTTTATATGACGAAAGGAGCATATTTGACCCAGTATTCTATTCCATGATAATTTTTACTTTTATTACCTTAGAAATAAGGTGACTATTCATTCAAGTGCAAGGTACATGTACCATAATAAAATTTGTTGATCGCAAATTATTGTGTTTACTTTATCAAAAACTATATTTCGGATGTTTCAGTTCACAAGTTTGAAAGAAAATTAAGACAGAAATAATCTTCAGGATATTAATCTGACATATTTTCCAACTTCACACTCTCAATAAATATGATTCCTGAAAAATTTGACAAACATTTGGCGTTCAAGTGCTCAAATTGAGGGTAAAATATGAAACAAATCTACATTTTTCTTTTTTATGTTACTTTTTCCGTAATTCATGGCAACACTTCATCTTAAATGTTTATTAGTGATCAACATCAGAATAAAGGAGTTAACATGAAATTGTTTTTACTTATAAATTTACATTTGAATTGAATAAGATTCAAATAAATACTCATTATTCTGTTTCCAAATGATAAAATAAACAATAACAAATGTATAGAAATAGCGCAAAATATCACAATATGATAATAAAATTAAAAATGCAGGAGCAAAATTATAGTACAAGCAATTACGGTAAATGTTTTTATGCATACGGCCCAATGACTGACCTCCCCCCCCCCCCTCATAGTTATACTCCATACCATGTACTGAGATACAAAAAGAGGCATCGTTGAACTAACAGCAATTCTATACTTGACAAAAAATAATTTTGATAGGGTATTTTCCCAAGTTAGTTTGTCGTTCACGATGACACTATTTGTTCAATGCAAACCAAATGTTGATAATTCAATAAAAAAAAAATTCCATTTGAATGAGTTAAAAAAAAAATCTACTCCCTATTCGTTGCAACAGGATAATAATCTTTCAAAAACAAAAATCATACAAGGTTATTCACCTTTTATCTAGCTAACATACATACATGGCCCGGAACCTAATGAATTGTGAAAATTAGGTCATTCTATATGAGCTGCTCCAGTTTATTTTAACAGAACAAAAGAATAAAGAGTGATGCATTGTCTCCGTGAATCCAATAATATAGAAACAAAACACTATAAAATAGCTGCCATTAACAATACATCAATATATAAAAATTGATTTCTAAACCAATATTATAGATGCTTATATGGTACTTTTGCTGGTAAGTCCTCCCTATATTCTTACAACTATTCAATTTGCTCACTTAGTAAATAATTCATGGAGCTTCCACAATCGATTGTCAATAGGCTTATATTCTCTAAATAAAAAAGAAAAGAAAATAGCAATAAAAAGTGTACCATTAAAACCTATCATTGTTTTAATGATTTAGGTCAGCAGATGGTAAAAAGATGAATACATAATATACCAATATTGTAAATAAACTAAAATAAAATATGGTTGATTAACAATAATTGGGTAAGTCAGTCAAATTTAAGACATTCAATTGCTATAAATCACCTGGATTATACATGTATAATTATCTTCTTTGCATTCACTGCTATCTTGCTTGTCATGATTTTTTTTTAAATCTTGACTGAAACGACTTCTTCAAGTGCAGTTTGCAGCCTCATAAAATTCTGAAATATCGCAAGACCAAATTTTCAATTTTATTAACAAGGGGGATGCTTAAATCTATAAAGTCCCAACATGGATCTATAAGCAAAATGTCTGCATATCAAAAGGGCACTGAGTCGAATTAAAAGGGTATGGCTAGATGTCCTTATGGCTCTAAATCTGACATATAATCTGCGTCAGACGTAATGGTTATTGAAAAGGAGGACATCACCTAGACAGCACTCAGACTGAGCGGTGCACACTAACAGACTGGAATTGATGAATATCATTACCAAAAAAATAAAAAATAAAAATTATTAAAAAAAACCTCTTTATTCCAAATTCAAGAATAGCCATGGTTCATTATTCTCAAGAATATAAATTTCAAGTAGGAAATTGAGAAATTTTCAAAATAAATGAATCCTATTTACCTTTGACATAATGCCACATGGTATAACGAGTTGAAACACATGACAAATGAGGAGACCTGGGACAGACCAGGGCAATAACATTGACCTATCTGAGATGTCTCTTCCTTGCTCTATTTGCCGTTCAATATCCTTGATCTCATTTTCAAATTCAGTGTTTTTATTAGAGAAATCAATTGGTGATACAAGCATATGGGCATGCAAATCTTGTTCCAGATACACTTTGATGTGCTTTTTTCATCATAATGATTTTTCATGAACTTGTGACCATATGTTTATATTTCTTGCATGATAATCAGAAATGATGAGGTAGAATGACAGTTATTAGAGCAGAGCAAATCAGTAGACAGTGATACCAATTTTAAGATAATACAAGAGCAAAAGAGGAGAGAGGGAGATTAAAGAAAGAGGGTGGGAGGGAGGGAGGGAAGAGAGAGAGAGAGAGAAGAATGGAGAGAGAGAAGGAGAGAGAGAGAGAGAGAGAGAGAGAAGACGAGAAGAGGAGGAGGAGGAGAAGAAAAGTAGTAGAAGAAGAAGAAGACGAAGAATATGGGAGAAGAAGAAGAAGAAGAAGAAGGAGGAGGAGGAGAAAAGAAGAAAAAGGAGGAGAAGGGGGAGAAAAAAATAGAGACGACGAAACCATGGGTATACAGTACACACCATTATTGAAATAAGATATACTGGTAATGAAGCGGGTAGGTGGGGGCTCAACTACTTTGAAATCATGGAAGCAATGATAAAACAAGGGAAACTAATCCATTTCTATATAAATGGCTTCATTCACACAAACCACCTGTTCACCAAGATGTTAAAATAGCTATATATACAATGTACAAATCAATATCTGACACAAATCATTTATATTGAAAAAGGAAACAAAAACTAGGTTTTCTCCATTCTAACAGTCATCATGAACTAGTTTTATCTCCCAGAATCATCTAATATAGGTTTCAAGGTTTTCATTCAATCAATTCTTAGCCTAATAATTAGCTGATTTAGTGATCATGATTTTAAACATCACCACATTTCCAGAATCTGGGATGGAATTATGAAAGCTGTAAGCTACATTTATTGATTTATGGAATGAGATAAAGGATTTCAAAAGGCTTTGAAGGTGGTTTTCATTGAAGGTGTACAGCGAAAGGGCAGGGGGGGGGGTAATCGGGTTGTTTCTTGATTGATGTGAAATAATTTTATTCATAAATACAAAACTTAACAGGTTTAAATGTCTGATCACTAATTCATGAATTTATCAACTGACACTGATATTTAGAAATGAGTATTTAAGAGAATGATTGAACAATTGATGTCATGTCATTTTAGAGAGAAGACAGGCAATTTGAATTTTTGAACATTTTGACCCCTTTCCTTCTTTTGAAACAAGAGAGCTGGATTGCATTGAAGTATAATCTCCAATCAGAAAAGACTCATCCAAAAAAAAATTAAAAAAATAAAAATAAAAAGTAAAATAATAACATATATGTATATAACATGATAGTCATAACCTTAGCAAACTTGCAAATCACTGATGGAAGTAACAAATTGTATGTTAATTGTCCATAAACTGTATTCATGGTACAGTATTTTTTGCGGATTTCGCGCAAAGAGCGGCAGGCGCGAAAATATAGGCATGATTTAAGAACCTGTGAACATGTTTTGAGGCCGCTCAGCGCAAAAAATTTATTGCGCGAAAAAAACAGCGAATACAGTACCAGTCCAACTGGTTAAAACTAAAAAACTATCTCAGCACAGTAATTGAGCATGTATAATATAAAAAATGATATTTTTTTGGATAGTTTTATGCTTCTACACTTCTCTACATCATGAATTCAGTTCAACTGGTTCAAACTGGAAAATTATTTCAGTACAGTTTCAGCTAAAGCTCACTTGTATCAGATTTTTTTGGGTTAATATCATGTTCAATAAAAAAAATTTACTAAGTTTTCTTGAGTGGCCTCGTATAACGCACTCTTTAGCACAGCGCCTCGTGAGAAGCGATACTGCAGGGCAACGACCTGAGGGACTCTCACGCTTGGCCACGTTCAGTGCCTCGTCCAGACTGCTTTAGAGTGTCACATTACCGCATATCCACATCTGTCTTAAGCAGAACACGTTACACCTAATGTAACACCTGCTTGACTACATTCACCTAGACCTGGGATAAAGCGACAGAAAGAGAGAAGACCTGGGATAGAAAAGCAGATAGAGCAAAGCCCTCGGGCTACATGTTGTCTTTCGAAGGGGCGATACCCGACATCTTGCACTTTCTGACATCCACTTCAATGATCTACAGTGAGAAAGCTGTCAGTGAAAATTAATTTCCAACACATCATCACCGCAACAGAAACAAGAGAAAAAAGTGGTAGGATGCATCGGGATAGTAGAGAAATAGAAGTTGACTGATAGAAGTCATAACACACTGCCCAATTGTACTATCGAGTTCCATCAACGGAGGCGAAATGCTTTCCTGTTCCCATTCAATTGGAGTGTCAATTTGCCTTGGGACATACCCAGAGCTGGCTCTGCGGTGAATACGATCCCGGGCTGCCACTTTTAGAGAACGCCAATTATGACTGACAAATAAAGTCACCTGTTTCCGGTAGACCAAGTACTGTGGGAAATTGATCTCACTTTGGGGTTTTTGACGAGAAGTGGTGTAATAAAGTTCTCTCGCTCATGATTTTCTGGAAATCCTGGAGTTGTTAAATGATGATCTCGGAGATGGTACTCCTCTCATTGTGTCCGTCATGCGTCCATTAAAGTGTCAGAGCTAATCAAACACTCCAAATAAATTGTAAGATTTGACAAATCTATCTTCATTTGTTAGAAGGAGGGTCCTCTCCAAAAAAGCTGAAATAGGTCTTGTATATCTTATGCTCAAGCTATCATTGTATGGAATACACCCCTTCTACTTCTTGTTTTCTATTTTGTTTTCAGAGGACAATTAATAGATGAACATTATTAAATTGTCTTTAATCTATTTTCCCCACATCAAAACTTCATCTTTATCATCATGAAAGAAAAATATAACACTGCATCATAACATCTTCTAAGAACCTGAAGTGTTTTAACTTCAAATGCAGACAGTTTTTAATAGCCGTATCCATGGCATTTGCAAGATGACAAATACAATATTGATGAAGCAAACAAGAAGGGAACAAAGAAAGGATAAACTGTTAACTCATAGAAATTTTTGTTTTAATCTTTAAGGGTGATTGCCAATCACAACAAATATATGATTTAAAAAACAGAAACATATTGTTTACACTCTACACCAGACACACTTTACAAAGATGTAAAGACATGACTATATGGAGAAGAAGAATACAAAATTAAAAAATGAGACTATACAAAATTACAGAAAGGTGGGACAGAGGTTAAACCTGGTGTATAGTTTTGGTAAAACACAAAAAAATCGGCACAAAACCAATTAAATATAGTCTCATGTTGTTCACGATTGCGCTAAAAGACATGTGTGAGAGAATTTTGTGATATTCCTTTCACGATTTCCGGTGAATTTCAGTGAAATGTTTAAATCCAAACACAATTTGTAACGGTTTTTGAGACCTTTGCTGCGGGTTGTCCTGTCCCCCGAACTTCCCGCATGAATGGACCGTAGCGATCTGTGTGTATCACCACACACAAGAGAATCCCCATTGGTTTTCCATGTGAACGCCTGTGCACACAAAGCTGTGTCGGGTCCCCGTCTTATCTTTTTTTATACTATAATATCGTGAAATAAAGACATTAAAACGAGATTCCATGTAATATAACTTTCTTTGTTACAGTTATAGGATTCAGGCGTTCATATTATCTAACTGTGAATCCAAATTAATTTTTCCTTCTCCAACACTAACACCAGCTTTAAGACATGGTGATAAAGCAGAAAGCAATCAAGAGAGAAGAGAGAGAAAGAGAGAGAGAGAGAAAGAGAGAGAAAGAGAGAGAGAGAGAGAGAGGTAGAAGGAGGAAGAGAGAGAGAGAGAGGGAGAGAGAGAGAGGGAGAGAAAGAAAGAAAGATAGAAAGAGATAATGGGGTAGGGGTGGAAGTGGAACACACCACAAACTGATAAGCAAACATACAGATACACCTAATCTTACTTTAGTCTTGAATGGAAGAACATATTTAATGGCCATTCTGGTGCCAAGAATGGGTGTTGAAATAGCCTCTGAAACAGAAATACGCTCTCCTGCAATGAACAATCAAACCGAAAATATACTAGTTTTTTCAATCAACATGAACACACCTGGGGGGGGGGGGAGTGTTTCGTCAATTTAAAAATCAATTTAAAATTGATTCTAAATCCACTCTAAGGTTTTTAAAAATAGATTTTAAAACTGATGACTTAAAATGTAAAAAATGACTTAAAAATCATGACCTCAAAAACAATTGTGTGGTAGCTATTTTAAGTGAATCATGAATTTGCATTTTTTCTAAAAAATCTGAAAATACCACTTATGATGCATATAGTGCTCTAACTTATTGTAACACAATAATGAAATTCACACTTAGTTTTGTGGATGCCTGAGTTATTCATTCCCAAATCTAACAAAATCAATGCATTTACACCGATTTCTTATTTTACCGTAATACAATACTTTGAGATCTAAGCAATCAGTCCTTATGTTCCATTTTGCATAAATTGATAGCAGCTTTCACACTAGGCTTTTTTGATAAAATATAGTTTTTGATAAAATATTACGGTGACACTTGTGAGGCAACGATAACTCATTTCCCACTTCATTCAAATACAACCCTTAACAACCGCCAAAATCTGCCTGCATTTCAGCTTTTCTCTTCAAATTGCCAAGTCCATATTTACCACTGGCTGTGGAAAGATATGTTCCAAAACATTTTTTTTTTTTTAAAACCATTATTTGAGCCAGGTGTAAAATACAGGTGGTAGAGTGTTAGCTTACACACAGGCCACCGGAGTGTTGAAAGGTTCAACATCATAACTATTTCATTCAGAGGTAATAGTTTTATTTTATACTAGTGCACTGTTCTTTTTCATAATCATAAGGTAATCAGCGTGTAGATGCAGGCAAAGCCTCAGAAATTGGTATTAGAGGAATATCTTGAAAATACAAAAGATTATGCATGCAGCTTTTTAAAATCTTGGAGCTCCTGTGAATTCCTCTTTAAAGTAGACAACTGGAGAGTCAAACTGCTTTTTAAATTGCAACAAAACTCATTACCACTGCCAGACGAAAAAATCTTTACATGATTCAGAATATTCTAAAACCCCTTGTCATATCTGGTTTTAGATCGGGAGTTATCACCTTTCAAAGAAGGGCCCCCATTTTCAGGCTTCAGCGGTACCCCGCAAGGGCGTCGAGATTATGACGTCACAGCGTGGGCACCCGTATGCACGTATCCTGTACTGTGCTATATCGCGTACATTGCACATTCTGATTCTTGAAAAAAAAATGTTCTCTCTTCTCATCTCATGCTTTAGCCCAGGCCCTGACTAACTGGTCAAAAGTGATATATCTTGCCGACTGTTCCTCTATCATTTGTCTTTATATTTCAGTTAATCCGTTCCTATAATGTATTCTTTTTCATTATATTAACATATAATTAAAATAGGCCTATCCTCAGCATGAGAGTGAGTGAGAGAAAAAAAGAGATAATAAAACAAAGTGACATTGTTTTCATTGTGGACTGTTCAAATCACACTTTTAGTTTTTTTGTCATGACAAATTATTATAACCAATAATACTATATATCTATATTGTAAGGTTATCATAATCTTGAAATTGTTCATTTGGTTTTGTAAGTCTTTATATTATTGTGCAGATCCCGAGATAATTTCATCCGTTAGCTATAACAATAATTCGTCCAAACTTTCGGATGGAATAGCTCCTTAGTTCTTCAGTAACAGTATATGTGAACTTTTTTTTTCATGGTTTTAGATATTGTTCAGAATGAAATAACATTATTTTGTAGATTCGACCTTGTTGCAATGAATATGACAGATTTTGCATTCGTGATAAAAGCAGCAGTCTTACGAAAGACGACTGCATATTCCATCCGCTACTGCCGGACTGATATACACTACCCCATTCCGTTGCGTGTGTAAGAATTAAGCCAAACTAAATTAGTAGACTGTAAATATTGCAAACAATTCAATGCTTACATCATTGATTCTTAAATATTCTGTCTCTTCAATATATATTGATTTTATTTTAAGGACGTTTCTGTTCTTTTAGCCATTAAATTTCGATAAATAAGGAATTTCGGAGGAAATGTGACATGACCACCTTTTCAAACTAATGATGGTAGTGTTAATCCGTGTATTAGTTAGTTGGGAAAGTCGTGACGGTGGCATGATTATATTTTGCTCTAAAACCTTATTTGGAGGGATTCATATTAAAATCAATATAGATTCGACACAGAATAAGTCTTCTTAAGAATGAAGTCACTATAAATTTACGTGGAATGTTAAGCATTATATCTCCCAATGTCAATGGGACAACCGTTCCCGGTCCCTCGGTGAGAGATGAGCAAGGCAATTCGTGCTTTTATCATGATTGCAAACTCTTCAAAAATCTATCGCAGCAAGTTCAAATCTACAAAATAATCACAATCGTTAACAATATTTCAAAACAAGATATTCTAAGGATATTCAACCCTGTATGATTTGTCCAGTGGTGTAATCAGTTGTGATAAAAGAGCCATATTAATCCGAGACACAGCAGCTATAGCAAGCTATACGTATGCATGTATTGCATGCACAAGCTGCACGCGCAAGCTCAGATCAACTGGCTGTTGTTCGAGCTGTCCAAGGTGCGACGTCACAAACCAGGAGCTCCTCCGCACGCCGAGCGTCCCATTTGGGGCGGATTAAACAAAAGGCTAAAAACAATTTACAGCTATTTCTGAGAGATTCAAGTCATTTTCAGCATGTCAATCGTATAAACGAAGGAAAATCTATTCAATAACATGTAATTTAGCCATTATTAGCAAATATTTGTGTTATTTTCTCCGTGTGTCTACTTTAAAGAAAAACCTTCCAAAAACATTCAAATTCCAGTCAACTATAAAAAATATACCCATTTTCTCTGCAAACTTTTTTGAATAATGAAAACAAATTCTCAGCTAATAGTATACTTTGTTTGAATGTGACAACAAGGGGCTTTATCTGATGGAGGATTGGATTTTAGGAGTAGATGCATTTTTAATTATTCCTTTTTATTACACAATACTTTCCTTGATATTCAACATTCAGAAATTGATCCACAGATTTGCCAACAATGGCTCAGACATAGTCAGTTTACATTATAAATATTCTTCCATCTAAGGCCATACATTCTATGCTTCCATAAACATTATTAGGAAATATTGCCTGAAATGAGAAGATTCTCTTGAACAATAATAATTCATTGTACAAAGTGTATATAATCCCTAGAGGGTATTCATTTGTCTCGCAATCTACTATGGTCAACAAGGAAATTCGTGATCACTCTTGCAAAAGTGATCACTAGCTTACAAGTTCACGAGCTTTCGAGTGCCAACTGCAACTCTTTATCAAGTGACGAAAATTAACTGAAAACGTAGTCTATTTATACGAATCCCGTGGATGTATATATTTTCAGGTTTTTTGGTTGACAAATTTGTTCACATGCCGCAATCAATGTGGCTCCAATGTTCCGTAATAAAGAGCTTGTCTTGTTAATGGAGGACAACTGTTGTCTTCGTGCCTCATAACTGTACCCTGTTCTAATCAATTGAAAACCAATAACAACCAATCAGGATCATTGTTTCATAGAATTCTGGCATAAAAGTCTTACAGTGAACCAATCAGAATGTTGTTTCAAATTTGCAATTGACTACTAACTCTTGATGTTACATGGCACAGATGTTCCTTTAAAACCTCATCTATCTTTTAAATCTGAATGATTTTATTTCTATCTGACGAAATCCACTCACCTGGGTCAAATGTTAACATGCCTTGGAGAAAGGAAACAAACTTGAAGTCAATGCAGCCTAACTTGGTCCCAAAATTAGAGAAATTGTCTGTAGGAAAAAATAGACAAAATAATTTGTAATCATTTACAATGAATAATGCATTTTTCAACACCCAATCAATATTATCTGTGTTATTTAGTATAAGTACATGTACTAAAAGGAAATGCAAAAAATCCCTAAACATCTTTTGATTTTGATGTATGTACTTCTTTTTTTTTTGGGGGGGGGGGAGGAGGGGTCTTTTGCAAAGTGTTGGTCTTATTGGAGTAATTATATTTCTGGTGAGAGTGTGTCTTGTGAGTGTCAATAATAATATTTCTACTTTTAATTATAAGGAGATATATCTTGCAAAAGCATTGGCTGTGGTAATTTATGGGATAATAATTGAACTATCGAGTGAGAGAAGACATGCCTGATGATCAAGAATAACAAATTGGTTCAATCTTACAAGTTATATGTACTTCAAAAATGAATCAATTAAGATGATAGAAATGGTAATTTATCAGCACAAGTGCTGCATTCCTTAATGCTGGCGTCACACTGTCCCAAAGTTGAGTAACGATGGACACACGAATGATGATATATTAGGGTTCGCGCAAAATCAGCCGATGCCTACAGAAGGTAATACACGATTGCGACTTTCTAATCTTTAGCGGGATGACGCTTTGTATCATCATGTAATATCCCCAATATGAATAGTGTTCTTTACGGATTTATGCCGGTGCGAAGGACACACGAAAGGTACACGAATGGCCCGCTGCTTTCGTGATCAGAGAAATTAAATTAAAAAATTTCCATGACCGTGGGTCCATCCTTGCTCAACTTCGGGAAAGTGCGATGCAGGCTTGACAATACTATACGATGGCATTGAGAGGGCATCAAGAAGTCGTGTTGCCTTCGCATTGCCTTCGTTAGGCAAAAATGCCGATGCTACGATGCTCTAATGAAGTGAACCTTCGCATAGTCCATCAGGATTTTTTTTGGCTGCCAAAGATTTTGTCGATGCATCACAAGTTGCTGCTAAAGCCTGAAAAAACTCCACCGATGGTTATCTTTTTTATAAAGTTGCAAAGAATGTACTCTGAACAATGATAAAATGGCCCGATGGTGCCCGATGCTTTCGCGACAAGAGCAAAAATTAAAATTGTCCATGTTCGTGTGCTCAACTTCGGGACTGTGTGACGCAGGCTTAAAGAACACTCATAAATTTTTATGGGATGTTTTTATATATCTTTCTTTGTAAGTACAATCACTGAAGGGAAACATACTTTTTTTTTCCTTCATAAATGAGAAGAATATGAGGAAGATTTTGGATTACTTCTCTGAGAAGGGTTGGCAATGCACCTTTAATTGTGGTAAGAATAAAATTAATACAGCCAAAACATTAATGATAATAGGCGGATAATTACCCACAAATATCAAGTAGATAATGAATAGATGAATAACAAAACTTAATCCAATCTTTGATGGAATTATACCAGAATAAATTAGCATCTAAACAAATCAGGTGACATTAACAATGCTCATTGACTTTGAGGGAGGAAACGTCATCTTCGTTGAGAACATAAGAGGCTTAGTAAAGAAACATGTTGCAACATGTTTTGTCAGAATAACTTGAAATTGTAGTTTTGTACTCATGAAGATAATTTTTCAATACTGATTCCCTCAGCACATTTAATATAATCAATGATGAAATGAATCTCTCAGGAAAAAAACTATTACCTCCCTCGCTTCTGAATTATGCAGTTTATTGAACCTCCATCTCCAAATAGACATCTGAGATTTTACAAAGTAGTATAGTATGTGCACATTAAACATGTATGAATGAAGAAAGCCCTCGAGCAAGAATGTGAAGAAGTGTTTGCATTTGATGTAGTGGATGGGTCATTACACTCGGTGTGGAAATGTTGGGCCTCTTGTTAAAATGTGAAGATGTAATATTCTACTCTCATGTTGCTTTTTCTCTAAGATGCAAGGACGCGATTGATGACATGTTCTTTAAGTGCCAATATCTTGTTACATAAGTGACATGCGTATGTCAAACATTTGTGTATGACATTGTGTTTAGGATTTCATATTGGGGATCTCAAACTTTATTTCACAAGAAGAAACTAAGTCTTCATGTTGCGCTTATTATTATCAATACTCTAATTTATTCTTTAATTGTAATTCTACATTTTTTCACACAGCATCCAAATAATTGTTGCCTTTTGTAATTTTTCTTCTTTTGTCGAATCACACGGCTGCTGCTTCGATCCATTTTTAGACCATCTTTAATTGCATAAAACTTGCTAATATAGTAACTTTATCATTAACGGCAACTTTCATGAAATACTGCATTTTGATTGACTGCTGAGCAACATAACCAGGGTAGGTACCATTGATAGCAAATTTACCAGAAATACCAACTGTTCATGCAAAGACACCCAGGTCTCATTATGCTGGGAGTAGTAATTCTAAAAATGTATGTGGTGGATGATTTGTGGTCACGGTGGTTATGATACAAATGATAATATGAGCTTGTTAAGTAGAGCAACTTCATATCATGACAATAAATAATATCTTGGAATAAATGAATGACCGTTTAATCTTGAGGCTAAAAGAGAAGATGGGTAATAGAAGAGCGGGAAATGAGGAAATTAAAAGCCATTAAGTATATAGTCGTGATGATTGTAATCAAGACCAATTAATCATAATGCATTTTTTAAAATTATATATTTAAAATTATATATTTCAAGTATGAGGAGAGTTTCTTGGTGCAAAACAGGTATGTAAAACTTGCCATGGAGCATTAATTCATCATGTGCCCGGGAAAAGGGCGCAAGTGCGTGAAGTCGATACATCAATTTTTGCATATTTTGTTCCCCGCAAAAGGTCGCGAGGGGTTAAGTGATGCATGATTTTAAAAAAACCTTTACTGCAGAAAACGTAATGAAAGTATCATTTTTGAAGTATAAATCTTGCTTTGTCCAGGATGTCAGTGACAAAGAGCAAGGCAGATAATTAAATTGGTAAATGTTCAAAGATGTCCAATTTTACGTGAACTTACAGGCACTTGCGCCCTTTTCCTGGGCACGCGACGAACTGATGAAAATTATTGAATCTTTCATGGACAGCTGTCATTTAAATAACAATCCTGTGAATGAGGAAGTTTCTAAAAAATAACACTGTACAATACCCATGAAAGATAACGGCTGTCCGACTGAATCCTTGTAACGGGTGAAGAACTTTGCTCTCTGGTAGATCTTGGTGGGGAGGGGTCCGAAGAGTGATGTCATCTGAGTCAGAAGATCCTCCCTCTGCTTAGCCCAGAATAGAGGCTTCCCCAGATATAACTACCATGTAAGATGAGGAAAAAGTTAAAGGAAGATAAGAGTCAATGAGTTCTCTTCATGAGCATTCACAGAATCCAACAATATTTACTTAATCAACTGTCTGGTGACTAGATCAAATCTTGAGTGTTTGATATTGTAGCAATGAATTCCAGCTATTGAGTTTCAGTAGAGAAGCAGCTCTTTTGATGAAATGAGGTTTTAACTGATTATAGAAATTCACCCGAATACAAGCTTGCCTTTACAAAATGATGCATGCAGAGTGCATTACTGTTCATTCATGATGGAAGTGCGATATTGTGAAAAACATGTCCTACAATTTATACACCAATTACCCAAAATACAAATTTTACATTGAATGAAAATACTTGTGTTTTAAAATGATCCACACACTGGACAAGAAAAACAAGATGAATCCTCGACCGCGCGCGGTCGAAATATATGCCTCCGCCAATGCCAGATCAGAAAAATATCGCACATTCATCCATTCATTTGGCTTTATAGACATTTTTTGACCTTGTGACCCCAAACCTAATCAGACCATATTCCTCTGGTGATTGATACTACCCTTAAATTTTAAGTTTACATCTTAATTGGTTCCCAAGATATCACGATGACAAACTCAATGCATGGATTTTAACATCTTAACCTCTGTGACCCTTGACCTTTGACCTACATACTCCAAAATCTAATCAGATCATCTTCCTATGGTGGTACATACTACACCTAAGCTTGAAGCTCATATCTTAAACGGTTCTTGAGATATCGCGATAAACAACTCAATACATAGTATTTCACTATTTTTGACCTCTGTGACCTTGACCTTTGACCTACATACTCCAAAATCTGATCAGATCATCTTCCTATGGTGGTACATACTATCCCCAAGTTTGAAGTTGATATCTCTAGTGGTTCTTGAGATATCGCGATAACGAGCAAGGGGGACGTACAGACGGACGTACGGACGGACAACCCGAAAACATGATGCCTCCGGCACCACCTTCGGTGGCGGAGGCATAAAAAGTGAATTTCTTATACCATTAATAACGGGCCTGTTTCTTGACACCACCATAATTCTAAATTGAAGATAGCGGGCTAGTTGCCCACAAACTGTTTCACGAAGCCCTCTCTGCCAACATGGTTTTATCAAAATCATGACCAACACCTTTTAAAAATATGTAATATGTGCCAGTTTCCAGTTTAACAAACACTCTATAACTTTTATATTAGTTTTTGTGCCACATTCTTATGATTCTCTGAAGCCTTATGAGCCATACCTCAGCCAAGATACATCCTAGGGACCACATGTCAATCTCTTGTCCAAACGGGAGACCAAGTAAAACCTGCAACAAAGAAAGAGAAAAAAAAGGGATAAATGGATGGCACTATTTGAAGAAGACAGAAACAGTCAATGGGATATGGGAGTTGGTTGAGCGCTGACAATTTCTATCAGCTCTTTGCATGTGCCTACTGACACGAATCAGACCAAGGGTTTGAATCTCAGTCATGTCTTTCAAATGGTGATGTTAAAGGTCGGTCCCAGATGCATCTGATTGATACAATCAGTCAAAAATCAGTCAAAAACAACCAACCA
Organism: Paracentrotus lividus; assembly: GCA_940671915.1. Taxonomy (NCBI): domain Eukaryota; kingdom Metazoa; phylum Echinodermata; class Echinoidea; order Camarodonta; family Echinidae; genus Paracentrotus; species Paracentrotus lividus. The sequence continues at coordinate 71,210,819 of CALNVZ010000174.1, forward strand.
GATACAGGATTTTTTTTTTTCCAGAGGGGGATCAGAACGAATAACCATATGAGGCTTAATTGACATCTTTGCACATAATAACTTTAAAATTAACTTCAGTGGAAAATCAGGTATTGTGAAGCAAGTCTTTTTTCTAACCTTATTCTTATTATCTAGCACATTTTCATTATCTAGCACTTAACAATAGGCAATGAAAATCAGCTGACTTCCTTGATGTTCAGTAATTGTATCAAGCTTACTCGATATTTCACCGGTAATGGTTGACAAGAGAAGAGAAAGAAGACTTAGAGGTTGCAAAAGCCTTTAGGCAACCACACTTTAACAAATGGACCAGCAGCGAAAGTAAAACTGACAGATTCTTTTACGAGCTTCAACTCAAAGCAGTATAGCAAGAGATCCTTTCCACTGCAGTTTTGATTTGGCTTAATAAGGAAATATTTCCATTTTCACTGCACCACTTTCCTTCAAATTGCCATGAATCAAATAAACTACCAGAAAGGGGGACAGATAATACCTCTTTTTCTCTAGCGTCATGACTTCTTTCATTGTACGAGAGTGTCATTGACTTTTGATTTCCATAATGTTTATCTTCCAAACAACCAACAATTTCACATGTTTTATTTTTCATTGTGACATAAAAAATATGAGCAAATTGCTGGTATGGCTTAAAAGTGTTTCCCAGTAAATAAGGTGAATGTGTACACACTGTCAGTCTAATATCCCATTCACAGTGGTTTTTAAATTTATCTCAGTGCAGTCGCGGTGCTGTCGCGGGACGGCAACACCGCTATAAACCTGCTATAAATGCATTCACAGTGGAAAAGTTATCCCGGGGACAGTCCCGGGATAAATTTCATGTACCCATTCACACTGTTGCAGCGGGTGATTTTTATGACCACCTTTTTTTCTTTTCTATCAATTTCTTATGCATATCCTTGTTCTATCTTCCTTTCTTTTGTCATCAATTTCTTATGTATTTCTTTGTTTTTAGCCTCCTATCTTTTTCTTTTCTATCATTTCTTATGTATTTCCTTGTTTTATCTTCTCTTCTATCAATTTCGTATGTGTTTCTCTGTTTTTATCCTTCTTTCTTTTTCTTTTCTATCATTTCTTGTGTATTTTCTTGTTTTATCTTCCCTTCTTCCAATTTCTTATGCATTTCTTTGTTTTTATCCTTCTTTCTTTTTCTTTTTTATCATTTCTCATGTATTTCCTTATTTCATCTTCCCTTCTTTTCTCTTCTTTCAATTTCTTATGTATTTCTCTGTTTTTATCTTTCTTTCTCTTTCTTTCATATCATTTCTTATGTATTTCCTTGATTTTTATTCCGATGCTGTAGCGGAGTGCCTTCACACTGAAGGCACTCCGCTACAGCAGCGGGACTGTCCCTGTGTTGTTACTATGTTTTGAGCACGATAGTTTGTCGCTGTGTTATAGCGGAGCGAGGTTATCCCGGGATAGTTTATCACGGGTCTGAGCATTCACACTGAAGGCAACACCACTACAGTCGCGGGGAAAGTCCAGAGACTGTAGCGGTGTTTGAGGCCACTGTGAATGGGGTATAAGAAATATCACTTTATTGGAGTGAAGCTTTATTGATAATTGAAGGTTTATATATCATTGATGGGTTAATGGGAGTTTTCACAGGACACGCAAATGTTCTGAAAATGTCAAATCGAATAGTCGTCTTTAAGCTCCTTCCCCATAGAATGACTGTTGGACTTTGACATTCTATACTTTCCAAAGTGTCGCTTATCCTGTGAAAATCGCGCTTTCAGAGTATTTAATGTTGGAAAAAAAAAATACTTCTATAAGAAACAAAAACTTTCCCATTGGCCCAAGTATTTAACTTGTAGAAGGATAAAAAAATCAGCAAAAGATATATTGAGAGGGAGTGCAAGAGAGAAATAGAACAGAAGAGAAAAAGGATAGGGAAGCACAAATGCAAGATAGATTAGATAGGTTTTGAAGAAATAAAAATAGGGAAGAAGAAGAGAAAGAAAAAGTAATGACTAGTAAATATTTAATAACATTTATATAAGTAAATGATCAGTCATGATAGATTTTTAGATTGAATCAAATAATGGAAAAAAAAAAAGATACAGGAGCAGAAAGAATCGAGACACTGAATAAAAGAACACCAGAAAAAAGTACAGAGTGATGTGGAACAATGTATGGAAAATAAAGTTCATTCATGAAATCTGGCATGACTAAATGACAGAAAAGAAACAAATTAATGTCGAAAAAATACCCATGACAAATAAATATGCAAAATGGGTCCAATTATAGAACAAAGGAAAGTCCCATCCCAATGAGTATGTGACAATGATATTAATCTGCGCATGACTAATCCATAAATTGGGATGATTCAGAAGGTTTAGAAGGACATGCTGGTGTATGGAATAACATGGCCTCAGGGAGATGTCAAACATGGCATGACAGATTACATCTGGGCTGCCTCCGCCTCCACGTACAGCCAAACCGAATGAGTTTAAAGACAATAGTAATTAGCAATCAAGAGATTAATAGTATTGAGTAATGCAGGGGAGAGATAGTAAGAAGAGCGGGTGTCACGATTACCCCTCATCTGGTGTTTCATGGTGTCATGTTGCATGCAACGGTTGACTCGGGGCATGACCGTAAAGAGCGTTTAATTGAAAGATCGCTGCATCGGGCAGGGAAAAATGGAATTAGTATAAGGTGTCATCGTCTGAGCAAATAAAAGCTAAAATATGATAAATGAGGGAAAGCGATCGCTAACTCAGAGGATCCAAAAATAGAAATGACATCATTGCTCTGTTTCAATGACTGGGATGGGATTGAGGAAGGTATTTCTAGGAAATGAGAATTCACAATTTGCCAGCCTAAAGGCTTGATTGAAATACATCCTGAAATTTAAAAAGACTAAGGTTTTTTGAGGATATGGGTTATCTATTATTGGAATCAAATAGGAATAAAAATTAAAAAAAATTATATAGCAGTCTATAATGAAAGTCATAACTAAATGATAATATTTATATGGAAACACTTGAAGTATCCATTCAGATGTCATTGACATTCGAAAGGATAAGAAATTTACATTAATATCATTTACAATATCTGGTCAACGTGCTACTCACTGCATAAGAAAGCAAGACAAAAAAAAAAAAAAAAAAAAAAAAAAAAAAAAAAAAAAAAAAAAAAGAACAAAAAAAAAAGACGAAAAAAAAAAAGGGGGGAAAAAAAACAGCAGAAAAACACAGGAAAATATAAGCTAAGGAAAACCAATCCATAACCAAACTGAACTAACACTAGTGACAATATATAATTTCCCCTAAGTCATTATAGTAGTCACTAAGGCTTAGAAATGTCACAGCAATGGTTATATTGAGAGTTTATACTGAACTGAACTATATATGCATTTATACTACAAAAAAAAAATCTAAATCCCTTTCTCACATTTTAATAAAGATGAGAGATGACAGAAAGCAAAAGTAAGCTGAAACTATTAAAAAAAAGAAAAAAAAGAAAAGGGAAATATGAATTTAAGATGACTCAGCCAGGCTTCCTGCCTCATGAAATCAGATCAAAATTCATCAGAAAAAACTGCTACTTGAATAGAATATAATCCTGGAAATTATTTTGCATTCAGCGTCACTTTCCTCCCCAGATGGGTGTTTTTAAAGTGAGGCAAGCTTAGAGGGTTCACTGCCATCGCTGCATCATTTACCAATTTGGCTGAATCAGCTGCTGGTCTTCCACAAGACAAACGTATATAGGTCACTGAAGAAAGGGCAATAGTTTGTTTATGACACAGGGAAGATGAGAAGATAATTGACATCACATGACCTCATCATTGTGATTCATACTTCAATACAAGGTTGGTTGTTGGCTCCTTTTATGAGACAATTGTCTGACCTTTGTTAACCTCAACTTTCAAAGGTACGTAATCTAAGGTAGATATGGAACCACTGGCGTAAATGGGGAGGGGTGGGGCAGCCACCAAACCTTCACAACAAACGTTTATGCTCTCTTTTCCAACATTTTAGACCTAAAATTGTTTCATTGAATATGTAAAATGTATATTTAAACCCATGTCGATCATCAAATCAGTATTTTAGGTACCTTGTAATCCATGATATCCTTCATGGAGGAGTTCATAATTTTAATTTTTAGGGGGTGCCCCCAAAAAGGTCAGTATATTTTTACAATGTTGATGCAGCCCCCTCCCCCCCCCCCGAAAAAAATAAATAATGATAAATTCTCATTACATCACTGTGTGGAACCTGTAATATTACAGGATAAGAACATATTCTTTTGTTACAGCTGCTATGTGATTTTAATCCATACTTTAAACTTTAAGAGAACGTTTTCTTGTATTTTGCTTTGTGCTCGTACTAAATTGCATACAATACAGGAAAGTACTTCATCTCATGGATCAAATGATTGATTGTTTACTTGATCCACCCTATATCTCCTCTAGAAACAGTAACACAGTCTGAAAACAAAACATAAAGCTTTGTCTGCAATCGTCTTCTCTTCAACTAACAGCAGGTTCATTTCTACAATACTAATAACCCACAGACCAATCACATCAAATTCCCTGCCATCTCATATTATATCCATCATCCACCCCCCATTACCTGATTAATAGGAAATCAAACATTATAAACACTCGCAAAGATCCGCGTCATGTATGAGAGGTGTAAATGTACTCTACCATGCCAAATCAAATTGAGTTTGATGATCGGAAACATGTGACTATATGGGATGCATTTCATTATACAGCCAGGGAGGTAGGGAGGTGGTACCACTAGGTTGAATGACCTGCAAGTCTTTTTCCCTATCACAGTAGAGAAATATATACATATACAAATAAAATCCATTTCTTCTGGGAATTCCAGGTACGAGTGTCTTAACAAATTGTTGTTTCATTTTCCAAATCATTGGGGTACAAATAACCTTTTTTATATAAGCATATTTCTACTTCCTGTACTTTTTATTCTTTATGCTAACTTTACAATTGTCTTGCAAAATTGAATTTCTAATTTGGTTAATATCCCAATATGAAAACAAGATTGAGCCTTGTATGACTAAAGAATAAATTGATTGGGATGGGTTTAGGATTCCTTAATGCACTCTCTTGTTTGATATTCATGCACACAAGGAATCTATCAATATACTACACAAAATTTGTAGTACAATCTACTGGTTTCCATTAATTTCCAAAAGTTTACTCTCAGTCATAAAATGTCTACCTAAATTTTGAAAACTTTTGCTTCATCTTTTAACTAGAAATATAGTTCTCTCTTCTTTAAAAAAAGAACTATTCAAGTCTTTCAAAAGTATTAAAAACTCAGCCCAGGTCCGCTCATTATATTTCCCAGCTCTCCAGCTGAAATACATGAGAATGATTGGTTCCCTGAGGTTTATCAAGAAGAAAGAAAAAAGGTCTTCTTTCAAGGAAGAATGGAGAAAGCATTAGGGAGGATCATAGCAAAGTCTCCGCTTCCCTTTGCTTTCCTTCTAAACACCGTAGATGTTCCCAAGCACACGCAATCGAGGTAGACAAGTCCAGACTTGTCTGAAGTTCTCTGATTCATGTATTGTTGTTGGTGCCAACTGCTCGTCTTACTCCCTGTCATCGTCAGAAGAGGAACCTAAAAGGCTTTCCAAATATCGAGCCCTGGCTTCTTCTCAGATTCTAGGTTCATGCAGTGACCTACAATAGGAAATCTCTCTTCCTATTCTAGACATGAATGTTTTCAGGTGTGTTCAAAGAAACACCAGTGCCCTGGTACCATAAAGAGTTATGATAAATGAAATATGAAGCAACTATTCTGATTGGCTCATAGTGAGACTTTAATGCAAGAAGTCTATGCAACAAGGATCCTGATTGGTTACTAACAGTTGCAATTGACAGAGCTACCAAGTCTCACGCATCTTGCGTGAGAATCACGCATTTCGGGTTCGTCTCACGATCTCACGCAGAACACCCCATTTCTCACGCAAAATGAGAAAAAGTAGCAATATTATAGATTTTTCACCATTTTGGAGTCTCAAAACCCTAAATATCGGCAGTTTTGTCGCGCATCGTACCTGCGAGTGCGATGTTTTCAAGCGGGCGATCGTTATATGCAAGACAGCTTACTACATGAAACATGTGTAGCGTGCGCGCGCGCCTCCTTTATGTACAAATTACTACTGCGCGCGCGCATATGTGGTAACGCGCGCCGCGTGCGCACTGCTTTCAAACACGATATGAATGATCTCACGCAAATTTTGTTTTTCAACTTGGCATCTCTGAATTGATAGCAACAAGGTCCAAAAGCATAGTTAAACTAATACAATGCATCTTCTATTCCAGATGAGATTTTTTTAAATGAAAAATTAAATAAATAAATAAACACACCTCAGTCCTACAACCATGGATGAACTGTTAAAGCAGTAATTAGATACAGACACAATCAGCCCCCTCTGCGCCTCTACTTTGTCTTTGATGTCATTTGATAGATTGCGCATGTCTCCATAAAAGCATTTACAAAAGGAATATCCAATGAAGAGGGGGAAAAATATTCTAGTATTACAATGTCATTAAAAAATAAATTATACCAGTCCCTGGAATACATATGGGAATAATCACACAATCTTCTTAAGAGTACACATCCACACATACCAACAATCAAATGCTTGTCAAACGAGGCAATCACATTATTACATGCCTTTACAGCATTAATGAGGCACGACTTTGATGAATACTGCATGACCTCACAATTTCTACTTTTTTTTCCTGCTTTGTTAAATTCAACCAGGGTAACTCCCGGTCACTACAGACAACATGGCATCTCAAACAAACCAACTAACTTCTGACCATTCATCCATAAGCTGATAGCAAGCAGCTTTCACCATCCAGCGGTCATTGAACTTAACTTAACAAGGAAACAAATAAGGCTTTTCATTTCATGCCCTTTTATGGATGCGTGGAAATGCTTCCTATTCCCACCTTTTACATTAGGCACATTCAAGCCTAGACAAGTTTGAAGTTTTCTCCTTTTTTTCCCTTCTCTATTCCCTTACCTGACTCTTACATGATTTTTCAGAGGAAAGATAGACTCTAAACTTCCTAGCTGAGAATATTCTTGAGAAAGCTGCATGTCACCTGAACTCCTAAAATGGCAAAATGACACACCTGCATTTTATTTCCTTCAAACCTTTCCATCTTCATAGGGGTAAAAATCAGAAAAAAACATTAAGAGAGAGAGAGGTTGGACAACCATAGAAATTTATTAATACAGTTCACGTTCCTTCATATAATTCGTTCTTGCACAGCAGTCATAATGCAGATAATTTATATTCTCTTTTACACCACTTTAAAGGAATCTTGTAAAATTGGATGTTGGAACAACACAACATTTAATTACAAAAAATAGTGACCTTTTTTTTCAATGATGGGTCATGATTGGAGAAGAATGTAACAAACTACCCTTCCTGTAATGAACAATCTGCTTCCTGCATCCAGCACTCCAAATCAACAAGATTGTAGATTACAGGATCACACCTGTCATTCATGTAGTGAATTTCACTCATTTATTTTAATTAGGAATGTAAGGAAACAAAAGGCTTGGTCAATATCTGTCAATCATAGTAGATTTCAAACTTCAATATATTTCCTACTGAAAGTCAAGTGTTCTGCAAGGTCATTCAAAATTGAGGTTTGTTGATATTCATTATAATAGTAAATATTTTGGTATATATTATGCTCAATTTGCACACAATCAAATTAAATATGTTATATTTTGCATATATACACTCTATACTTTACAAACATCAGAATGCATTCCAAGTAAACAATGTAATAAAAGTTGAAGCCACTTTTGTGAATGTGATTCAATAAACAAAATCGTTGAGAAATGTGTCTTGTCATGGGACACTACAAACATTGACACTCGGAACATCTTCCAACTGATATCTGGGAATGGAGTGATATCTCTAACTCTAAGCAGAGCTCCTTTAAAAACAGCTTGCATATTCAAGTATGTGACTATCATGAAGTAGTTTAAAGTAGTCAGAGTCTATACATTGCTGTTTCCCTATAATATCACTTTACTCTCAAAGAACAAATCATGAAACAGTTGGCTGAAAACAATACTACTTGAGAGAAGTGACTTCCTTGCAGCATCTTCTACAAGTTTATAAAAAGAGGAGATGGAAGAAACAGAAGTTCCTCAGACTGGATGGTTATTGGAGTGTGGACAGAAGAGGATGACCTCATGACACACATCATATCCAGTACTGCATGAGGAGAAAGACCAAACATGGGAGAAATGTGATCTCACACTTCAGGCTGTCATATAAAGTCCTTCAAATCTCAGATATGGTAGCATGAAGAGTTCAATGACTACTGAAAACCCAGAAATATTCGCCACAGGAAACTATCGCAAATAGCAGACAGCTGTTTTCGCATCGTGAAACTTTTGCGAATTGCCGGCCATAGCATTCAATGCTTTCGCAAATATCTGTTACTCGTGAAATATGCAAAAGTATCATGCATGCAAAAATTTCTGGTTTTGTGGCATTGAAAACTAGAAAGACATCAAGCTTGTGTCAGAGTATTTGAGACAACACCCTTCTTGCTCAAAACAGGTGAAATAAGAATCAGAAAAAAATCTCAGAATTTTAGGGGAACTCCAAAATATCTAGCATCTTGTTTGCATCAAACACCTTTTATTGATTAGTTTGAACATGAAATATTCCATTGCTTGAGAGACCAAAGGGCGATTTAATCTACAGTCTGTGTAAAAAAAAAATGGTACAGTCGGGGAAAAAATAATTTAGGTGTGAAATCTTTTCAAATAATGTGTGTATGTGGTATCACATTAAAGCCAAAAGATTTTCCTTGCTGATGCACTTTGTTTTGTATAATTTGCTTTCGAGAAATAAATGTTATGCAAAATTTTGTGCGACGATGAAAAAAAAAAAAAAAAAAAAAAAAAAAAAAAAAAAAAAAAAAAAAAAAAAAAAAAAAAAAAAAAAAAAAAAAAAAATCGAAATTACTCACTTCTATTGTTCTGGAGCGCTGAATTCATGGCCATTATGCGAGACCTACACAAAGGCATGGGACGTCGTGCGAAAAATGGATTTTTCTTGATTGTAGAAAACCGGTCATATCTCAAAAATTGCAGAAGAAAGTCTGATTTTCCTGCTTTATGAAAATACCAAACAATACAATGTTGTGATTAATCTTCGTACTATAAAAAAATGTTTTCCACTTGTACCATTTTATTTAACACAGACTGTACATCAAGGTACATGAGACAACAATCTTCTGATTCTCAATAAACAACATAACCCCTTTCACATCTCTATCTCTTCTTTCCTCTCCTATCTCTTATACTAGTATCTTTCACTTTCCCCTTTTCTTCTTTTGTATTAAATTATAATATTAAAAATTGGCTGAAAATGAAAAAGAAGGACCAGAAAAATGCATATAAAATTGGGTTAGAGTTCTCAATATGAGAGATCATATGCAGAGATAACCCACAAACATCGGGTAAATAACACATGAAAAAAAAGGGGGGGGGGGAAATAAAGAAGGGGAAAAAAAAAATTTATTCTAGTCTTTGTCTGCCATTTCAATGATCTGAATAGTTTGATGGACAACTGAAAAATACATAATTGTCGACCCACATATCATTTGCTGAGAACAAGAAGACATTCATTCAAAGCATATCATATGTGGTAAATGTTTTTACAGCTCTCGCAATATAACATTTACTTGTATAAGATTTCACATTTCCAAATTTCAATTTAGTTGATTTTTTTTTAAAAACAAAATTTCCCCCATGTTATACAATGACTCTCAAACCTTCTATTTTATGTCTTTTACTAATTCAATGTATTTATTATTTTTTTTTTACAGGGGGGGGGGGTACTAACATGTGCGCAACTGTGAAAATAATGACTTCATTTGTTGACAAATTAAATGAACCTGCCCAGGTGCTTTTATACGATTGATGAGTTATGCTTTACAAAATGATTTTAAAAAAAATGAAGTGGTGAATCATCGTTGTTGTTGGAGACAAATTTTAAAGTTATTTTGACTCATTTCAAGATACTTTTTATCATTCTAGATTTCCTATATGACTGCTTTCCCTTTATGCTCATTGACTTTTTAATCGTAAAGAAACAAAATGAATCATAATTGTCATTGTAAACTAATTATTGGAATATTACTAACCACTTCACAAAACCGTATCAATCTTAATTTTGAAGTCTAATGCTAATATCCCATCATGCTCTTGTACCAGACTTACAAAGCACGAGAAAGAGGGGAAAATGTAGAACAAAGTGCAAGGATTACATTCTATAATCAGAACATGGTTTCCTGTTGAAAACAAATATCAGGATAACAAAAAGATACAGAAAGGAGGATAATAATACCATCCTTCATTCAAATCAAAGAGGCAAATTTTGAACTGGTAGAAACAAATTTGCAACATGTGTAAAAACAAAAAAGAAAGAAAGAATTTTTGATAAATTTTAAGTAAATCTAACTAGATTACCAATCTAGATCTAGAACAGGAAACTATATTGAAACCTATTTCCTTTCTGATTGAGCTTGAAATTACATTGCACAAACCTGCGACTGACATGGCTACATTTAAACTTTTTTGAGAAAGTAAAAGAGTTTCATATTTATGCTCATACTTTCAGGTATCCTTAATTGTTTTATGTAGCAAGAGCAATGCAAATAATTTAAAAGCATTTGATCAAATTTGGCACCATCTTCCGAAGCTACTTCCTTACTCGAAATCACTACCCTCCTTCATCTTCAAAATGAGAATCAAACAAAACTTCTCAGCACTCACAATGACTTGAATTACAAGTCATTTTATTTAACCAGATAAATGCTGAACATAAAAGCAAGAAAAAAAATGAAATTGAGACTCATCCGAGAGCCAGAAAGGGGTTTAACCCATATGCTTTGAGATAAGGCCTCCTGGCTCTAAACACACAAGACTATAAGTACGGATATAAAGCGTGACAAATGAGAATGTTCGTCGGTGGGGCAGACAAGAGAGCTAGGTTGTTAGATTGCTGATGCGCTTTGATGAGACTGCGGCACCAAGCCGAGAGTTGGAATGGCCTTGTGGCAGTGAAGAGGACCTATGATGTCTTTTGCTTGGAAAGTACGTTTGACTCTGGGCATGGGGTTTTTTTGTATTCTAAAAATGGAAGTGTATGCTAAGAGGAAGAGGCAATGGAATAGGTGTCGAGTTCAGGAGAGTTTCCTTGAAATTCAAAGATTTTGTTCGGATTCCACATGTTGCTCCTTAGAGCAAGAATGAAGTTATCTCAAATATTTCAATAAAGGTTTATGTCCTTTCAGCTCCCAATACCACGTTCCACAATTGAATGACTTTATATAAGATATAGACTTAATATTTTTGTTTCTTTTACTTAGTTTCTTTTAACATATCGTTGATTTAGGAGCTTTCTGTCCTCCAATACAAGACTGTTGTCTAACTGTAATAATTCTTTTATGAGAAAAACAGAACATACAAAAACAAAAAAAAAAAACAGGCGCATATAGTAATTTACATGTTTGAATTAAAAAATAAAACTATCAGAAATCAATGCAGAGGCAGAAGGGGGGGGGGATTGTAGTTAGGAGAAACAGGAATCAAAATCAAAACCATGTAATTAATAAATGCTATACCATTTATATCATTTACTTGAAAGTATGTGTTAATCTCCTCCAGGCTAACATCACACAATTATATACGGATGAGAACCACAAGGGCACTATTACAGATCAAAGATGTTCCATTGAGAACCAAGAGGGCACTATACCATTGACTTTGTACGGCAATAACGCCCTTCTGGCTCTCAACAGATGATATCGTCGGCTTGGAGCCAGAAGGGCGCTATAGCCGATCAAGGATGTTCCGTTTGGAGCCAGAAGGCGCTATCACCATTGACTTTGTACAGTAATAGCGCCCTTATGGCTCTCAACGGAACATCTATAAAGATGCCATAACGCCCTATGGCTCCCAACAGACGATATAGTCATGATAGGTAGGTAAAAAGGGGCAAGGGAAAGGGCAGCTATCATTTGTCAAAAAGCTTTCATAGTGAAAACAAATGTGTGTTTCATTAGACACTCAAGCAAAAATGATAAAGTTCTTTCAAGAATTTTATGGTTTCTCGGCGGGACTATCTCCTCCTCCGGGGAACCACAGAAACAACAAACTCATTTCTCAACCACCACAGATATAATCAATCCATAATGCAAGATGCAATGTTATTCAACTAAGTACTTTTGCCATTTCCCTATTTTTTTTTCTGCTTACACTTTACAATCATCATTTCCCCTATAAATCTAAGCTCAATTAGTTCCCCTTGGAAAACACAAGCAGATTTGCTTTCTTGGGGCGAAAATCCTACTTGAGTAATTGTGCTTTTATTAGCCAAAGTTTATGCATTCTATCCATCATGTGGTTACATGCTACAGTATGTCCAATTAGGTTTATGAGACAAGATAATAACTTTGCGGTTTGCAAATGTACGCCTTCCAGTTAAGAGTACGGAGGCTGATAGGAAACTTAAATTCAAGAATTGATCGAATAAGGGAAATAATGAGGGAGAAAGATATAGTGTTGTGAAGAAAGAGGTGTCATTTATGGTGTCTTTAATCATTCTTTGAAGGAGCTCATTACATTTTCTCTAAATTTTCTTAATTTAGTATAACTATAAGACAATCTAAATTAGATATTAAGTAACTTTTTTGCATTTTGATACATGGCATAAGAATAAAGGGTTTTCTGAAATTGGAATTAAAGTAAAAACAAGTGTATCTGCCAAATAATGCAGATGACAAAGGAAGAATAAATCTCTCTTAGATACACAATACAAAAAATTTAAAAAAATCTTGCTGATAAAATAGATAGAGACCCAGGAAAAGGGAATCTAAAGGATAGTTGGAATATTGAGCAAGCCCAAAACGGCCTCCAACGGATCTTCTGAAACATTTGATATATTGGATATATATTGACTGGATATACATCCAATGATACGCTTATGTTTCTTGTTCTATCCATATTTTTCATGTTAAGGTTGTTTATGAAAGGTTCTTTTTGTTTTAAACCACACATCCCTGATATATCAACCATGTGCAACATTCAGTCTCTAAACAGGAATTCCTTCTTATTCATCATGACTATCGTAAACTATTAAATACATCAACTTTCATTACCAAACACAACAGGAAACATTGATACCCAGACACATTTCAATACAACATTAAATTGTGACTAATGCTCCAACCTTCTTGGAATGTTCATTATTTTCACACAAACAACTGGAAGTCATTACTTAATCGAAACTAGAAAATACCTCATCCATTACAGAAAACTATTAGGAAAGGGAAAAGGAGGTGAGAGACCCAGAGCATTTAATAAGCAATACAAATGATTCTATTATACCATGCCTTTCCCAAAGAGGACTAAAGAGGGAGGTATGAAGGAACTTAAGCAGTGAAGACAGCAGGGGAGGAGGGGGGGGGGGAGCAGCTGAGTGATATAGGCCAGAGTAACAGGTTAACAGTCACATAATGGACAGGTGGGTAGTAAATCGTCAGGTGAGAGGCAAAAAGAAGTTCAAAATCATTAACACCCTTCTTGCTGGCTCATCTTGCAAATCTAAATGTATTAACTGAAGAACCATTTATGGACTTTGGGTTGTATCAATCAGCATAATAGACTTAAGCCCTTATGGCTTTTAGGAGATGGAATATGACAACAGTAATGTTTTCACAAAGACCCTCATATCTAATTGATAGTGCCAATCTGCCTGAAGCCCACGGGGTGGCATGACAGATCTAGATCATTTCTTGTATTGAATGTCAGAAGGCATTGAATATATGGAAACTATACGAGTAAACATCCTTCTGACTCTCACTACACAATTCTTAAATGGTATGGAAAGAATTCCATGAGAAAGCTTCCTTCAGTATAAGGACACATCTTTTAAACAGGTTTAGGGAACAGGATGACCTTAGGACTATTGACTTGGTGTGGACAAAGTCAAGTTCTAATGTTTTTTTTACATTGTTCATCTTGATGATTGTTTTATCATTTGTCTATTGAGATCAAGATAGATATTGACTTATTTCACTCTCAACACAGTTAATTCCCTTCATGCTATCAACAGATATATATAACTTCAAATACATAAATGAAGAGAAACAGAGAGTATTCATTTCTCTGTCCAAAACATAATCCATGTAAAATCATACTTTAGACACTTTTTAAACTGCCTTGTCAGTAGAAAGGGTAAAGACATATCCACACACATATATATATATATATATATATATATATATATATATATATCAAAAAGTATTATTAAATCTTGTTTTTCGTCTGGGCAATCATAATAATATTCCACTGTCCCTTTCATGACCGATGCAACATCCTTTTTTTCTGGACTAATGATTGTGTTACTGTACATGAACTAGATCACGATGACAGGTTAGTTCCCCCTATACAAGAGGGCAAGAGAATGTTAATTGGAGGTCAAGGTACGGACAAAGATGGCGCCAGAGGGTCGTTAAGTCACATCAATTGACATAAATGTAACACCCTACTGGCTCTCAATGGACAATGACAGTAGCACTATATAATTTGATTAGAGGCTCAATTATAAAGTTATCTCTCAGTCAAGTAACTATACCCTGGATGATATCCTACCAGGACCCATCTTAGTCCTTCGTAATTAAGCAAGGAATTATAGAATCATCGAAATGTAAAGTTGAAGGTGAGGGCCTTATGTCTCTTGAAATATTAATGAAAATTAGGCAACCAAGCATGGCCGCTAATGGACAAAAGCTTGCCTTGTTTCAGGCTGACCCACATTCCGTCACATTACATCTCAGAAATTTCCTTAAATAACTTAGCGGTTCTTATTGGTCGTCCTGGTTATTTTTGTTGTTGTTGTTGTTGCTTTTTGTTTGTTTGCCTGTTTTTTCTCCCAATAACATTGGTCTTTGAATACAAATTATTAATATCATTTTTTTTTTACAGTGAAAGCTAATAATACCTTTACTACCAAACTTATTGACATATTCTACATCATTACCCATGATTCAGAAAGGATCACAATATCACCCCCTGCAAATAACCGCTCTTAGACTGTATTCTAAGCTTGCCATCTGAACATACCAAACAGAGATCCAAAAGGGCCTTAACCAATTTCCATTTACATGTACATGTAATTAATGCCTTTCTGGTTCTCAGCACATCTTATCATATTAAGACAGAATGATTGAAAATATATATATGGTTCTAATGATGTCCATCAACTTCTTTCTTCCCATAAGAATAGTGGCTTCTGTACTATATCGTCCTCTTGATATATAGCAGCGTATGGTGTGTTCCCTCATTTCATAGCAAACACAGCGGTCATTGTCCAATCTGAATAGGATTGTCCTAGATAATTTATAATCTGTGTCACTCATTAGCTATAATTACAATTATTCAACAGTGGCTGTTGTGAATTAGGTTGTAATGTGCAATTGTGCATAGGTCCGTCTGTTCTGATAATATAACATCATTATGCTCATCAAAGCATGTACATGTAGAACGTGTCGCTAAACAAATGAACGAGACATGTGTCATAAACATGATTGGTAATGATGATGGCTAAAAGCTTGTGATAGTGCTATTGTTTTCCTTTAATCAGAATAAAACATCAGTCCAAATACCAATTGTACCCCAAAACAATATAATCATGCCCACTTGTGGTAATATGCAGCTCGGAAAATGATTATTAGACCAAATCATATCAAGCTCCCATTTGGTACAATAATTATTCCCCTAACTGTAAATGCTATTAATACTATAAGCTGTTTAATATGTGAATATATTGCATAAAATTTGTCTAACACTTTTCTTTGCAAGCTAAAGTTTTACCATCTGCTGAGAGAAATTACATAATCATGGAGATATTACAACAAAATAATACACAAATGATACAATATAAATCAAGGAAATTGAGAGCAGACAGTCCCACAACGTAATCCTAAGTCTATATCAACACCATTTCATGTCTATCACAGCAAAGATTGCGCAATCAAGCATGATGGAGCAGCACTTGTGAAATCACTCATGTGCCTAATATGTTCTACATATCCATCTAATTGCATTGCCAAACTAAAGGTCTCTGGTTTATTTTCATAGTCTTAATAAATGGTTGTATTGCTGTGATATTACATTATGAGAGTGTCATTTACAAGGAAAGATTTGAAAAGTCTGAACATTTCTCTTTTTTTCCCAAAGCAACTGCAGTAAATGTAAAACTTTAATTAGCCTATTTTCACATTGGAATGTTGAGACAAGGATTGTTAAAGCTAGAAATTGCATTTTACACGTAACCACATAAATAATGGAAAAGTTTAGTCAGTTGATTTGAAAATTCCTAATCATTTAATTTCATAGCACTACAAACCAATGACCTTAATAATTTAGACACTTTTTATTAGAATTTTGAAATGAAGTAACATTTTAATTCATTCTGTTATTTCAAAAAGAAAAAAAAACAACAACTAAAAACAATGTTATATTCCTATCAATTTTATTTATTATAATTTTCAGACTGAATACCTAAATCATAAAAATTATCACTAATTTTATTATTTACAATAAAGAATTATATATTTGCCTACTTTGCTATTCGTCCTCGAATCGCCCAACCAACCGATACTTTAACCCCGAAAACTTTGCTCTATTGTCTCCTATCTTCCCTCCCCTGTGAGAAGGGCGCCCCTCATGATGAGGGCACTCAGCCAAAACATTCCCAACAAACTTCCTCTTGTCTCATACCACCTAAAACTTTTAAGTAGTGATGGAACGGGGACGGAGGGAGGGATTGTAGGCAAATATATAATTCTTTATTGTAAATAATAAAATAGTGATAATTTTTTGATTTTACTTCAAAAGAATGATATATTTGCCTACTTTGCTATACGACCAGCACGATTGTACTGGGAGGTACAACACCTACAGTTTTAGATAATAAGGATGACGCCGTAGCCATGATAGAACAAAGAGAAAAGTTTCCTTCCATCGCAGAAACGTTCACCATTATTTGATAAACATACACTTTCCACGGAAATTCCCTTAAAAACATGTCCCCGAAAGCTGGTACCCTCACATCGAGGTTCCTAGGATAAACTAGGTATTTGGTCTCGGGTCCGCATCTTTTTTTTTTTACTACTACTATCTCGAGATAGTACTCCAGTACTGGTCCGAAAGATTCCATGGATATAACCAATTGGACATTTTCAGGAATCAAAGATGTCTCAACGGCGCCACATTCTGTCAGTGCGCAACGATGAAATTTGACTAAAGGGACGTAGGAAATTTTTAACAGACCGGAAATCTGTCTGATTTTCGTTCAAAGCATGACGAAAGGAAAGGATGAATATCTCTATAATTCCAACCTAAGTGGCTCGTTGATAGAAGAGGAACGACAATAAACTTAGCGTTTTCCCCGACATATACAAATCAGGTAGAAACCTTTGGAAGATCTATCCAGGCAGACCTAGAGACGGTGGTGTGAAGGAGGGTAAGCGAAACCTGATGTCCTCGCGACCACCAATTTAGAGACCCGAGGTTTGAGTAGGGACTCTTAAGAGATAGAAAATTAAAAGAAGTGATGACAGAAGAACCGCTGAAATGACTATCCATCGATAAGAATTTGAAATAGCTGGGATAGCTGAACAAGCTGGGATAGCTGATAGCTGATCAAATCCTCTGGGGTAAGCAGAACATTACCCCCGTCGAGTGAAAGATGATGAAAAACGGTATGAACGGGAGAAAGTTTTTCTCGAACCCACAGAAATATTACCGTTCGGAAGAAGGGTTTACTAGTGGATACACACCTACTCCCTTAAAGCTCATGTATAGTTTTGGGAGAACATATTTTTTGTTTTACTTCCATAGCAGAATAATCTGAATTAAATACCTCAATAACCTCTGTGTTCAAAATTATTTGTTATAAAATCCACTCTAAGACCTGAATTTAGCAACAAAACTGTGTAAATCGGTTTGTTTCTGGGCGTGCCTAAACAGGATCACACTGGGGAGAGTGCAATGTGCAGTGGTTGTGTGCAAAGTATATGCTATTGATACACAGACTGATACACACACAGAATGCCCACAGCCATACCAGTCAGCAGTGGTGTGGCATGCCCAGAGTTCTGGGGTGAGAGTGAAGAAGTATGGCCTCATTTTGATGAATATCTCCCCATGTTTATGCTAACTATAACATATCATGAAAAGACATGCATGGCACATGGTTATTTACTTGCCCATGTATTGATATGTTATTGGACAATATGGACAAGTTGAGTAAGTTTTTGAAAAATGCAATTTCTCTACAACAACTATACTTGGGCTTTAAGGTCGAGAGGAGCACATCGTCACATCCTGTAGCTCGATTGACTTCTTGATAACGGCTGAATATAAAAGGAAGACGTTTCAGGTGTTCGAGAGTTAGCTCTAACCGCTGCTGTTATGCTAAGAACTCACACCACGGCAAGTGTTATGGTTTCTCCCGTTAATCAGAGGAGAAACTATCGCAACCAAGTCCGCGGCTGTGGTAGAGAGGAGTGATGATAATCGTCGACGTCCTGCCCTAGTGAAACAGGAGAATACTACCCGGAAGAACCAAGGGATTTCCGGTCAGTTCCGGAAATTGAAACGACAACCTGGGTAAACCCAAAATATCTCCTTATATAATCCTAACCTCAGAAAAACAGAAGATCTTTACTGACTTGAGGAAGCCAAACTGAGGAGAATCAAACTGAGGTCGGCCTTGCGACTCAGTCGTGTGAAATCTATGAAACCAGCGACCACTCTGAAGTGAGTCACTTATACGTCGTGGGAAAAAGGAAAAGGTTTACACAAATTATTTTTCCAAACTCGGTATGTGCGAAGCGACTGGACCGATGTTCTCGTTGTTGCATCAGAACTAGAGTTGAAAGGTTACTCTGCTCCTAGCAGTGAGAGTAAATCCTCTATGCAAATGAAATAAGACATCATCCCTCGATGTCTGATCCAACCTAAACTGTCCGCTATCTGTAAAGGTCCTTGAGGTGAGGAAGAACTTTCTCATCTTCAGGCTCTCCAAACGTCGTCGAGAAAAAAGGTCTCGGAGATTCCAATCACCGAAGTCAGGGGCCTCGATAATGACTCTCCTCCTAACTGTGAAGGATATGCGGTCAATATAATTGAAAACGGAGGCGCTCCTAGTCTTCCCTGGGAAGTGAACTCCTTAACCGCCCAAAAAGGAATATGAGGTTTAAATTCAGTAGAAAGGAATTCTAGACGGAGGCGGACTGAAAATCGGCTGGAAAATCTCAAGAGCCGAACATTGAGAGGTACGTTAAAAGTCTGCCAAATTGGGAACCTGGACCCAACAACTTCGATAGTCAACATGACATCCTTAATGTAATACACTTAAAACCTCCTCAACGCGATCCAAGACTCTCTAAGTAGATCGGAAGTTCTACTATCTCCAAACTGGGTCTCGTCAGATGATTCGCGTGTCCGGTTGAGTCCTAATACATGGGAATCAACTCTTAACTCAATCAAGACATGATGCAGTTTAGAACTAAAGTCTGCTGCTGGTCCTCCCACTGAGACTACCTGTATCGAGTCTCCGCTTTTGGGGAAAACAATGTAGAAATTAGACACAATTTAGGGTAGATTGTGACTTTTTCGATTTTCTTCCTTTGAGCTGTGTTCCGACAAGGGACACGTTAAGTGGTTTGGGTGGATGACTCTTGAAGACATCCCTGGATCGAGGTTTCTCAAAGTCTAAATTGAGACCGAATCTGATTGCCGAAACGATAATAATCGTTTGAGATCGGAAACCAAATAGTCGTTCCATCGGACCTAATTTTTCCAAACTAGGTGGGAGGTCACCTCAGGCGCTTTCTCCCATACTAAAGGATGAGAGTTCGAAGCGGATCTGAGCTACTCCTATCCTGACTTCTACCCCACTGACCAGTATGATCTCCTCGATCCGACTGTTGTGATGAAGAGTGTTATGTCTGACTTCCTTGTCAGACGTTATCCAGTTCGTAGAAAAGTTGACGTGAAGATTGTAGTTACACGTCAAAAAGTAATAACAGACTTGGAGGTTGATATCAACTTTTCTAAACTACCCTGAAGTTCTTTGGCCGAATTCTCGGCCTCTGAAAAAAATTTCGACCCCAACGGGATTTTGGGTCCACCGGAAAGTCAGTCCAGTAAAACTGGAGATAAGACCACCATGACCCCAAGATGTCTCAGAATCTCTTTCTTGTAGACACTGTCCCTCTGGTGTACAAAGGGCGAGCGAAAGATCGACCGTGATGAAGATTTTCAAGGTAAAAATTTTTTCTTGTCGGAACTCGAACTCCAGTTCTGACCTAAACCTCCCTTCATTTAACTACGGGAGCGATCAGCCCAGTTACAAGTGACACTTCTCTGATCATGAGATTCAATTAGTGACCCGTATTTCGTCTGTTTCTCAAACATTATTGACGATAATGTCTGAAAGAAGGGGTCCTAGTTCTCCTGAGTGAAGAATAAATCTCGCCTTAAACCTTTCTTCTTCTTCCTAGTGAGTTTAGGTAGAAAACTTAAGGCCTGTATCTCATAAAATCTAATTTCGGAATCGCTGAAATCCTGAGATACTTCCGGTTTGAATCCTACATACAGATCGTAAATAGGCTAAAGCTCGTCTTTTTCTCGGACAAACTCCGTTGAGTCCGAACTTCTTCTGAAGAAGAACAAAACGGACCTCTATCAGATAGACGGGCCTAAACGTCGCAGTTACGATAATCAACATCATCGAAGCGTGATCTGAATATCCTTGCAGGGTGTAACGATGATCTGGTATCAAACACCCCCCCTTTTTTCTTTAAGATAGAGAATCTAAAGTTTTCTCATGCGTATTCGTGAGAACCGAACTCCGAGGAGGAAGAGGTATAACTCCCTCAATCTAGTGCGTAGTCTTCTTAGTCTCGCGATGGAAATCCCTACCACGGAGTGGTCGGAGTGACGCGACTCTGAAGGAAGAACTGCTGCGACGTCTGCTCCGAAACATTATCGTCCTGTAATTACGACATTGTAGGAAATAACCCATTCCGAGCGACTCCGGTACCAATCCTGAGTCCCCTTCGGTGGGTCTCGAAATTCGCTTCCGACTCGCAAGGAGAGCTCTATTTCCGCCCTAAACTTGCGAAATAGATCTCCTCGGGGAAGAACTCGAACCATCGAGTCTACTAGATAGGTGCTCTACCTTATTTAAATTTAGGTCGATATTGAAGAAATAGACCGAGAAGGGAATATCGAAAGCCTTGAAGAAGAAATAAATAAATTTTCTAAACACCATAATATTCCGTGAAGGAAGATATCCGACAACATGGTAGATTGACCACCCCCTGACTCATCACTTCTGGATCGAAGTCAAGCCAAGGTGACCTAGTCAAAGGAATAGGAGAACCATCCATCCCAAGCCGTTCATATCGCAATCAATTTGTGGTGAGCGATATGACATGATAGCTGTAGAATGATCCTTCCATTAAGGAAAAAGTGATATGAGGTTCTCGTAATAATTTCACCGGAGAAAGTGGGACGTGGACGTGGACTCGACGAAAAGTCCCCACTTCTGCATCCTTGTGAGTGGTAGTGACTCCGACTTTGATCACGATGAAATAACTACGAGGGTATCTGACTTGATTATTTCCAAACCAAACCAACATGATCATTCTGTCTACAAATGAATCTGTCGGATTGATTTACCAGGGCAGGAACCATGGAAATCGAGATGTAGAGAACAACATGACTGTAATCGATTCTGACATGATATATTCAACAGAGATCGATTTTGGTGAGATCGATTTATTATAATCGATTGTTGTCATGATCGATTCCTCCGAGATCGATTTGGGCGGGATCGATTCAAATTGATCGATTTGGCGTGATCGATCATCTGTGATCGATTATGTTGTAATCGATTCAATCGTGATCGATTGTGTTGTGATCGATTCAAACTGTAATCGATTATGCTGTGATGATTCAAACTGTAATCGATTATGCTGTGATCGATTCAATCGTGATCGATTATGTTGTAATCGATTCAATCGTGATCGATTATGTGTAATCGATTCAAGTTGTAATCGATTATGTTGTGATCGATTCAACTGTGATCGATTATGAATGATCGATCGATCGATAATGTTCATGATCGATTGATGTGATCGATTTACCTAACGATATCGATAACGATACCGATACTGGCTATCGATATAGACCTATCTCAGGTGGCAAGCCAACCTTCGATCGATCTCGATCATGTTGGAAAGATCACGAGCGATCCTACAACTTCCACTAGATCAATGTCAAGACATGATCGTAAACGAAGTTGCCCTCCTCGATCCCTCACCAAGATCGATTTGGGGTGCGTCGCTGGGGATAGGCCGACGACGACCGACTGAACCTTCCCCGGGAGTTCACTTACGTGACTCCCATAGACGACTTTCGGGGGCTCGCGGTACCGGTAGTTTGGACTTACCAACTGCCACCGGCCCATACTCGCCCCGGGGGGGTTGTGATCCCGACTTACTTTCGTTGAAAACAGATGTGAACGGCTTTCGTTCCCGTCTAACTGCTTCTTCCCCGTCTAACTGCTTCGCGGCCTCTATAAAATATGCAGAGAATCCGGACTTCGTGCCTTCCTGGTAGATGAGACTCTCCGATGAGTCGGCGATGTTTGAAGTCTCCGAGATACAAGAATGGATGAAAATCTTCTTCCCTCGGAATAAGAAAACACTCTGCAATATATGAAAAGAAAAGACACTTATACAAAGGAGTTTAGACTCTGCCCTGGGACAGGAAGGGTCACAAAGGCCTCTCCCACCCAACAAAGGCTTCACTGAACTGTGTGAAATGAAGCGCGGAACGGGAGAACAAAGGCCCGCACCATAAGGGTGTAATATAAAAACACGTACGTAATGAATGTCAAAAACCTAGGGAGAAGGCGCCGTAATTCCAACAGAATTACTCAAAAAACGGCCCTCAAAATACTCCCAATAAATAGGAAACCATGACCTAGACATTGGCTAGGACAACTAAGAGCAAGACCCCACAAATTAGGTATCAAAAAGGTTCACAAAAGTGAAAAACAAACCCATTTGCGGGAGCAAATTCTCGAGGTTACTCGCTCGGCGGCAGCCGATGAGAAAAAGGAATTTGTTGGGAATGTTTTGGCTGAGTGCCCTCATCATGAGAGGGCGCCCTTCTCACAGGGGAGGGGAAGATAGGAGACAATAGAGCAAAAGTTTTCGGGTTAAAAGTATCGGTTGGTTGGGCGATTCGAGGACGAATAGCAAAGTAGGCAAATATATCATTCTTTTGAAGTAAATACATATTTTGATTATGTATATGATTATTTGAGGTGCATTTTTTATTTTAATTTATTATATATTTATTTGTTTACAGATGCTACATGAATTGTGAGGCATAACAAAAAATATGTGTAATTCTGATAGCTATATTAAATAAGAATATACAATGAATTCATTAAAATTAAACAGAACACAACAAGTCTCGCGTTTGTAAACAACCCAGACCATGGCATGAGCATTGAAATTTCCAGACTATACCCTTGAATTATTTGAAGTAGTTAATGATGCATAAATGTCAGAGGGGAACGCCCCTGTTTCCTCTGTAGACCCATTTCATAACCAGGGTAGCAATTTTCTTTATCTATTCCCTGGATTTATTTGTTTATAGCCTCGAGCACATTAGCTTTAATGAGCTACATTATCAAGTTCAAATGATATTTTCTTTAAAGGGCATTTTCAGTTGATCTCAACTGGAAATTAGCCCGCTTTCTGGGGAGTTACAGGAATCTAATCATGTTTAATCTAGAGCGGGTCATAGGGAGTAATTTCTTCCACACTGAGCTAACTGGGGAGTCCTTTAAAGGGATGCAGTAACATTGAATGATTTCAAATCACATTTTATTCGATTTAGCTTATTTTGCCAAAATAATTATAAACACTTTTGTCAGTCTGGTATCTCTTCAAAATTGCAAGCTAATTGCTTGCTTTACCTTCGAGATATCAATGATTTCATACTCAAATTTTATAAACCAAAACCGGATGGTTTATAAAACCACGTGCTTTTCCCATTTCCTGTACAGTTCCCATTACCTGTACAGTCCCCCGTCCCCAGCAGCCTGGTGAGTTATCAGCAGAGGGTACTGGTGTTCGGCTGTATGCTTGGCATTGTTTGTTACACTGTTTTAAGGTAGTAAATGACTTCCAGTTGATCTGAAACTTTCAGTAGTTTGTTTTTACTGTTGGAACAATATAATTTTATTAATCTTGATATAATTGCTCTTGTTTTTGAAAGTTACTAAATCCCTTTAAGTTTAGGAGACCTAGGAGACCAAGCAGACAGTGCAGCAACTCCCCTGTGACTTCTTGCCAAATTGGTCATCGGTCCTCTTTTCTGGAGAAGTTGGTGAGGACACAGGGCCATTTCTTGAGTTGCTGTGAGTGATCGGCCATGATGATGCATGATAGGATGCTTTAATAGTCACAAATGTTGTATATTGAATTCTAAGCTCATGACAATGGACATTTATCATAATACATTTAAGATATTCTTACATTATCTGCTGTAAGCCAGTGGTAACACCCTTTCAAGCTCTGATAAGACATTATGTGACATATAAATGTTTAAAATATTTTAACAAAAGATAGATTCAAATTTGTTTCAAGAAAATCTTGTCTGCTTGAATGAGTTTGGTTTGGTTTGGTTTTATTTCCGTATAATAAAATCATATACAATTACATATGAAATATAAACATATATCTAGATTAAAAAATACGGCTGGTAGCCCATTTCAGCTGCAACTAATAATGTTGCTGCTGGTCTTCCACGGGGCCAGTTAATTTAACTACATAAATTTACATAATTGTGGTTAATATAAAGTGGTTAATATTCTTTCTTTTACAGCATGAAGGAATTACTTTATTTGCACTAAATACTGAGTAAATCAATGTCTTCAATAATAGAAAGGATTGATGTAACATTGCGTGTATGTGTGGAAGTCTGTACATTTCTTCCAAACCAATAAATAATTTAGATTCAGGCATTTCCATCAAATACAAAAAAAAACAAAACAACACAATATGATGGATATTTTTTGGGTTGGTAAAAAATTAGGTGTTTTGACCGTACTGTTATCATCCTTTTATTCCCTTCTGTAACTTATTGAGTTTTAACATGCACAGCTATTTTCAGATCAAATATCTTTCCCCTAAAGCCAACTCTATTAAAGCTTGACGAATTCTTGACAGGTTGTGAAAAGAGATATCTAGGTCTCAGGCTTGATTTTCACACTGGTCAGTTGTACTCGCTTCAGATCCTGTCCACATAGCCACATTGGTAAAGTAATCAACCTTCATCAAGTGAAGTGTACAACGTACCCCTTTAATGTCTGTTTGAACATAATACTGAGCACAAGGAATACTATCAGGTTTTAATTAACCATGGCCTGCCTAGCCATATCTAAACCATATGAGGACAGGCTAAGGATGCTGAAAAGATGGTCCTTCAAAAAGTAGAAATACAACAAGGATGGACAAACCATGTGTGAGTATGGTGAAGAGCATGCAGACCATGGGACACCTGCTTTTATGCCCCCACCTAATTGAACCATGTACCCTTGCAGACCTGGAAGGGTCTAACCTCAGAGCAAAGACCAGTGTCCAGTACTGGACTAGTGTTGTATAATTATAATCTCGTCGCACAGCTTGCAGCAGGGCGCTGGCAGGCCATCGCACTGCTGAAAAAAGGGCACTAGCAGTTAACAACTTTCTGTTTAAAGCAAGTGTAACATTGTAATTTGTACACAGTGTGTGCTCTAGTTAAACATTGTTAACGCCTGCCAAATGACGATGTACTGACCCAAAAGAAGAAGAAATTAAGCAACCCTGACCCTAACCAATTGGAAAAATGCACAATAAATGCATGGATAATAGACATGGAAAAGACCACGAATGTTCAAACCAGTAGTATTCACTTTCAGGGGAGTTCACACACATACATGACTAAAGTTATTGGCTGATAATATGTGCAGTGCACAGCCCCTTTGCTGTATACTTGTATATACCAAACACAATAAATCCCGGTAACTTCTTAGCTTGACTGCAGCCTTCAGTAAAGAACAAGAAGAATGGAGTCACACAACAGCTTGAAGCAAATTGAAAAGTGAGAAGAGGAAACAAATCCTAATATAACGGATGTATATTTGGCAAGACAAATTGTGTCAGGCAAATTATCCCCATTTTCTTTTCCCCAACTCATTTTTATTTTTTGTTTTATTTTAAATTAATTTCTTACTGCACACAATTGCAAATAACAAATTATCATGGTCCCATGACGACATTACACAAACGACTGTCAATAAAACAGCCAAATGATTTCTGATTACGAAATATATTGTGACCGAGATATGTCTCAATTTGACACAGTTAACAATAATAAGTAGGACAAATTAATCAATAGAGGTTGGCTCACAGCTATATATCATCACGGTATAGTGCCTTCATAGGAAATAACATCTCAATGATTAAAGGGACAATAAAACATTTTCATATGAACAGCAAATTGATTGCATTAAAAAATTGCATTTTGCATTTTGTACATGTTCATTTCAAATACTGGTCATGATTGATATTTTTGTAAATCTTCTGTAGATATCAACTTATTGGCTTGAATTCTCAGAGGTGGTTTTGAAACCATGGACTGAAACCATGGATTATGTCAATTTTGTGTAATAATTACGCTTATTTCAGCGCGGACATTGAGAAAGGACCAATATGAATGTGAGCTTTTGTCACAGCGCACTTAATTTATGCCTGCTGCTATGGTTTCAGCATAATGAGCCCACAGTTTTGAATTAATAATTCCTCTGTTGAGTCTACAGTTTATTTTAATTATTTTACATACGCAGAAGACTTTACCATAGCAACAGGTGTTAATTTAGTGCGCTGTGACTAGAGCATGCATTCATATTGGACCTTTCTAAATGTCTGCGCTGAAATAAGCGTAATTATTATACAGAATTGACATAGTCCATAGTTTCGGTCCACGGTTTCAAAACCACCTTCGAGGATACGGGCAACTGACTTAGTGGAATTGATTTCCTTAAATGATTACCAGAAGGTAGAATTGTTAATTTTATTGATACACTATTAAAGAAGATGCAGGATACTTTTTATTCTTGTGGCATTGACCCTTTTTAACATAAGCTTATACATTATCAAATTATAAGAACAAGCAAAGGTCCCTAGCTTCAGAGTTGAAATATTTGCCTTATGTAAAAAAAAAAAAAAACAAACAAACAAACAAACAAACAAATAATAAATAAATGAATAAAAAGGAAAATAATCATGAAGACAATAAAAGAAAGAAAACAAAAGGATTTAAAAAAAATACATATATAAAATATAAAAAATAAAATTAGAGGCAAATAGAGAGTGAGGGAGAGATAAAGAGGGGTGAGCACTGATACAGATATAAAGAGATATATAAAAATATACAGAAATATAGAAAGAGTCAAAAGACAAAGAGCGAAAGTCACACGTGTGACATATCTTTCAAAACGGTGCTGACAGAGAGAGAGAGAGAGAGAGAGAGAGAGAGAGAGAGGGTTAGAGTTAAAGAAACGGTGACTGAACTCCAACCTCATTGCCTTTAAGAGCACCAAGATATTTTTCAGAAACCTTTTATTCTATCCGCAAGATACCAATAGATCAATAGGACATCTCATAGCACACTACATGGGTAATGATGAAAGATGATGACAATTATTAGAGATGTTTCTGACTTGACCTCCACTTTTAACCCATTCAACACCAAGTCCACGAAAAAAATTTCCCCTACCTTTGCTAATCCTCTTTCTATGTCTCTTTCTTTTTTCTTTCTGCCTAAATTTTGTATTCTAATTCTCTTTTATTCCCTCTCCCCCACTCCATATTCCCTTTCTCTCTTTCTCTTACAGTTTGTTGTTTTAATTTCTCCTCCTCTTACCTCCCCCTTCTCTCTCTCTCTCTCAAACATTTTTTTCTCCTCACTGCTCTACAGTCTATTTTCTCTCTATTCTATTCCACTGCATGCTACTAAATCTATCGTCTGAAGAAAAAACTGTTTTTCATTATGAATACTGAGGCTAGATAACAAACATGAAAAGTTTATTTTATTTTACTTCTCCAAAAGTCATTAAAAGTCTCTATAGAAAAACTAGTTTGAGCAATCTTTAAACTTCAATAGAAAGTGTCTTATCTCCCAAGCAGTCCGTTTTATAAATCTAAATTCTGATGCAACACAAAACCTGATCAATTACATTGTGTTTGCTCTTAAATATCTATGGAGGGAAGAAATATTTGAGAGCAAACAAAAATCTGGGGATTCGTATTCAAAGAATATAAATGTAGGTTGGCTAATAAAGTTGATAAGAGAAGGAAATTTATAATAGAGGCACCTGGATCAGAAAGCTGGTAATAAGATATTTATAAACTGGAAAATGTAAAGTTTACATGCCATTTCTAATCTCTGTCTGGCTATGCTTTAGATTTAAGTTTCCTGTTGAAATGGAAAAAAATAAAAATACAAAAAAAAAAAAAAAAAAAAAAAAAAAAAAAAAAAAAATCCATGAATGTCCTTGCATAAAAGAAAGGGTGACATATATGTATTTATCATGACACAATGTGAGGTCAGAGAAAGAAAGAGTCCGAGGTACGTAGAAAGGAATGGAAAAAAACCCCAGGAATTTATAAGTTATGGTTTAGAGGTGGCCGTGGGTTACGTGACAGCTCAGTCACGCGATGGAATAAACAGACAAGTCTGGACATGTCTCTGATTCAATAGCATCATCCGATCGCAACTAACCCTTGATTGGTGGGCGAGGGCAGGCTCTTTGGTTCATGTCACACTCCATGGAAGGGGTGCTGGAACATTCTGTTAACCTTTCCCCTGCCACTCATAGTCCCCTCTTGATCTAATTTAATGGTGTAGGGTAGGGGTGCGTTCCAAAAGTAAAGCTGAATAAAATGCAGCTTTTCTATTACTATTATTTTTTTAGAATAAGCAAGCAAATTAGATACTGATATGATGCGAAATCAATCATCCAGCATTCAAGTGTAGCTGCTGTAAATGTGCACATAAGTGATTTTCATTGATTCTTGTGAAATCAATGCTAAGCATTATAATGATCTGATATTGAATTGTCGATGAAACAATGGAAACACTGGAAATCCATTCAATAAATCCCACGGCAATGGGATACACTTTCAGGGCTTTCTTTGAAATTTGTAAGATGAGTTGGTTACAGCTACGAGCCATAAATAAAGATTCATTACAAAAAAAAAACAATAGTGAGATGCTGGAAAGGGAAGAAAAAACTGAGCAAATGCAGAAGAGAAAAGAATAGATTGAAAGAATCAGATTACGAAAGGACAAAAAAGAATCATACTCAAATGAAAAAAAGGAGGAAAAAATCTAAGGGGAATAAACAACATAAGGTGTAAGGTAATTTTGAGGATTTCACAAGCATGCAAAAATGTCTACTGTATTCTCTTTTTGTATATATGGTATGTTTCCTTCATGATATAATAAAGTAAATATCAATATATTCATAGATTGATGGCTTTTAAACATCTCCTTTAAAAGGCATCAGTACCCAATAAATTCCCAACTTATATTAATTGCTTACCCAGTATACACAATAAACAGTAAAAGATAGAGACAAGCAAGAGACCTGGAAAGATAATGATAGATTGTAAGAAGACAAGCTCTTTAAGTGAGAGGAGAAATGCAATAATATTGAGCTTCAGAAGTTTGTTCATTAATGTCAGAGCCATTGCTAAAACTTCCACTTTACATGTATCAGCTGGTACGAAAGAACAAATAGAGAAAGTTATTTTTGGGGGGGTTTTGGCACCATTTACACAATGTGCCAAAAGAAGATTGAGATTCACCATGATTTAAATTATGGCCAATGCTCACGCAAGTGG
>CALNVZ010000174.1:71242789-71257231 GCA_940671915.1 Paracentrotus lividus
GTTGTGGGAAGATATAGTCATTGATATACTACTATATCCTCTCAAAAACTAGAAATGTAATATTTTTGCCTGCAAAAGGATGACACTACACAATTTTCCTCAATATACACAAAAAACATAATAGATTACAGAATACCAACCTCTTATTTTCTGTGAGATAAGACTTTTTAGCAAATCACCCTGTGGGTGTTATATAATCCACTGACCACTGAACCTCATTGTACATGATTTACTATCATACATGCTGACCTGGAAGCATAATACCTCTGCTGCTGACCCTAATCTAGTTTGCCAGGCATATCATATCATTTATCTTAAAGTTCCTCTTGCCTGGTAGATGAGACTTGAGACTATAAACCTCAATTCTATTGCCATACTAATATTATCATTACCTGGGAGAAAATAGTTTTTACCATTCCCCTCAGAACTGCCAGTAAGTTTCTACGCACTATTTTACAGAGCAAGAAGGGGTTTATTTCAAAAAGTTATAAAATACACTTTACAAAGTTATGACCTTCTGGCAGTCAACAGATGATGATATAAGCTTTCAATAAGCGATGTACCCAAGTACACTAATTAAGCATCATCAGTCAACCATGCATAAAACATAATGATGCATCAGTGCAGTGTTGATAAACACGAGATTCAAGACCTTTTGAGAGGGTGAAACCTCTCGTCTAAACATACACACTCCATCTTCTTTTGTTTCTGAAAGTCTGTCTGTTGAGATCTAGAAGGATATTAACTATACCCAAATGTCTATGAGTTAATGCTGTTTTGGCTCTCAGTATCTGATCTGAATTTATTCACTAACTGATTTGCACATTTACAGTGAGTAAGCATGATAAATATTAGCATAATTCAGCATGGCTACTCAAGTGAGAAACCTTGACATTTAGGTCAGGTTGCCCCTGGGATGCTGCAAAATTCTGTCAGAAAAAAAAAAAAATCTCCCTTAAAGGTGACATCACACTTTAATACATGATTGTATTCTATATCTATATGTTGCTTTGTTTATTCAAATATTTGTAAATATGTCATTTTTAATGGATGTAAAATAAATGAAACTGAAACTGAATACATCCATGGTTGGTTGTCTGGCTGTATTAAACATGTAGGAAAAAAAACAATAAAAAAAATTACAATACGGCCTACTTGAATTGACCCATGACTCAGGTTTCCTCAAGAATCTTTCAGATTAAAAAGAAAAAAACAAACAAAACAAAACAAATAGTCAGTCAAAATGGGCCATTTTTAATTCATATTCCATAGACTGTTAATTGAAGAGGCATCCAACCCAAGGGTGAAATCAATCTTATAGGTAAGAGGAAAATGAGAGGAGCAATAAAAGAAAACATTTTTATCGAAATCGGTTCTGATATAAGAGATTGAAGGATGGTCCTTAAATGCTGATTGTAGTTTTATGGTCCATTTTTGGCCAGTTTTTGCTGTACATATTTGCAAGACCAAACTCTATCATGAATATTTATGACTTTATAAGACTACCCTGGGAAACATCCAGGTAATTTAAGTAGGCTACCCTAGGAATTTTCCAGGTCTGTTAATGAGGCTACCATGGGAATATTTTAGGCTAGTCAACTAGATTATCCTGGGAATTTCCCAGGTCAATCAATACCAGGTGACCCAATGAAGTGTGCAGTGTTTCATATTATTTAAAGGCAAAATTTCACTTCTTACATTCATTGGCCAATTTTCCCTTTAAAAAACACAGTACGGCCAAACCCTGTTGGGTATGCTTCATCAATCTACAAGGACCTGGACATTCAACAATACAGACAAAAGGAGAGGAAAAAAATCCAGCAATGCCCTCGCTTATACCGATTTTCACCCTTTTGCATTTTGTCACTTCTCTCTAAATCTCCTTCTGGCTCAGCAAATTTACCAATATGAAGGCCCTCTCTAACCAAGTCAAATACTGTCTTTGCTGACTGAGCAAACCTGATGGGCCTACCTTGTATACATGTAGGACTCCAGTATGAAAAGGGTTAAACCCGCTTCTCTTAATAGCCCTAGGGAATATCTTAGCACACTGATTCACCAAGCCTGCCAGGCGTAAAATGCAGCATCCTAAAGCCCTTAGCTGGCCCTATGTTTGCAATAAAAAGGATAGGTCTAACTTGAATATCATTTATTCTTTTGGAGTTCTTGATTCTGATCTTATTTTCTTGTAATGGGGAAATCCTGTTGGTCGAATTAGGTTTGTAGATCTCACAGTGAAGTATCAATGCTGTACGGCAATGACCTTCAATGATGTAGGTATACCTAATTGCTTGTGATCTTGGGAGGAGCGGGGGATAAATGAAACAGTGGAGAGATAGGAAACTATGACATGGGCCCTCGCAATACTAACTCAATTATTATACCTCAAAATTACCTATATGAAGATGGACAGGCAATATGGCTCAGATATAATTCTGCTGTCAAGGGATACAGAGACAAGGAAACCATGACGTGGCAAGAGAAAGAAAGAAAAAAGAGAGGAGAGAGAGATAGAGAGATAGAGAGAGAGAGAGAGAGAGAGAGAGAGAGAGAAAGAAAGAGAGGGGATGAGAAGAGGCATAAAATCTAGTGTGGTAGATTTACGACTTTAGGAAGAAATATTCAGTGTAAATACATGGAAAAAGTGTTTCTTTTGAGCTGCTATAGTCCATTGATAACCAGAATGCTGTTAAGTTATTAGTGTAGATCGAGTATTGTCGAAATTATCTAAAAGTCCCATCATTAACCAGCATGGTTGAATATAAAATAATGTCTTTAAAAGGGGCATTTCAAAAGTCAACATATCATACAGTCAATTCCCCCTCCTTTTTTTGGATTTACTGTAACAGCTACTAAAAGCAATCCCTTTTTGGATCTGAAATATGCACCAATAAATAGCTATACCTGAATTAGAGTTGCTGGAAAAAATATGGGCATGCCTAAACTGAATTCTTTAAGGCGCCTTACCAAAAGATAAAGCCGCAGCCCCTTGCGTGAATGCCGCAAAGCGGGATTATATACCGGATATATCCTTCCCTTATTATTCTTCATTTGACTTAATTGGAGGGGATTAGTACATCCGGTTTCAAGTGCTATTGCGCGACGTTCACGCAGAAGGCCGCAGCTTTATCTTTTGGTAAGTTGCCTAAACTAACCCCAAAATTTAAAATGCAGACTCTGTTCCATGCACAAACATGCACAATGTTAGTATGGTCAAACCACTTCAAATGAAAGATTCCATTTGCAAAATCTTCATAATGATTACTGCATCCACAAGAACTGACCTACAAAAATCCAAAGCGCAGCTGCTAATACAATTTATATTGATTTTGCTATTTTCTTGGGATGGTAACTTGACCCATAGATCTAATTTCAACTCCATCAAGACCTATATTTAGAATGCTTTTGGAATTTCAGAAAAACACTATCTTGATAAAAAAAAAAAATGAAATAATTGCGTACAAATTCCAAGAATAAGGAACATAAAGAACATAAAATATAACAAATTACCCTAAAAATCCTATGGATAAACAAAACACAATTTTGTAAGTTAAAAAAAAAAGTATCTGCTCTACTTAAACATTGAAATCTACTACTATGCAAACATATAGAAATGTAGTATCCCAACTGCATCCAAAGTACTTAATTTCAATCAGGTTTCAATCAAGTTTGAAGCTTAATATTTACGTACCGTCCCCCATGGGGACACCTATACCGTTTATATATAGAGATGCATTATAATGTGCATGTACATGATTGTGGTATTCATATACATAGAATCAATAATAGGCATTACAGGTGGCCACTTATTCCAAGATAGAATTTCAAGAAAGCATCATAAAACACTGCATAAAATTCCTTTTCAGGCAACCTATATTTCCAGGCTTACTTTTGGAGCCACAGTCATAAGCTATGTTCACACAGGACCATCGGGGTTTTAGTCCTCGAGGATTGTATCCTTAAGAATTTAAACCCAGACGGCTTGTTCTCGAGTTGCGTTCACACGGAGTGCTTATCCTCGGGGATAGTTATCCTCGAGGACCGGAAGTACAAGTTGTATGTAGCGTGCGCTATTTATTTCCCTGTACTATTCGGCTATGTCCCTTGACTGAACCGGAAGTTTAACGCGTTACAAAGGTCACTTTATCCTCGAGAACAGTAACTCCAAGTTAAAATCGTGTCCACACGGTCAAATGCGAGATCGGAGACCACCCACCGCTTGGAGTTTCGAGCCTTAACTCATAAGATTTGTCGAGAACATAAACCCCGACTTGTCCTCCAGAACATAAACACCGAGTTCGTTCACACGGCCCTTAACTCCAAGTTAACTCTAAGTTGTCCTCGAGAACATAGTCCTCGAGGACAACTTGGAGTTAACTTGGAGTTAAGGCTCACAGTGTGAATGATACTATTATAATAAAAAGTGTTTGAACAACAAACACTCTCTCTCTCTCTAAAAAGTAAAAAGTTAAAAAAAGAAAAGAAAAAAAGGCACTCTTTAAGAGTGAATATCAGGACAAAAAAAAAGTGAATTAGAATTTTGTTATTTAAGTTAATTTCCCCCTGAGGTCATGCCTAAGTGCCTCAGAGTGAACTTTTTCACTACTTTTTTACATAAAATCTAAAGAAAAAAACAATAAAAAAATATAAATTTGCAACAGTTTGCTTCCACAAGATTGTCTTATGCCTGCATATAGTGTCCTTTTGAACTATGCTCACAATTGATTCTCTATTTCAACTCTAGTAATAAAACTGTCATATTTTGAAATAAGCACCTTCCTATAATTTTCCTCATCCTACAAATTACAATATTCAGAAGAATTAAAGCATTATTCTTGAAGTGCCTAGATTCAAGGATAATCTGCCTTGATGACAATACCTAGGAATCAACTATAAAGTGTCTTTACAAAAGAATAACTTCGCGGAGGAGATTACTATATAACAATTCATTTTATATTTTAAAGCAAAAGCATATTATACCAAAGGTACTGTTTTTAAAGTTTATTGAATTGTGAATAATAACTTACGTGGCAGTAACACCATGCTTATTTTCCACTCATCTCAAAAGATTCAGGTTTATGACACACACTTCATCTATTTTGTATTGCCTTTGCATTTACCAGTTGCTTATATATTTATCACAAAAGCACTTACAGCTTACCCAGAGCTGTAAATGTAATAGCATTAGGAGAAAACTGGCTTAAAGGCTTAAATAATCTATTATGCAGACTTTGTGATTCTAACAAGCAAACTATAAAGTTATATTATAAAGACCAGAGTCTATTGTGTTGAAAACACAAACTAAATAATGCACGCTGAAAGTTACATTCATTGAAAAGGCAGTTTTAAATTTCAAATAGTGACATTCATAGTCTTGACTGCTATTTCATTTAAGACTTAGTTTACAAATAATTGGTTGTGAGAATCTATTTCAACATTCAACTTACAAGTAAATAGGAATATATTCCACACATTGTTATTTTATCAACTTAAAACTATATCAACCTAACACTATAACAAATCTGCTTGCGAGCAGAGTAGTCAATGTTTACAAATTTTATCACAGATTTATTAAACGTTTGAGTGGGCCTAATATTGTATAATTATATATTCTTTTGCCTTTTAAATTATTTAATCATGAATAAAATTTTAGAACTAACTTTTAATATTAAAACTGATTTTGCAATTGCAAATAAATAAATAAATAAATAAAATAAGAGAATTAACCTCTGTAACCTCTTAGTGGGCACAGAAAAGAACAAGACTACCATGATGCAAATACATCATAGGGGAATCCCCCAAAGTCAGTGTGACCTCTGTATGATCTCACTTTGCTCACCTACCAGACAAATACCAGGCCAAACAAACACCCACGCACCACAATCTCATCACTATGTGTCATAGACTGTTTTATATTAAAGGCACAGTGTCTGCACTGAAAGCATTCTCCTACAGGCCGTAACGAGTACAGACATTTGTAATAGGTCTGAAAAAATGGATTTGCGGTTGTGCTGACTTAACTTTCACTCATTCTTTTTTTGACAAGATAATTAACTTCTGATGCCCGTATAAAAAAAAAAAAAAAAAAAAAAAAAAAAAAAATGTTTTAAAAAAAGGCTAAAAGACAAGAAAATAATGAAAGTAAATCCCTGTTTGTATTGCTAAATTAGAAACTGAATCATCATTATTAAAAACTGCTTGCATCTTTTTTCATAGTGTATCATTTGTACTTACTTAAGAAGTTCACCTCCACCGCAATAGCTTATTCTGAATTCAAGTCATAGCTTTAGCATACACGGCTATCTATTTAAAAAAAAATCTTTATTAATTCTGCAGAAATACTTTTAAATTAATGAATTTAAATTTGCAAAGATAATAAAAACTATAATATTGTATTATAATTAGAATGTCTTCAAGAAAAACAGCTTTAACAAAACAAATTTGTTGCCAATTTGAATACAATAGGCAATGAGTCAATACAGAATAACTTCATATCTACAGCGGATGATGAATTGCTGATCCTGAATTTAACAATCTTGATTTTCTAGAAGTATAGGGGGAATCCCCCAAAGTCAGTGTGACCTCTGTATGATCTCACTTTGCTCACCTACCAGACAAATACCAGACCAACCAAACAAACACCCACGCACCACAATCTCATCACTATGTGTCATAGACTGTTTTATATTAAAGGTACAGTATCTGCACTGAAAGCATTCTCCTACAGGCCGTAACGAGTACAGACATTTGTAATACTGTATAAGTGGTTATTTTCGCGGCGTCTTTATTTTTCGCGAA
Organism: Paracentrotus lividus; assembly: GCA_940671915.1. Taxonomy (NCBI): domain Eukaryota; kingdom Metazoa; phylum Echinodermata; class Echinoidea; order Camarodonta; family Echinidae; genus Paracentrotus; species Paracentrotus lividus. Next base: position 71,249,588 of record CALNVZ010000174.1, read on the forward strand.
TTTCGCGAGTTCGTCTTCGCGAAAATTTCCACTTCAATACAAGGCTATTTATAGTAATGATATCATCACCAAAATCGCGAAATTTTGCTCTCGCGAATTTCCCCAACTAGTCCAAAATCGCGAAAATATCTGGACCCGAAAATATTGGCTTATACAGTAGGTCTGAAAAAATGGATTAGCGGTTGTGCTGACTTAACTTTCACTCATTCTTTTTTTGACAAGATAATTAACTTCTGATGCCCGTATACAAAAAAAAAAAAAAAAAAAAAAAAAAAAAAAAAAAAAAAAAAAATGTTTTAAAAAAAGGCTAAAAGACAAGAAAATAATGAAAGTAAATCCCTGTTTGTATTGATAAATTAGAAATTGAATCATCATTAATTAAAACTGCTGGCATCTTTTCTCATAGTGTATCATTTGTACTTACTTAAGAAGTTCACCTCCACCGCAATAGCTTATTCTGAATTCAAGTCATAGCTTTAGCATACAGGGCTATCTATCTAAAATAAAAATCTTTATTACTTCTGCAGAAATACTTTTAAATTTTTAAATTTAAATTTGCAAAGAGAATAAAACTGATAATATTGTATTATAATTAGAATGTCTTCAAGAAAAGCAGCTTTAACAAAACAAATTTCCAATTTGTTGCCAATTTGAATACAATAGGCAATGAGTCAATACAGAATAACTTCATATCTACAGCAGATGATGAATTGCTGATCCTGAATTTAACAATCTTGATTTTCTAGAAGTTGGCTATAAAAAAAAAGGCGGGGGGAATTCAAATTGTCAATTAATGTCCTATTGACAGGATGAATTCCTTTGCCATAAAACTATTCTAACAATTCTATCCCTAATTATTTTTCATTGGGAATATATTATTTTTGCAAGATTAGCTTAGCATCTCCTAACCATATTTTTTTTAAATTCAAATTTGACCAGGCATCTGTCGCTACAAATCACAAAGTGATAAAAGTATTTATTGGGTAAGTTTGAAAATTAGTACCTATTATGTTTGCGACTGACGGTAAAACACCTATTTGGTCTACAACCGATTGCGTCCACTCACCAGTTGGTCTACATCCAATCGGTCCACCCACACTCGTCTACATCCAATTGGTCCACTCACCAGTTGGTCTTACATACCAAATTGGTCCACTCACCGGTTTGGTCTACATTCAATTGGTCACTCACCAGTTGGTCTAACATCCAATTTGGTCACTCACCATTTGGTCTACATCCAATTGGTCCACTCACCGGTTGGTCTACATCCAATTGGTCCACTCACCGGTGGTCTACATCATTTGGTCACTCACCGTTGCTACATCCAATTGGTCCACTCACCGGTTGGTCTACATCCAATTGTTCCCACGTCACCAGCTTGGTCTACATCCAATTGGTCCACTCACCGATTGGTCTACATCCAATTGGTCCACTCACCATTTGGTCTACATGCAATTGGTCCACTCACCAGTTGGTCTACATCCAATTGTCCACTCACCGGTTTGTCTACATCCAATTTGGTCCACTCACCGGTTGGTCTACATCCAAATTGGGTCCCACTTCACCAGTACATCCAATTGGTCCACTCACCAGTTGGTCTACAACCAATAATTGATTGATCCACTAACCATGTGTTGTATCAATTCTTCAATAGGGGAGGGGCAGACAAAAATATTTTATCGAAGTTCCCTCGATCAGTAACAGGTAAATTTTACAGTGGGGGCTACGTGACAGGGGTGGGAGTTGGTGCAAATTTTTTTTCCGGAACTTCGGCCGTCGTACATTAGCCGTAGGAATCAATCGCGGTATAAAAATGTCTTTTATTCCTTTTACTTTTTGCTCAATTTGGCGCCACTAAGTTAATGTTAATTTGGCGGGCACCTCTAATAAGATAACTTTGCATGCTTCAAAATGTCATAGTACAGTGAAGTTAGGCTGGAGTTTTTTTTATCGATTAACCTGAAAAGTGTGCATTCTAAGCTTTTTTTGGCTATGTTTATAAAGAAAAGAATATTTATCTCATTTAAACAATGCGAGCGCGATGTGCAAGCTGAAAATCTTTGATAATATGACCACAAAGCTTAATATTTTGAATGCTATGTGCTGAAAAACAGAATAAACATATCTCATCAAAAAAAATAGTCGAGCGCAGAGCGCAAGCTGCAATGCCTGTATATCGACTTAAAATTGTAAGCGTTTTTATTATTATTTGTTGTTATTTAAGTTATCATGAACAGGATAGGCCTAAACTAAACAAAGCAATCCAAGCGCAGAGCAATAGCTGAAATTGCAAGCACTTTTTGTATTCCTCATGAAAAAAAAAAAAAAATAAATAAATATATTGACTGGCTTTACTTTTATCTTTATTTTATTTTTTTAAACTCCTGTTTTCATCTTCCTTCCTCCTTCCCATTTCCCTTCTTTTCCTTTTCTTTTTCTATTTCCTCTTTTTTTTTTCGCTGCGAGTAGGTGATTTGCTTGGCATCTTTTGTAATAATGTATGCATGTATTACTATGAGACCTGAAATATGAGCATTTTATAATAATAAAAAAAAAAAAAAAAAAAAATTTGAGCCCCAACCAGTATATTAGGGACCCCTTCATTATTATGAAAATAAAAGTTTAAACAGAAAGACATTCGATCCGAACCGGCGAGAGAGCAGCTTGAGCTAAAAAAAATTGCCAAGAGAAATCTCCAATATGAGCATTTCAAAACAAATTATGAGCAGAAGCGGGCGAGGCCTCAAATATATCGAAGCCCCTCCCCCTCAAACACCACGGGGCCGGGGGGAGGCTCAATGGTTGAGCCCCAATAAGGATAGTAGGGACCCCTTGTATTTTTTTTAAAAAGTTTATAAATAGGAAGACATGCGAGCGCGCAGCGCGAGCTAAAAATAATGTCAAGAGAAACCTGAAATACGAGTGTTTCAAAACAAATTATTAGCAGAAGGGGGGCTCAAAAATATCGAAGGGGGGGGGGGGGGGTGGCTCAATGGGTAGCTCCAATCTCTAGATAGTATTTCCTATGCCCCCCCCTCCCCGGTTTCCGAAGCCTATGGTTTAGTACATGCATGCAATTGGTTGTGACCAAACGCCTATAGATGACCAACTAGAGATGCTGAGACCACACACCCTAGTAGACCCAATTGGATGAGGACCAAACGCCTAGTAGAACCAATTGAAGTGGACCAAACGCCTAGTAGATACCAATTGATGTGACCAAACGCTAGTAGACCAATTGGATGTGGATAAACGCCTAGTAGATTAATTGGATGTGGACCAAACGCCTAGTAGACCAATTGGAATGTGGACCCAATGCCTAGTAGACCTAATTTGGTTCAAATGGGAAACCAAATTGGTTAGTGAATCTAAAAGGTCATTGGACCAAATGGCTGTAGACCAAATGGAAGTAGACCAACTAGTAGTAGACTAATAGGTTGTAGACCAATAGGTTACAAACCGCAACTGACATGTGATCATTTTTATAAATGCCTGGAAATATTTGCAAACTTGTACAGAAACATGAGAGATACACAAAAGATAAGATAACAGCCAAACAAATTAAGAGGATTTTTCGGTGTTACAGGTGCCTAGTTTTGGGGTCATCTTCTTGTACATTTACGCTACTAAATTAAAAAGGGGTTTTAACCCTTTAGCACCTAAACCACCCGAGACCGCCCCTCAGCTTACTCACTAAACCGCCCAAAACTGCCCCTGTCTTAAGCACACTATAGTCAAGATAGTATCATAAGTATGTGATGAAACATGCCCATAATTGTTGTGAATTACCCATTGGATGTGTGCTGTCTGATTCCGCACTAAAAAGTATGTTCGAAGAGCAATTCTTATTGAAAAAACCTGATTGAAACAGTGTAACCCTTTCTGCTAGTGAGTAAACTGACGCTTTTCGCACAGTCTCTAGGTGCTAAAGGGTTAACCACATGAAAATTATCTCCACCAATAACTTCAGATAAGAGCAATATCATGATTGATCTGCCTATTTCTATTTTTTTAGTGGATTTGTTTAAAGAGACATGCTGAAAACCTCCTGATACAAGAACCTCCCTAATGTAAGTTGAATGATTATGGTAATTATCCTCAACAATAGAACAATATAGAACAGTGCAATTAAGTGAAAGCCACTGACCTCCATTTAATGAGTTTTCATTTCCCCTACCATTAGTTGTAAAATATCATAAAATTCCCTGAAATTGATGATAATCATATAGTTGCAGTTGTTAATGCATAAATAGATGGCACTCTCAAAAAAAGAGGAGAATGAGAAAGAGTGGATTCTTTTTTCTTTCTTTTTTTTTTCTGAAAAGGAGGATCAGGATGATAGGAATGAAATTGAGAGATGAGGATAGAAGAAAGAAGCGTTAAAGGGACGTATAATTGATAAAACATGGGGAATTCACCTTATCTCGGGTGAAATGATAACATTCCAATCAGAGCCTGAGGCGTGTTGCGTAATCTCCGGCGACAGGGTGTCTGGAGTATAATCCGGTATAATCCTTCATGGCTAGACTAACTAACCAGAAGTCCGAAGTAAATCTAACCTATGTTTTGTTTTTGAAATGGAGCATGATACAAGTCCTCTCTTTGAATTAATACGAAGAGACCCGTTGAGAGTCTATAACTGAGGCCCGAGAATCCGAAGCTATTGACCCTATTGACTGACTGGATTCGGTCATGTTCGTGCTGTCCGAATGTTAATCCCCAATAGTCTGACCTATGCGTAAGCCTCACTGTCGATTGTGTACGAGTCAATGGAGCTCAGGAAAAACGCGCATTCCCCACGATCTCCGACTTGCGAGGGCCTTTAAGAGATGGAGACAATAGACGAAGGTATAAGAAAATCAAAGAATTAAGAAAAATGGAGTGTAAATGCCCAAGAAAATAGACCAGTGACAGATCCAGACAAAAGCACAAGAGGCATGCAGCCCAATTTTTAGAATTGTGTACTGAAAATACATGTTTAATAATATGATCACATTAAAAAAAAAAAAATGCTGTTTGCGGCCCTCTATTTTCAAATCCTGGATCTGTCGCTGGAGAGATTGAGAAAGAGAAGGTATATATATGGGAGGGGAAAAGGGATGGGGAAAAGGGATGGAGAATTACCAGTGTCAATGACATCTCTGATATATGGGTTTCGAGACATACTTAGGGTTGAGTAGAGTGTAAGCCATTTCCACATCCATATCACTTATCAATTATCAATAGGTCTATTAATCCAGGGATCAGAACATAATCATAATCATTGAGCTATTATTGAATTTCCAAGAGTACTTGGAAAATATGAAGAAAAAAAAACTATGGATATAGTAATACAATTAATCTGGTAATCAATATTTTTACTTTGAAAAAAACACAACAAAACAGAAAGGACTACTTACATGCAATTGGGTTTGAGAAGCAAAAGCAGTTGAAAAGATATCATTTTATTTTGGATTAAAACCAAACCAAATTACAGTGAAGTAATTATGTTTTTTTAGCAAGTCTTTATGATTCCTATCCTATAGAAGTACCTGTAATAAAATGCTCAACTTGAAAAAAATTCACAAGCTTAACGCTTCAAAAAGATATTCAGCATATACAATGGCAACACAATGAGTTCAAAATTGAGAACGGGAAAATACCCAAATACATAATTCTAAGGGAGAGATATGGGTGTAATATGAGCAAACAACTGTTTGTTATTGATATGCTTTTAAAGGCAATACTTGAGCTCGGTTAAAAGAATTCCCAAGAGGAATAAACTGGCATAAAATTGATTCTGAAATGTTAAACATGGGAAACATTTGTTATTTAAACCAGCAAAATAGCAACAACAATACAAAAAGATTATTGAAAAAATAAATCATATACACTATGTGCTAAACTCAATACACCGTACATATTCATTAGTCAGCTTATTTTCTAACAAGATCAATCGGCAGATTACAATGATTTATAACATTTATTATCAAAGAATATTCTATAAAAATATTCAAAAAATATTTTGACACAAGTTCTAAAAACTTTATAGAACTTTATGACTGCCTTGCCTAAACAAACACAGTTCATGACTTGAAGCTGAACTCCTGACCCCATAACATTTTATTCCAGTGACATTGTAATTTTAAATACATATAATTGACTTCTGATTGAACTTATCAGTCTGTCAGTACTCACTTTTTCTTGTGTCATTTCATAATGATTAAATATATGCATAGAATTGTGTTATTAGTAAGTTGAATATCCACTATAAGTGAATGGTATCTCAGTAATTTATTGATTTGGCTGCAGATTCAAGAACTGAACCAGTTGAATATCAAAGGAAGAAGTAGGTTTGTTGGTTTGTTTTTGTCACGAAGCTCAATGAAGCACTGGAGGAAAAGTATTGTCGCCACAATGAACTTTCATTTGAAGGTGAAACATACACATCTATCACATAAATGTCAAATCAATGGATCATTCAATGCTTTTGTTTATCCATGCAATGAGTGAAATAAATGATAAAAACTGCCAGGGTGCTCTCTATTTTTTCATCTCAAATATACAAAGTCTAGTCTCTGTTTGGAGAAAACCAATCTGGGCCTAGGCCACAAAAAGTTAAGAAGGAAACCCATTAATAGTTGCCTTAATTTTAATAAGTACTAGTAGTATCATTACAGAATTTAATGGCTTACATGTTTCAGAGAAATGCAAAGTGGACTCCTCAAATAAAAACACCAAAAAACACTTTTTTATTAATTAAGTATTTCAATGGAATCGCAGCAATTATCATGCATGACTGAGGTCTAGTGGAGAACTCATTTGATTGTTCTTTGTCTGTGGCTATCATCTACAGATTTTGTTCTTAATTGGCAGAGTTTAAATATTAGTAATGGAAACACATTGTGCGGAGAGTGATGAGGGTCGTTTGGGCAAGGGTTGATGACATCTCGGTCTGTACCTTCAATGAGTCACTTACATCATTTTTAGATGCCGTCATGGATGAACATTTCTATTCACTCAATCTACTTTTATACTGACACTATACACCAATCCGACTTCAAAGCAATGTAACTTAGAGTGTGTTCAATGTCCAGTTTCAAATTTATACGCCAACATGAATCATGATACAAAACGCAATCACAAAACACAAACACAAACGCGATCAGCGGTGCACCGTTCAGTGTCCAAAATTTAAACGTGTTTATACGTCGATCGTCTTTAAATTCCCCACTCTCAAAAAACAAATATCTTCTCCTTTTTTTCAATTGTACCGGAAGCTTCCATTGCGAGAGCACATTTAAACACGTTTGAAAACTCAATCCTGTTCAATGTCGCATTTCGTTGCAATCGCGATGCTCAAGGTCGTAAAATTGAAGCTGATTGTTTTTGTAAACGCATCTTTTTCGGCGTTAATTTTCGGCGTATAAATTTAAATTGAGATTTGAAACACGTTTATTTTTACGACCGGGGATTGGGGACAACGAACACCCTCTTTGTTTGTCTTTAACTCAGCGTTTTGTAATTGCGTTTTGTATCATGATTCATGTTGGCGTATAAATTTGAAATTGGACATTGAACACACTCATATAATGGGTTATCAGCCAATCTGCAATGAGCTAGGTGCGCAAATGTATGCACGTATGTACATTTTCCTTTGTTACG
>CALNVZ010000174.1:71270851-71308152 GCA_940671915.1 Paracentrotus lividus
GAGACAGAAGATATAGTGGTAACCCCATCCCTCAACATAATAAAGACGCTGTTAATAAGATACAGATCATGACCCCCTTCATCCTCCTACCCCTCTCTTTTCATCGATTGCCTTCTTTACTTCATCCGTTCCACTCCACTCATTCGTCAGTGTTGCCTGCCATATCATCTCACATTCTCACGATGGTCAAGAACTTGAAAATAACAGGTATATTGGTAACTCTATCCCATCATGTCCTGTCAGCGCCACAAGGGATTCAACATATGCTGTTACATAGAGTCAATGCCCATCTGGCACCGAACAGGCAATATAAAGCTGCCAATGACTATATAGATCATTGCCTCCCATCCCCTTTGTTTCTTGTCAAGCTCACACACTTGTCTTCCACTGATTGACACTGTTAGCTAATAATGAGAAATCCAGACAAGAACTTCATCTTGACGAAGGCCCCCTCTGATTACCTTGTTTTGATTTGGACAGTAATCTGCAGGAACAACATAAAACAAGAAATGCACAAGACAAACTGCTGGCACCTCTTGAAGTCTATTATCTTCATTACTTGCAATGTCTGTGCCTGTCTGGATGCAATATCACTTACATCCATCACAAGTACACATGTCACTTAGTACCAACCACAACAAATAGGGTTGTAAGTCCAAATGCTCAAAACACCTCACAAAAAATAATTACCAACGTTTTTAAGGGATATTAATTCTTTGTACCTCTTGAAATCTTATTCAGCACGCTTCAACAATCACAAACTCTACTCCATTGCATAAAATATTAAACTATCACATTCATTTGTTTATCCATATTGAATTCTTTTAACTTTGCTACTTGAGACTGTTTTTTTAAGATGAAGACACATGTTGAATTCTTGGCCCGATCTTATTTCTGAGTTGACAGCTTGCGGATCCTAACTCTAATGCAACTATTTATTGTCTTTTTATGAGCTGGGGTGAAGTAGAGGTCTTCTGTGCCTCATTGTCTTCCAAACAGATCCATCTTCTTACAATCTGATCACTAGTCTCACCTCATTATTGCTATATATTTCACTTCCATTTCAGTAAATATTTAGAAATGAAAGATTCAGGTATCAAAGGGGTTGGGCAACTCTGTGGAGGCTTGCAAAAATTTGAGCTATGGGGCCCTAAATGCTGCCAGTGCATGTCATAATTATGTCAAGAGGAAACCCTGAAAATTTAATTTCCTAATCTTCATTGAGTGTTTTATAATACGCGTATGTACAAATGGTGATTATTTTCCTTCCATAGGCTACAGTGTTAATCAAGTGTACCAAGGTACGCTTACGACTATGATGTTCAATGTCTCAGCAATTAAACGACCGATTAGCTTCAAAATCTCAGGCCATTCCTGTCTGACTAAAGGTTTGCAACCATGATAACATCATTAGCTCACTTAAGACCCTGAATGAAGTTCAGCAATCCCTTAAAATGATTTTTAAAATTTGCTCATTACTTCAATAACAGAGGACAGGGCTGAAAATGGTTGTGCTTTTATCTGTATTCTTCATATGACTCTACACCACTTTCTAGTATTATGATTAAAATATTCAGATGCAAAGTGATTTTAAAAAAAAATCAACAGATTTCCCTTCACCCCTACACAAATATGCAGAGTATCATCCTTACATTTAAGAAAAAAACAAAAAACACAACAAAACAAAAAAAGGGCTTCATGAATCAACAGTGTATCAACAATGCCTCATCACTTAATAAATGTCAGAAACACCTACATGAATCAACACATTAACTGTTTATTAAACAATGATTCATGCTTCAACACTTATTAACGTGTGAAAAACAGCTTCATGAATCAACATGGCTATCTGTTTGCAATCAAAAGAGGGTCCAGTTCGTTCAATCATTACTATCATCCCAGCCACCGGGGCTGACATCTCTACACCTCCATCATAAAGGAATTAAACAAGATAAAGCATTCATTAAAAACATATCTTCATCTAACGAGTTTAACAGATAGCAGGCAGTTGAATGCAAGGACCGTTTGTAATAGCTCGAATCACGCTGAGTTCTCTCTCTGCGGTTGTTACAAAATAGAATCTTGTTGCGATGATAACATGTTTACTGCATTCCCCTTTGCATATCTTGGCTCTTGCCTCAGCTAAGCCCCGGAAATCCTCGGTCGTAAATACAAGTCATAGAGGTGCTATTACCTATCGTAATCCAGATTGATTGTCCTCCAGAAGCACTTAAAGTGAAGATCCCTCCCCTAGCAATGTCTATGGCAGTATAGGAAATCATTAATTGAGATCTTCCCCCATAATAAATCATGCTCTAATATCTTACTCAGAAATCTTGGATAGGAAAGAATTTACCAAATCCATTGATCTTGATTGATGATATTTAAAAAAAATATATAAAAACATGTAATATCTTTCTTTAATTTGAAATAGATCCTTACATCCTTTTTTCATTATTCAAAATAAGTGGTAATATTTGGGTGCAAGAACCAGTATTGAATATCAAGGAGTAGGTTTCCGTTAAAATGGATCTTTCTTTTCTCTGAGATAAAATAATTGTCAGTTAAATCACCGTTCTGATGATGATATAAAGAAGATTATCTATGCCCTTACACTCACAAGCTTTTCTTGCATCTATTTTATTATACTAGGTGATCACTTCCAGGGAATGTAGCACTCGAAAAGTATACTGAAGATGACTTTTATGAAAGCCGGTATCAAGCATTTACGGTATATTGCAACTTGGTCTACACCCATTTAGGCTCATCCCACATAATTCCATTTTGTCTACAACCAGTTTGTCTAAATACATTTTGGTCGAATGCCCAATTATTTGTAAAAAAAAAATGGAAATGGGCAAAATACTCAATTGGGTTTGTCTAAATACATTTTGGTCGAATGCCCAATTATTTGTAAAAAAAAAAAAAAAAAAAAAATGGTAATGGGCAAAATATTCACTTGGGAATAGACAATTTGGTAATTAGACGAATCAGCAATTAGACCAAGTTCCTTAGACCAAGTAAGAATTAGACCAAGTGGACATTGGAGACAGTGGCAAATCCAGTGCACATACCCTGAAACCCTTCTTATAATTCTAAAACCACTCATTGACTGCACATATCAAAATCAGAAAATTTTCCACCCCCAACCCGCTATTGGGGCTGCCCTCCTCCCCCTCGTATTTTCAAATCCCAGATGGACTACTTTTAAAAGACCAAGTGGATTTAGCCCATATGTGATGCGTCACGTCGAAAGGAGACACTATTCGCAATTTTTGAAATCCATTTTATTTGATATTATTGATCCCTGATTCATTGCCTTGAATTTGATATATAACCCGACTGTAAAGAGGTCAAATAAGAAGTGTTCAGATATTAGGCCTGCTGAACGCCCAGAGAGAATTGTTGCTCTTGGAAATCAAAATCAAGAGAAAAACGTCTGCAAGTTTTGGAACTTCCCTTTTGTACCCCGCGCCAGAAAAATAAGACACTCTGTCACCGCCTGTACTCACCGAAATGCCCTAGCAACCACTTGCTTACAAAGGGTGAAACGATTGACCAATGAGAGTCTGCATTCAGGATATACAGAGAACAATACTCGTCCCTCGTCACGCAACAGATCGAGGCAAGCCGCAGCAAGTGGAAATACACGGTGATGCTTGTTTCAAAAAAAAAAAAAAAAAAAAGAAGCGAATTTTAGCTTTAGTTGTTTTATATCTTCGGGTCAAATAAATAAAACATCAGGTGCTCTGTATTTATTATAGTTGTAAGTGAAAAGTGCGCGGGCGTCTTTTTAATGAAAGCTGTTTATGACCAATTCCTGGTTTTGGTTGCGCAAATATTAGTTAGAAACATAAGATACTTTATTTTATAATACCTTTTTTTGTTTGGTTTTGTATTCCAATGTTTGCGTGCGTGTCTTTGGTAATGGTCGAAGCGTCGGTACTGTATATCTATATGTCTAACATTATAAAAGCGATGAGTTCATTTGCATCATTAACTTCTGTTGGAAATTTTGTAACATATATAGGTGGTCATGTATTTAGGACCTAAATTAGGTTCTTGTAACTATGTTGGGTCTATATATATTGTTATTGTTAATAAGTCAGTATTATGATAGAGATTAAGTCACCTCGCAAAATATGTTTTAATAAATATTATGGCTGCGGCTGCCACGAATGTAGTTTATTGTATTTCTGCTTGATCACGTTTTATGAGTGGCCTATGGGTGTTTTAACAGGAGTGTAGAAATAAAAACGATATACATAGAGATATTGCGTCGAGTCTTTCTTTTATTCGTATCAATTTACTTCATTGTTGACCTATGGTTGAATTAAGATATAGATTATTAATAGGATTTTTAGTATATGAGGATTATTTTAAAGAGTAAATCGCTTGTTATATTTTTATCGTGCGTGTCTTGTATAAAACGCTACTTTCTTAAACACATTTACTTTGTAAAATAAACTGCAGAAATTTGCTTATAGCTATGGGGTATCTCACCTCGGTAGTGACGTCTCCGCGTGACGCAGAATGACAAATGTTCGTCTCCGCGACGGCATAAATAGTATTAGAGACGTCTCCGAGCACGCATGTTCAGCGGCAATTTAGTGTAAGGGTAAATCCTGTCTCCGTAATTTCAGGAGACGTCTCTTAATATGTCTATTTAATTTTGCTTTCGTCTCGGGTAACAATGAATTCGTATCTAGATTCTTTGTATTGCGGAGACAGTCTCCGCACGTTCAACAGACTTCGTCGTCAAACTTTGTTTCTAATTTTGCCGTCTTAAAGTTGTTTCAAAGTAGTTCCCAAAAAAGTGAGATACCAGCCGCAGTTATAAACTGGGATTGATGTTTTTTGTCCCTCCCCCCCCCCCCTTAGCTCATTGGTTTCCACATAAAGCAATATCAACCAATTTTAAACCATATTTTTTTTCAATTTTAAATTAGCATCTCTTACGCCGTCTTAGACTTTACCTAAATACTTGTATCAGAAGTATTATGATTCACGTCACCTCTTTTGTGTGCTCTATGTTTCCCCTGATGGAACCAAATTTGTTTTATAGGGAGGTTTTAATTTTCCCAATCAGGACAACAGATATCGCGGCCCCCTAAAATAAAATGCTGAATTAACATTCATTTGGGATCCAGATAGCTAAGTCAAGCAATAAGTAGCTTTTTCCCCCATAACCCCCCCCCCACCCGATTGTTTAGATTTGACATTCGTTTGCGTGCTCGCTATCCCGGATGAAACAGCTTTTTCACAGCAGGTTGTGTGGCATCGCACAGCTGAGTGCAGCTTAAGGATTTAGTTCGCTATTCGCTCACACAAAAACGAAAAAAAGCCAATAGAATCACACAACACCGTTATCATCAACCGACAAGCGAAGTCACGATCCACACACAATGAACGTCACCAAATATCCCAGGCCGGACCAAAGTCGCATGTCCGTATGACCCTTAAGGGCGAGCATACCATGCCTAGCAATCGGACGAGGGGTAACATGAGCTACTCTTACGCATAGGCAGCGTGCGCTTGTGATGTCCAGGAAAAAAATTATGACCGAAAAAACAACATCCGCCGAAAACTGTTTTTTACCACTTTCCCGTTACTTTTCACTCATTTTTTTTTACAGAGCAAAGAATGAAGGCATGGTAGACCAGAAAAAAATAATAAAAAAATTTCCTCAAAATTTTGAGTTTTTTATTAGTTTGTCGATTTACTCGGATCTTTGATCTGCGACTTCTCTCTCATTTCGACAAGACGTATCACATATGGTATTAGACAATCATAGAATTAGACCAACTGCTGGTAGACCAGGTAGATATAAACCAATTCCCTACTTCCACATCTAATATAGATAACAATGCATCATAAAACAGCTAAGTTTTATCGGTTTATATCCACTTGGTCTAACAACAGTTGGTCTAATTATCCATTTGTCTAATACCACATGAGCTAAACCCATTTGGTCTACTAATAATTGATCTACTACAGACTTGGTCTAATGATTACTTTGTCTAATTAGTATAAGTATAATTGCATTTTCGTCTAATGCCGAAAGGAATATTTGGCCTATTACCAATTTTTTTACTAGAATTGACCAAGTGGACATTAGACGAACTGGGCATTAGCCGAAATGGGAATTAGACGAAATGGTAAACAGGCAAAGAGGTACTTAGACCAAAAAGCTAATTTGACGAACCAGTCATAGACGAAATGGAATAAGACCATGAGGGATGAGACCAAATGGACATAAGTCAAAGTGGATTTAGTTCATGTGGCAATTTACCATTTTATTGACAAAGCTAATTCCCAGATGTCCGTCACACAGTGCAATAGGCCATGAACCAGAAGTAACAGATACCTGGTGGACATGGGCCCTGAACATTGAAGTCTGGGTTTCTACCCCTTTAAGGTTTGCTAGGTCCTGTGCACACAAACTGTATCCATGTCATTTCTGGACCACTATGATAAAAACTAGGGTACATGTTCATATCATACTTATCTAAATAGAGACAAGTGAATTTGAACTGTTTAGTCCACAATTCAGGAGGAGAGGAGGTTATGTAATACCCAAAGGGTTACTAGTTTCAAGTTGATCAACAATTATATTGCATCGGTAACAGATTCATCATATTCACCAGGGGGGTGTTTCACAAAGAGTTAAGTAGACTTAAAAATCGCACTTAAATGCCTAGTTGGGTGCTGTATATTAGGCAATAGGCCTACTTCATTGGTCAAAACATGCCAAGGGGAGGTGCGCCATTAAGAAATCTATCAATTAGATTGCGCGTTTTAAAACAGGATGCGCACAGAAGTTAAGTGTGACTTTAAGTCTACTTAACTCTTCGTGAAACACCCCCAAGTCTTTATTGTGTACCCAAACTACAGAACAAAACTTTATAAGTAGGTCAACTGGTGACCTCTATACTATGTTCAGCACATGCCCAAAACGAACTGTATAGCATCCATACACGCCTGTCTAATCTGCCGCGTTGATCAACGCGAAGGTAAACAAACCCTGAGTTTATATTCCCAATAAGCTGCCCAAAAGTGGGATTGTTTTTGTTGATGTTCTCCCCGTGATGAGAGGAGCAGACAAATTAGATGATACGGCTGACATGCATGCGTCACGTCCAGCGCTGGAGCGCGTCCATCATCCCCTCTGCTCAGTTATTACCACAATTTGGTACGATTAGGTGGATGCGATGTGCTGATTCTTCCCTCTTTGTAGCAAGCATCAATCAAAATTAGGATCTGGGATGAAACCCTTCATACCCCAACCACACCCTTAAACCAACTACAATCTTACAGATAAATAACAGCTAGTTTGTCTATTTGTGCTAATGTAATATCAATTCTGAAGTCGGTTATCCGTGGTCTCTTTTCTCATTGATGTGACTGGAGATTCAATATGGAATTGTTACAACATATGGCCAATGTTTCTGTATACGGATATTATAAAGAGATTGGAACACAATAATGAGGGGGAAATACTTGGATACATTCTATGTGCTTTACCCAATAATGCCCTTCAGTACCATTCTGATCTCCAAAAACAAGTTATATGAATTGAAGAAATTTAAAGTGTCCTCCTTACTTGTACACTTTTATTATATAAACTACTGAGATCCAGTAGGGGCAGTACCTAAAGAAATATTTTGTAGCTCTCTTTATTCACATTTCAGGTGTAGGGTAGGAATATGGTTAAGTCATAGAATGAGATAAACTAATATGGAGAATAAAGATGATAAGTTTGATTTTACTTTGCTTTAACTTAACTCTTTTTTCCTCTAAAAGTTCCACCCAAAATTACACAGAGCATAATGTTTGAAACAAGGTTTGTTCCATTAACTTAAATAAGACAAAATGAATATGAGAACAAGGTCATATCTCTAATCTGTAGGAATAAAAGAAAATTGTATTGAGGCAAATAATGAAACCCTTTTTTCTTTTGGTCTTTACATATTTTAAAATAACCTCGTAAGAAAAAAAAATGCAGTGCTGTTATTCCAGCTAGAAATAAAATTGTATGCTTTTTGATTGAATGCTTCCTAATTTTCACCCGAGCTTTGAAATAACAATTATTTATCTAATCCTCCGATAGGAAATAAAAGTTTCAATATCAGTCTATCTCTTTTGATATATCGATTGACATAAAAATCTGAAATGTAATCTCATGGATGAACGTCCTCTTGTTTCCATCGGTCAAAGTACAGTGAACCTAATCTACAGACCCAATAAACAAGATATTAAAAGATGGGTACAGAAGGCTTTTCCATCGCAAACCATAGAAAGACCGACAATCTTAGTTGGTCTCTCCCATCCTCTATCAAGGATCATCTTACAATTTCCCAAAGGGTTTGGTAACAGAAGCAGGGCTTTAAGTAGACCTGAGAGACTCATTTTATCTGCTCTTTTTTCTTGATGAAGAAGATGGGGGTCTTGAGAAGGGTAAATGAGAGGGGTGTTATAAGCATCTGCTTGGATGTTGGTGTAGGAATCACGGAGCAATCTGATAGATCATCTGAGTGTTACAATACTCACATGACCGAGTCCCCACACACGAAGAGTGATAGACTTTATTCAACATTTTAACAGCCAATAGCCAAGAAATTATTAGGAGTTGGCCTGGAGTTGGTTCATAGGTGTGAGATAGGCATTAAAGAGATCACTAGTTTTGTGGCAAGATTGGCAAATCAAATGGCTATAGATACAATACAACCATAATACAATACAACTATAAGAATACGAAGGTGCAGTATCAGTCACTTTATACAATGTAGTGTGAAACTCATGAAATAAAATCTTGACTGCGTTTCATAGCCACAGTTTAATGATTAATCAAGGATTTTTCTTTATCTAATATCGAGGCACGTAGGTTTTGCCACATTCACCAATTCACTTCCACAAACACAGAGTGGTAACAGTTCTGCCAACATGCCTGAAAATAAATCAACATTGGCATGCACATCAGAATAAATACCCTTCTCAATTTGAATGAATAATGAGAGAAAAAGCCAATACAAAGCCTAAAGAAGCAAAGGATAATATAATTACATCTTAACTAATCAGAATAAGGGATTTGCCCGTAACTCCTTGACTCTTATTCATTCTACTTATTTATGGTGTATGCCTAATAGCTAAATCATATTAAAAAACCCCTAAGAAGTTCATACGTTCAAAATAAGGAAATTAAATTTGTGAATTGAATACTTGGTTTGCCTTGAAGATGTAAAGGTGACAAGAAAGTTGGAAACTACCCCAGGTAAGAGAAAATACAAGTGATTCCTTCTTCAATGCTACTTCTGACAGCAAGTGTTTAAATGATGTGAGAGGATTGTAAGAGTCTGATAAGGAGAATGGTTAAGATCAAAAGAGTTTATTGGTGTTAAAAGAAAGTTAAGTTCTAGGAAGCCATTTGTTGTTGATGAGCATTCCTTTAAAATTTAGTTTGATTCTAAATTTGGCCTATATCCATTCTTGAAGACCATCAGATGTTTTTATATTCATGTATGTATTCAAGAACTGTTTATCCTCAAAAAAACATTGAGATTGCCAGAGCTATCTCTGTCTTGCAAGAACAGTTCTGGCAAATAAATGGACATGAATGTACAGTTTTTTGGTGGACTCAATTTGATTCCACTAAAATGGACATATAGTTCAGGTTTTAAACCTTTATGCAACTTGTGAGGAGCTGCATTTAAATAAAATAATTTTGTTTTAAATATCAATTTATGATATACAAATCCCATGATCCTATTCAATAACGGGAGCCCAGTCACTCCATTTCTATTTATTTTCCACTTCCAGAAGTCACCCAAGTTCATATTAAACTGCAGGGAATTCATCTGATTTCTAGGATGTGTGTTGGTGCATGGAGGGCATTGTCCAAACTAACCTAGATACATATACCACCTTTCGTTCCATCAGCCCTTAACTTCAGGTCTCTTGAGGCCTGCATCACTTCTTAAACTCTTCAGAAGGCTTCTACATAACTAAAAGACTTCCATGACATAACAGTTCCAATTTTACCAGGCACGAGGATGGTAAATAAAAACTGTAAAGCATTAATAGTGGAATGTGTTTCATACTATGTACTATTAAAATATCAACTATTTTTATGATTTATAGTAATAATAATATGTGCAAACAGAACTAATGCATTTTTGGTTCAAGCAGATAATACATTAAATATCAAACCTTTCAAAGTAAAATATAATCAACACATGTCTATCAGGAAAGTTTTAATGTTAATCATTTAAAGTTGTTTGAGGAAGTTCAATTTCTTTATATATTCTTGAGGGTATAAGAATCATTCTTGTCGGGGTAATACTGGTGAAAAATATTCCTCCAAAATTGTTCATATAACAGTTTGATGGGTTCCATCGTTTTTCAAAGACTTTTAGTGTTGACCTGTTTCTCCAAACATCAATCAAATAGCCTTAATAACCTTATTACATCTCCTTCCTTCCTTCCTTCTATAAACCTGATTATATTGGTCTATATGCATAAGGTAGTTCAAAGACAAAGTCCATTGGGAATGATACCATAATATCTTTATGAAAAAAAAAAGAGGTTAATTCCTTTCATCTGAGAAATCTTGCAACCAAGGCAAGAAAACCAGGTTAACAAATGTTGAAACAGGGTTTAGAGTCTGGCTTCACAAGTTTATTAACTCTCCCAGAAGCCATTTCTCAATTCTCCACATGGCTTCATCATCCTAATAGGTAATGTATCCTGCCCTTTAGCTCAGAGCAAAGAGTTCTACAGCAACTTGTTAGCTTGCAGTAACGCAAAACCAAAGTAGAATGCAAAATGAGAGGATAATTGGTGGCACTTTTAGGAAAGTGTATACCGTGTGTTTGACAGCTTGCCAATGTAAGAGGACACCCTTTTATGCGGACTATCAGAACGAGTCACGGAAGTTCCTGCAGATTGAAGTTACATCTAAAAATGTGTTTGAGAAGACACAGGTGCTTAATGAATAGGAAATACAGATCGTGTCTACTTAATTCGCTTTGTCCTCTTTCTAACCGACTCCATTTCAATTACAATATATTTTTCTTTAGGTTCCTTTCTGCTAATTTCTTGTTATAAGAATGATTAATCTTTGTTAACCTTTGTTTCCATTTCCCAAACAAAATTTGTTTCCTCTTTGGGCTCTCTCTCTCTCCTCTTTTATATGCTTTGTAAAACACATTCAATAATCAATGCACACTGATTGGAGTTTACTACTGAAAATTGCTTGTGGTTTAAAACTGCCAGTATAATTAATACTGACCCAATCAACCCATTTATCATCTACCCTCCAATGTTATCTCCTTCCTTGCGATACCTCCAGCTCCCTCCACACCCCACTCTTTCTCACCTTCTTCTCTTCGCTCTTGAAAAGTGCTCATCATCCATAACAAAGAAATATATATGCATTCATCAAATCTAAACTTTAAGTCACTTAAATCCACTTTTCAAATTGTTATGAAACTTCTATTTATATTCACAGATTTCTCTCTTTGTATATAACAAACCTAAACCTGCAGAATTGAAAAAACAGAAGAAGATTAAAATCATTCTTAATGAAGATAATAATAATAATACCGCGTTTTTCTATAAAACGCTTTACCTGTTAAGACCAAAGCGCTTAACAGTATATTATTACCCCGGTCATTGATCATTTTTCGATCCCGCACTTTACAGTGCACAATCTCCACTCCTGGGGAGCTTCGAGCCGGTCGCCTGTTAGGCGCACACATGCTAAAGTGAACCACATAGCATTTGCAATCCTACTGGGTACCATTTTTATCCAACCTCGGGTAGGGTCAAGCAATGTAGATAAAAATGCCTTGCTCAAGGGACATAAGTATCTGTGCGGGAATCGAACCCACGGCCTTTGCATTGACAGTCCAGTGGTGAGACCACTAGACCATGACACTTCCACTTCCTTCAATAACAACCCCCTTACTTTCAAGACCCACCTGTTTAGAAAGACCACATAAATATCCATCTCTTCTCACTTGAGTGGTATTACTTTATATCTGTATTATCATGAATATTTCCTTCAAAATTTATGACCGAAAAGATGGATGACCCACAAATCCAGACCTAGTTATGAGAAGGAACGGTATGGTGTGATCCGGAAGCCGACAGGAAGGGTAGAAGATGAGCCTGGAGCAAACTCCATCACTGTTTCAAAACCGTTGCATCATTCCCTCTTATGCGCATTCACGCCGTTATCGATTCCCCGCACAAACTCAGAAAATTGGCAGGGATTTACAGCCGCAGGACATTGCTGTACGCGAGGGAAGGTGCTTGAACATTTCAAGAGGCCGGTAGCAGGCAGGGGCATCGTACTTGAAGAAGGAGATATGAGGGAGGTGGCAAAATATGAATGTTCTATGGATGTAAATATCTTGGAGTTCAATCTTTTTGAAGTTTGCCTGGGAGGAAAAGATAAGAGAGATAAAGCTACAAGCTCCCATCTTTCTTCCCTCTGATTGTTCTTGAATACTTATTGTAATAAATATTGAATGATGGAAGATGGAAAACTGCCATTTAGAATAGTTATCATTATTCAGATAATGACCAAGTTAAACTAACTTTACAGTATAAATATTTATTTAGACAGCTATATAATGGGCTTAAATCAGAACTTAATCCCCCAAGATTAGTAATTAGTACAGACAGAACTACCTATGATAAATAGGAAAATGTATCGGGCATATAAGAATTTAAAATAATTTAAACACCACTGTCTTTTGAGTCTATTATAATTATTATACTTTGGTTGTATATTTCAATATATATATATATATATATATATATATATATATATATATTTCAAAATGCTTATTTCTTATTGCTTCTGTTCAAATTCAGAGTAAATAAATGTATTGACCTGAATCAACCCCTCTCCTAAAACAAAAACAAAAACAAATTAAGATATAGTTTTAAGGATAAAGGGTTCATCCAATAAATTTAAATAACACTGAAGTTACATGTATATGTATCTTGATCAAAATGGCCTTTCTCTTGCATTTTTACTCAGCTGTCTTTTCAAGACATACACAGAATCTACATTTCCTGGAGAAATAGTTATACATAATTCCTCTTTTATAAAATCATATCTAAGACATTCTGATTTATAATTACAAAAGTAAAAGTGTTAGCTGTCACCCTATATTCACAGAGTATATACACCTACGTGTCTCAAAAGGTTCAGCCCAGTTATTCACTTCATGCAATGTAATCAAATAACACAGTGTCGACCAGCGATTAATCAGAAATCTGCAAGACACAAAGACTCAGGTGTAAGTGTGTGTCAACCCTCATGAGGAATCAAAAAGAGCTAGATTTAATGAGCTACCCTGGACATCCAGGCCAGGTACCCCCGTCATCATTGACGCAAATGGCATCATTGGAGTCATAGCACCGAAAAGAAGAAAAACACACACCACCACCACCACCACCACCTTGACCCAATGGTAGATACACCATCCTCTTCTAAGGACAAGAAAGAAAAAAAAAGAGATGAGAAGATACATCCAATCATTTCGGCTGAAGTTAGCCTTCTGAAAATTAATTTGATGCCTTAACAGCCTTCTTGTCCAGGGGCCACGTTGGAATTATCGAGATTTGATTTGACGCAATTATCTGTCCATACAGGTCCGAGGACAAATCATCTTGATTAGATTTGACTGACTCCTGCACGGTAGAGCTACGTAAGACACTGTCCATGAACATAATGGGAAGATATTTGGGAGTCTAAGAAAATGAGATTAACTAGGGCACAGGCAAAATGAATTTTGGAAACACATCACTTACAAAAACACTGACATGATTTCGAAATCAAGAATGTTGCAGCTTGAGGCATGATTCCATAAAGAGCTGACTGAAGCTTACGCAAGAAATTTAAGCAATTTTGGTCAAATTTCTTGTGCTAACAGTAAGCTATCTTGCTAAGATCTTTTGATTAATATAAACATTGCAAACCTCAGAGATATTTTAAAATGTTCATGGGTTTCGCATAGACACTAGCTCAAACTACACAGCGAGCCAGGGCTACCATTCCTCCTGGAGCTTTACAAAACAGTTACGTGTTTGAGTAACTTTGTGGACGCTTGCAAAAATCTGAGCTGCGGGGCTCTACATGCATGATGTCAGTGCATGTAATAATGTGTTAAGAGGAAATTCTGAAAAAAATAATTTTTTAAAGCATCTGTACAAGCTTCACAATAAGTAAAAAAAATTATTATTTTTCCTACATAGACTGCTGCGTTAACTTAAGCATACCCAGGTATGTCTATGAGTATGGAAATATTCAGTCATCAATATCTCAGCAATTAAAAGACCAATTTGCTTCAAAATCTCAGGGGACTCCTTTCTGACCTATATGGTTTGCAACTACGATTACAGCATTAGCTGGAAAAGTTTTTTTCCCAAGATCCGAATGAGGCTAAACAATCCCTTTAAAACCCTCCCAGGGCATCTACATGGTTGGGTAGTGTAGAAACTGGGGGACTGTAATTGAAACATGCACATATATTCAGATAGTGAAAGAATAGAAATGCCTTCAATTTACAGGCCCAACCAATAAAGAAGAGCATTTAGATATATATAATTACAAATTGAGAGGAAAATAAAGACTGAACTGAAGGCATCGAAGAAGCAGAGAAACGGTTTTCTTTTACTCAGGCTTGGAATAATTGCACAAAGTGAATTAATCAAGGAGTAATATACAAGTATAACAAGTTGTATTGGCTGAAGTGAAACGTTAAAAAAAAGGGAAGCAAGAAAAAATAGACAAAAGATCATAGCTAAAAATACAGAAGTGAATTGAAACAGGAAATTAAGTCCCAGGTCAGTGTTTTAATTTGGTGAACTCTTTTCCCCTCCCCTGCCACTTCATATTACACAGTACTTTTCATCAATTCTCTCCCCTCCCTATCCCTATCTATCCTACTCACTCTCTTTATTCCATCTATCTCTTCTTCTCTATTTCCATCTTCTCTTCCACTCTGTTTCTTTGATCTTTCTTTCCACCCTTTGTGTTCATATCCTTACCCCTCTAAACTGAGTTGACTGAGTTTAGAAATAAGGTATATTGTTAACAATAAAAAGAATAAAACTTGGCAAGAATATGCACATGAACGTATTCAGAGCTAATTTCCAAGCTTGCATAAGCTGGCAATGCCTCTCTCTCCATCTCTGACAAATTCCCTTTATTTTACCATAATCTCCATCTGCCCTCTTTCTCTCTCTATTTTTTTCCTTACTTTTTCTGGTATATTTATTTTATTTTACTTGCCCCCCCCCTCTCTCTCTCTCGCTCCTTCTACCTCTCACACACACACTATCATATATCGTCGGCGTGGAGCCAGAAGGGCGCTATTGCAGATCAAGGATGTTCCGTTTGGAGCCAGAAGGCGCTATTACCATTGACTTTGTACAGTGATAGCGCCCTTCTGGCTCTCAACGGAACATCTGTAAGATGCAATAACGCCCTTATGGCACCCAACAGATGATATATTCCTCTTTTTTTCATCTGGCTCTCCTGTTTCCTCTCTTCACTCTTAAGCCCCGTTTAATAGACATTGTCCGGACAACGTCCGGAGAAAGCCAGGGTAGAAATAGTAGGGTAACATTCCATAAAACCACGGGTGGTCGAATATTGCGACCGTCTTAACAGACGCTCTCTCAAAACTTACCGTGTAGGTTACCGTAGCAACGTGTAGAATTGAATCGATGAAAAGAGTTCTCTTGTGTTTTCTCATGTATTTCTTTATGTTTCTTTTCCCTTCTTTCCATCCATTATATTCTTATGTATATTCTTCATTTTACTTATTTTATCTTTCTTCATTCTTTTAAATGTATTTCTTGTTTGTTTATCTATCTTCTTTCCTCTTCTATTCCTTTATTTCTTCTGTATTTCGTTTATCTATCTTTCTTTCTTCTTCTCTTCCGTTATTTCTTATGTATTTCTTTGTTTTGTCTCTCATCTTCTCTTCTGTCTTACTCTAATGATTGTGTATTGCTTTGTTTTTATCTTTCTTTCCTCTTCTTTTCTGTTTTTTTTTTTTGGGGGGGGGTTTATTCTTTCCTCTTCTCTTCCATTAATTCTTATGTATTTCTTTGTTTTATCCTTCTTTCCTCTTCTCTTCCGTTATCTCTTATGTGTATTCTTTTTTTATCTTTCTTTCCTCTTGTCTTCCGTTATTTCTCATGTATTTCTTTGTTTCTGTCATTTTTCTTCTCTCCTCTTCTATCATTGTGCAATGTCGATCTTACCCCAGTATTACCCGAGAGCATCTTAACAGAACAGTTGTCCGGACAATGTCAGGGTAAAACTGGGTTGTTACCGCGACTTTACCCTAGTCGTACTAGGGTGAAAATCTGGAAATCTTACCCAGAGAACCTCCGGACGTTACCTGGGTAAGACTGTCAAAAAGGTGTCTGTTAAAACGGGGCTTCAGAGGTATTTCAGTCAAAATATCTAAAGACTACTACTTGCAGTCAGAGTGTCAAAGAATTTTACAGTATCCAGCGTCAGATCTGACAAAGGATTTTATTGGCCCAGTTGTCTGGGACAATAGCAGCTCTATCATGGTTGGACATGGTATCCATGTGTGTTTTCATATCAAAACATTTTTCACGCCAATAATTCCATATTCAGTCAGGTTAGAATGAAAAGTTAGTTTCAACCTTTAAAAAAAAAAAAAAAAAAAACAGAAAAGAAGAAGTAACAGCCTTGTAATCAAGTACACTTCCATTGAAGTGCAATAATGACCTGTCACCATAAATGCTACCATTCGATAGAAATTATTGTAACTGTCATGACAACAGAAGCTTGATTATCAAGTGGAGCAAAAATACTGACCCCTTTGAATATTTGTGGTGAATGTATTTCTCTTATATTTTCCCCCGATGTGAGAAAAAGGTACCTGGTAAACCACATGTGATTTGAATACACTAATGGTGGTATCTCACTTCGCAGAAACTACTTTGAGACGGTTTTGAAACAGTTTTGAGACTGTTTTGAGACGGTTTTGAACCAGTTTTGAGACTGTTTTGAAACTTGTCGTGGAGACGTCCCCGCGACGTTTCATGAGTTTCGGAAATCTCACAAACGTCTCAAAAGCAGTCCCAAATCTGTTTCGCGAAAAAAGTATCGGAGATGTCTCCGTGACGGAAAAAAAGTTTTATCTCCGCGACGGAGAAAAAAAAGTATCAGAGACTTCTCTGGTATATGGAGTACTTTTCTGGTCAGGTTTCCATAGCAAATAACTACTCGACAATGGAATACATTATAGTCCCTGGGGATCTTAAGAAAAATCATGTTATGTACAAATGAATCTACATGTAATGGCAATTGTGTGATTGCATCCTTCTCCAAGGAAAAAAAAAACAGAGTAGAAATTAATCTCAGCTGAAAATCAAGGTATGGCATGTTTTACAAGTTTTTAACAAAATTAAGTATTTAAGGCAATAAGAGGCAATCAACACCTAATATGCATCATCTCTTATCTTTTAATGGAAAATCTAGTCTCCCAGAGGAAGCTTATGAGTAATTAAGTGTAAATATTAATATTTCTTTCATGAATCATTGAATGACTTTTAAAGCAATAATTTACATTTAAGGAAATATCCTCATCCAAAACTAATCTGTCATTTTGATGCAATGCAGAGTATCAAGAGTTATCATTATTCATTATGAATATTGAGAAAGCTTATCATAGAATTACTTTTCATTCCTTTGGAATATCAAATAATGAAAATACAAAATATTATGAATACTGTTATTAAAGTATGGAAATGCTTCACTCTCCAATTACTGTTTGTGAAGCTGTAAAAGGGTAATCTACATAATGTAATTGCCTTGCTCAAATCTGATCAGTGCTATAAACCTCTTTCTTTTTGTATAGTTCATTAGAAAGGCTTTGTAAAAAAAAAAGTGACACAATAGGTTTATACTTAATCATATATAGAAATATATAGGGCTTACTTGAACCGAAGAGTTGGGTGTTTGTTTTTTACAAAGCTTAAACTTTATACTACACCAGGAAATGTAAAGCTCAGTTTCATTTTTATTCTTTTATCTAATACCCCAATGCGCCCTTTACCCTACTTTATTGTATACTAATTGCCCTTTGATTGTAGTGGCACTCGGCCAACTTTCATAATCTCATTTCAGCCATTAACACACAAATTTAATGTTTCATGAATACCAATATGTGGTACATATGTGTCAGAAGTGAAATAAAGAAAAGGAGGTCATAAATCATCAGATATTAGCATATAAATTATTGTTTCAGAAACAGATAAAGTATTGAAGGAGCACCGATCAGAAGGTTCTTTTTCTTTGTACTTTGTTTTTTTCCTTTTTTGTTTTCACTTTGTTTTCATCTGGACCCTTGAGGTAGAGGCAACATGTTGGAACATGTTTTGTAGGGCAAAGGCCATATGGATGCATGAATCACAATGACCATGTATTTATCACATGGCAATGAGCCAGTATGAACATACCTACCCCCCTTCATGACAGTAGTCCTGTAATCCAAGCCTTCCACAGGACATGAAGAGAGGTGAGAGATGATTTCCTGTCACCTTTTATTCCTGTAAAATGATCCCCACTTGTAGTTTATTCAACTTGCAAACTCATCCAATAAGCTAGAAAGGTACTAGGCAAACCAACTCCCAAACCCGGATGCAATTCAGACTTCTGCACCAGTTTGTAGTTTTGACAAACTCCAGGAATATATCCACTTAACCTTTGAAAAACTTTCAGGTCCAAACTTTAAAACCTGAAGAAAACAACATTCTGCATCAACTGCTTAAAGTTTCAGAGCCACCATTCTAAGCGATAACTAATTAAGAAAACAATTGAATCATAATGTATTAAAATACCTCATATATCTTCAGTACACTTACGAATGATAACTAGAAATAATCTTGAAGTTAGTCTTGCGTGATGTACTTAGGTTAGTCAGAATTAAGACTTGGTCCGGTGAGGGTCTCTAGGGCTTACACATAGAGTGTCATAGTCTGACTAGGTGTAGGGACGTGTGAATCACAATGTCCATAAACTATGACTCATACATTCCATTCTTATTAAGCATAAATGATGAGTGATCATTAATGAAGGTATATTTGATGATGTAATCATGAGACGTGGGATACTTCAAGGCAACTTTTGTTTGTAAACTTTCCAGAAGTTATTAATATGCCATAGAAAGAAAAAAAACAATCTAAACATCCTAACTTACTTTTTTGAAAATATAAAATTGTGCAACACAAATGTACTTTTTTTTTCACAGAACATATTTTAGTCATTGTGCAGATGACACAATATCTCATTGGTGGAAAAATTAAAAAAAAACCAATGAACATTCTCCAAAAAAGGAAAAAAAAACTAGAAGACCATAACTTTTGTCAGTTGATATTTCTTCTGACAGGGAACAAAATGCAAAACTTGGTGGGAATGACCAAGGTTACTTACGATGGTAAATTTACTACAGGATCTAATGGAGATGTGGACATACCATCATGCTGTTACCATTTACGTCTATGTTGCATCTGGCCATGCGTTTTAAGTTGGGCCCATGTTATGTTGTGACACACTCAAAATTTGTACTAATTGTGCGCATTTCCATGAAAGTGGCTGTAACTTTATACAAATTTATATTAACCCCACAAAAGTATACATTTTCTGGAAGCTGAATGTCTGAAGAGTTTGGAAATGCGCTTAAAATTAATATAGGTGGGGCCCTTGAAAGGTTATGAATCTCAAGGCCTGAAAAATTCATGAAAAAAGATGGATTTGGATAAAAAAATTGCAAAAAAAATACTGCTTACCCTACAACAGTATTTACTGCAGATTTGAACTCGTCACATTTAGAGCTTTCCAAACATGTACAACTTTCTATATCCTGGGAGAGTTTACCACATTTTGCTCCAGGCTGGAAA
Source organism: Paracentrotus lividus (assembly GCA_940671915.1). NCBI lineage: Eukaryota > Metazoa > Echinodermata > Echinoidea > Camarodonta > Echinidae > Paracentrotus > Paracentrotus lividus. The sequence continues at coordinate 71,290,814 of CALNVZ010000174.1, forward strand.
GATGACTTTGAAAATTTCATTTTTTAAAGAAAATGTGCCTTGTTGCCATGTTCTAAGTATTGTAACTCGCTGTTTAAGATACAAGACATGTAATGAAGGATCCTATATAAGTTGGTAAGGCAAATAGAAGTAGCAAAGTAGTACAGACATATGAAAATCCCTTTATCTTGGTAAACATTATTAACCATGTTAACAATGTCCAAAATAAGAGCCCTTTAGCTGTATAGAAATTGTCATTCATATAGTACAGTCACAATAGTGTGCAACACTAAACTGTTTATAACTACTTTTATGGATCATAAACGAGCTAAATTACATGTTGCAAGTGTTTCAGAAGGGTGAAAGCATTTCAATTTTTAAAAAATCCATCTCTGAACATGATTTAACTCTGTTTTACAGCACACGTTCCATATTTGCTGCGCGGCTCCTCCTGCGCGGCTCCTCCTCCACCCCTGACTCTCGTTAATTAACAGTTAATTAACAGACAATGATGAAATTTTAACAATTTTTAAAACATGTATTTTGTTGTCCTACATGAGAGCTTTGATTTAAGACCAATTTCAGCTATATAGCTTGTATAGTTTTTAAGTAAATCAATAATCAAAATCATATTTGAGGAGCAGATGTCACAACGCCACCTTTTTAAGGGCCCAACTCAAAACACATGGCCATCTGACGTTGATGTAAGGTAACCAATCTGCCTACTTTGTATTTCATAATTGTATAATTTCATACTAAGGCCCCTTCATCTGCCCACACATTATGAATCATTGTTATTGTAAAGAATTTGCTATAGTATGCAACAAAACTCTATGTACCGATTATCGGGAGGTTGTGGGTTCGATCCCCGGCCGCGTCATACCAAAGACGTTAAAAATGGTGGTTGTTGCTTCCCTGTTTGGCGTTCAACAAGAGGGGGATAGAGTAACGTCCATCTGGCGCTGCTCAGCGGCTGCCAAGCCCACGAGACAAGGGCAAAAAGAATATCCGATTCGGACAATAAAATTTGGAGCAAATTTGGAGCATCTTATCGTTTAACAATGAAATTTGAAAGGGAAAAAAAAATCAATCAATCTTTCAATTCTATTTGGAGATTATATATATCTTGATACCATAAGCATATATACATCTTTCAATATATTTGATGGATATTAAACAATGATTAACCCGTTGGAGACGAACTGATTTGGCTATAACACACATTTCCCATAGACCTCAGCCCGAATATATTCGGGCTCAGTTCCCAACGGGTTAATATAAACATATTTCCATTGATGAATATTTTGACTTTGTCAGATGTATGTCTAGAAACTCAAGGATTTTTTTTTTTTCAGGTGGGGTATTAACAAAAGAAATTCATTAAAAAAATAAATCAAATGATCTCTGCATTAAATACACAAATTACAAAAGAATGGGCTTACAAACTATAAAAATATCCAAATCAATAATGACATTCTTATGAACAAAATTATTTTTACATTTTTTATTCAATTTTTTTTCAATGTTTATCTTTGAGGGTATTCGCCTATATGCAATCTCCTTGAACCAAGTCATTGAACTACCTACACTATGTATAGAAAGAAAAAACAGATCAATAATCCTTTCTCAGTATTCAGGATTAATTCATAATACTGCTTTTTTTTATAAGAGATTTTTCTTTAATCAACATCTAGCGACAGCATTTTAAAATTCATTCAAATTTTGTGATGCTTTTCCTGTCTGATTATGCTACCAAAAGCATTTAATTCTACTCATGGCCATGAATATCAAAATGACAATTTAAATAGATGATGAAAAGAAAATTTCAATACCTTTGCATCGCTCAATAAAAAGGCAATTCAAATCTTTGATAATGGAGTTTTAAAGACTATTTAGAGACTACATTATCAGTGAGTAACAATTTGTAAAGTGTAATGTTCTTTACAAAGTTGTCCTTCACAACTTTTTAATCAGATCAAATATCAAATTTTTGAAGAAAAATAACAATATGGTTAATGAAACCGAAGTCATTACAAGTTTACTTCTTATAGAACCTTTTGTTACAGCTTCAACATTTTTAATTGGCTGTAATGCATAGAGATAATGTAGATTTGTGACAATTTAACTAATTTTTACCCAAACAACAGCACAGTTTTCTCTAATTATTTTATTAAACAACTCAAATTTTTATATAAACACAAAAATTAATCATCACCCAGTTTACAGAATTGTGTGACAATTGAGATTTTATGAGACAGGTTTTTTTTTTTTTAAATCAGGATTGAAAACAATTTCCTGATGCATGAAATGGCCAGTTTAAAATTCAAGACATTTTTTTGTTCTCTCTAAAATACCATGCTACTCAGATGTTCAATTACTGCCTCAAGCCAACCTTATGGTTACAAATCTTTTTTAATACTTTGTGAATATCACGTAACTTTAAAAAATCACACTTTTTGGTGCATATTTGAAACAAACAGAAGAAATGTAAATTTTTACAAGTTGATAACTTATCAACAGTTTTCAAAGTGCTGTCTAGCTACACTTCATTTTGCTTATAACATTGACATTATCAAAGACCGACATGTAGACCGACATGTATAAATAATATGACTTGCTGTATTTTGCTTTGTATACAAATCTGGGATAAAGGGTTGCTCGCCTGCACATCAAAGGCTGTTATGAGAGTTTCACCTTATGAAGAATTATTGATGCATTTTGTACTGTTACCATGGAAACCAATAACGGCATGTCTGAACAAGTTTGTCAGCTGAAAGAACAGAAAATATCTGTATTATCCTTCCAAATGATGAAAATTTCAAAAATATTGGTTGGAAATGTCACATCAACTTTATATGACTTTGAGGCATATGTACAGCAAATGATGTCTTCAATAATTTTGTGTTTGGACATCTGTTTCAGATAGTTTTTTCCCAGGTCCCAGTTTTCATTTTAAATTCTTTAATTTCTCCTTGGTTTCCTTTTACATGAAATTTGAAAGCTTGTTGCATTTCACAATAGGGTTTTTTTTATTTTATTTGTTAGGTATGTTTCAATCTATTGTTTCCCTTTTATTGATCTATTTTCTGTTTTACTATTTATGGCTACTTAAAGTAATTTTTTTTTTTTTTTTTTTTTTTACAGACCATGTACATAATTCAGATTTTGTCTGGCATACACAACTGTTCATTTTGCAAAGTAAGTCAATTGTCATCAATTAAAAAAAAATCATTGAACTCTTCCACATTGCATGAGAACGAATAAGTAAACAGTCGTTAGCCAAGTCTGAATCATAATCCTGCAATGTTTTCAAAGGATATAATTCAAATAAATTCCTTTGATTACTTTACTTCCAAAAGTCAGGAATGTTTGTTCTTGAACAGCTAGCAAACATATCACAGCATGCAAAATTAGAAGACTTGGTTGGGTGGACCACATTCTTGCCTCAATATATTAAGGGTAATTTCAGCCAAGCATATTCAAGACACATCAAGTGATGATAATATAATCATAGAAATTTATGCAATTAGTATAGGTCTAGTAAATATTGTTAATAAATTTACTTACACAGGAATCAGTTGATTCCTTCTTCAATGCTACTTTCTGCGCAAGTGTTTAAATGATGTGAGAGGATTGTAGAGTCTGATAAGGAGAATGGTTAAGATCAAAAGAGTTTATTGTGTTTAAAAGAAAGTTAAGTTCTAGGAAGCCATTTGTTGTTGATGAGCAATTCCTTTAAAATTTAGTTTTGATTCTAAAATTTGCCTATATCCATTCTTGAAGACCATGCAGATGTTTTTATATTCATGTATGTATTCTAAGAACTGTTTATCCTCAAAAAACATTGCAGAATTGCCAGAGCTATTCTCTGTCTTTGCCAAGAAACAGTTCTGGCAAATAAATGGACATGAATGTACAGTTTTTTGGGTGACTCAATTTGATTCCACTAAAATGGAACATATAGTTCAGGTTTTAACCCTTAATGCAACTTGTGAAGGAGCTGCATTTAAATAAAATAATTTTTTTTTAAATATCAATTTATGGATATTACAAATCCCATGATCCTATTCAATAACGGGAGCCCAGTCACTCCATTTCTATTTATTTTCCACTTCCAGAAGTCACCCAAAGTTCATATTAAACTGCAGGGAATTTCATCTGATTTTCTAGGATGTGGTTGGTGCATGGAGGGCATTGTCCAAAACTAACCTAGATACATATACCACCTTCGTTTCCATCAGCCCCTAACTTCAGGTCTCTTGAGGCCTTGCATCACTTCTTAAACTTTAGAAGCATTCTCATAACTAAAAGACTTTCCATGACATAACAGTTCCTAATTTTTACACAGGGCATCGAGTGATGGTAAAATAAAACTGTAAAGCATTAATAGTGGAATGTGTTTCATACTATGTCGTATTAAATATCAACTATTTTTATGATTTAATAGTAATAATAATATGTGCAAAACAGAACTAAATGCATATTTTTGGTTCAAGCAGATAATACATTAAATATCAAAACCTTTCAAAGTAAAATATAATCAACACATGTCTATCAGGAAAGTTTTTATGTTACATTTAAAGTGTTTGAGAAAGTTCAATTTCTTTATAATATTCTTGAGGGTATAAGAATTCATCTTTCGGGGTAATACTGGTGGAAAATATTCCTCCAAAATTGTTCACTATAACAGTTTTGATGGTATTTTTTCAAAGACTTTTAGTGTTGACCCTGTTTCTCCAAACATCAATCAAATAGCCTTAATAACCTTATTAACATCTCCTTCTTCCTTTTTCTATAACCTGATCTTATTGGTCTATATATGGCATTAAGGTAGTCAAAACAAAGTCCAATGGGAATGATACCATAATATCTTATGAAAAAAAATAAGAGGTTAATTCCTTCATCTGAGAAATCTTGCAACCAAGGCAAGAAAACCAGGTTAACAAATGTTGAAAACAGGGTTTTAGATCTGGTTCACAAGTTTATTAACTCTTCCAGAGAAGCCATTTCTCAATTCTGCCACATGGCTTTCATCAATCCTAATAGGTACATGTATTCCTGCCCTTTAGCTCAGAGCAAAAGAGTTCTACAGCAACTTGTTAGCTTGCGGTAACGCAAAACCAAAGTAAGAATGCAAATGAGAAGAGGATAATTGTTGGCACTTTTAGGAAAAGTGTATTACCGTGTGTTTGACAGCTTGCCAATGTAAGAGGACACCTTTATCGGACTATTCAGAGACGAGTCAGGGAAGTTCTGCAGATTGAAGTACATCTAAAAATGTGAGTTTGCGAAGAAGCACAGGTGCGTTAATGGAATAGGAATAAGATCGTGTTCTACTTAATTACGACTTTGTCCTCTTTCTAAACCGACTCCATTTCCAATTACAATATATTTTTCTTTAGGTTCCTTGTCTGCATTTCTTGTTTAGAATGATTATCTTTGTAACCTTTGTTCCATTTCCAAACAAAATTGTTTCCTCTTTGGGCTCTCTCTACTCTCTCTTTTATTGCTTTGTAAAACACATTCAAAATCAATGCACACTGATGAGTACTACTGAAAATTGCTTGTGTTTAAAAACTGCAGTTATAATTAATACTGCCCAATCAACCCATTATCATCTACCCTCCCAATGTTATCTCCTTCTTGCGCATACCTCCAGCTCCCTCCATCACCCCACTCTTTCTCACCTTCTTCTCTTCCGCATCTTTGAAAAGTTGCTCATCATCCATAACAAATGAAATATATATGCATTCAATCAAATCTAAACTTTAAGTCACTAAATCCACTTTCAAATTGTTATGAAAAACTTCATATTTGATATTCACGATTTTCTCTCTTTGTGATATAACAAAGCTAAACCTGCAGAATTGAAAAACAGAAGAAGATTAAAAATGCAATTCCTATAATGAGATAATAAGTAATAATACCGCTGTTTTTCTATAAAACGCTTTACCTGTTAAGACCAAAGCGCTTAACAGTATATTATTACACCCCGGTCATGATTCCATTTTTCGATCCCGACTTTTACAGTGGCACAATCTCCTATTCCGGGGACTTTCCGAGTCCCGGTCGCCTTGTTTAAGGGCACACATGCATAAAGGAACCACATAGCATTGCCAATCCTACTGGGTACCATTTTTATCCAACCCGGGTAGGGTCAAGCATGGATCAAAATCCTGGGACATAAGTATCTGTGCGGATCGACCCACGGCCTTTGCATGGACAGATCGCAGTGGTGAGACCACTAGACCATGGACACTTCCACTTCCTTCCAGATAAAGCAACCTCCTCTTACTTTCAAAGACCCACCTGTTTAGAAGACCACATAAATATCCATCTCTTTCTCACTTGAGGGTTATTACTTTATATCTGTATTTATATGATATTTCCTTCAAAATTATGACCGTTAAAAGATGGATGACCCCACAAATCCAGAACCTAAGTTACTAGGAAGGAATGCGTATGGTGTGATACCGGAAGCCGACAGGAAGGGTAGAAAGATGGCCTGGAGCAAAACTCCATCACTGTTTCAAAACCGTTTGCATCATTCCCTCTTATGCGCATTCACGCCGTTATCGATTCCTCCGTCACAACTCAGAAAAATGGCAGCGGATTTAAGCCGCAGGACATTGCTGTACGCGGAGGAAGGTGGCTTGAACATTTCAAGAGGCCGGTAGCAGGCAGGGGCATCGTACTTGAAGAGGAGATATGAGGGAGGTGGCAAAATATGAATGTCTATGGATGTAAATATCTTGGTAGTTCAATCTTTTTGAAGTTTGCCTGGAGGAAAAGATAAGAGAGATAAAGCTACAAGCTCCCATCTTTCTTCCTCTGATTGTTCTTGAATACTTATTGTATAAATATTGAATGATGGAAGATGGAAAACTGCCATTTAGATTAGTTGTATCATTATTCAGATAATGACCAAGTTAAACTAACTTTACAGTATAAATATTTATTTAGACAGCTATATAATGGGCTTAAATCAGAATTAATCCCCCAAGATTAGTAATTAGTACAGACAGAACTACCATATGATAAATAGGAAATATGTATCGGGCATATAAGAATTTAAAATAATTTAAACACCACTGTCTTTGAGTCTATCTATAATTATTACTTTGGTTGTATATTTCAATATATATTATGATAGTATATATATATAATATATATATATATATTTCAAAATGCTTATTTCTATTGCTTCTGTTCAAATTCAGAGTAAATAATGTATTGACCTGAATCAACCCCTCTCCTAAAACAAAAACAAAAACAAATTAAGATATAGTTTTAAGGATAAAGGGTTCATCCAATAAATTTAAATAACACTGAAGTTACATGTATATGTATCTTGATCAAAATGGCCTTTCTCTTGCATTTTTACTCAGCTGTCTTTCAAGACATACACAGAATCTACATTTCCTGAGAAATAGTTATACATAATTCCTCTTTTATAAAATCATATCTAAGACATTCTGATTTATAATTACAAAAGTAAAGTGTTAGCTGTCACCCCTATATTCACACAGTATATACACCTACGTGTCTCAAAAGGTTCAGCCCAGTTATTCACTTCATGCAATGTAATCAAATAACACGTGTCGACCAGCGATTAATCAGAAATCTGCAAGACACAAAGACTCAGGTGTAAGTGTGTGTCAACCCTCATGAGGAATCAAAAGAGCTAGATTTAATGAGCTACCCTGGACATCCAGGCCAGGTACCCCCGTCATCATTGACGCAAATGGCATCATTGGAGTCATAGCACCGAAAAAAGAGAAAAACACACACCACCACCACCACCACCACCTTGACCCAATGGTAGATACACCATCCTCTTCTAAGGACAAGAAAAGAAAAAAAAGAGATGAGAAGATACATCCAATCATTTCGGCTGAAGTTAGCCTTCTGAAAATTAATTGATGCCTTAACAGCCTTCTTGTCCAGGGCCACGTTGGAATTATCGAGATTGATTGACGCAATTATCTGTCCATACAGTCGAGGACAAATCATCTTGATTAGATTTGGCATGACTCCTGCACGGTAGAGGCACGTAAGACACTGTCCATGAACATAATGGGAAGATATTGGGAGTCTAAGAAATGAGATTAACTAGGGCACAGCAAAATGAATTTTGGAAACACATCACTTAACAAAAACACTGACATGATTTCGAAATCAAGAATGTTGCAGCTTGAGGCATGAGATTCCATAAAGAGCTGACTGAAGCTTACGCAAGAAATTTAAAGCAATTTTGGTCAAATTTCTTTTTGCTAACAGTAAGCTATCTTGCTAAGATCTTTGATTAATATAAACATTGCAAACCTCAGAGATATTTTAAAAATGTTCATGGGTTTCGCATAGACACTAGCTCAAACTACACGCAGCCAGCCGGCTACCATTCCTCCTGTGAGCTTTACAAAACAGTTAGTGTTTGAGTAAACTTTGTGGACGCTTGCAAAATCTGAGCTGCGGGGCTCTACATGCATGATGTCAGTGCATGTAATAATGTGTTAATGAGGAATTCTGAAAAAATAATTTTTAAAGCATCTGTACAAGCTTCACAATAAGTAAAAAAAATTATTATTTTTCCTACATAGGACTGCTGCGTTAACTTAAGCATACCCAGTATGTCTATGAGTATGGAAATATTCAGTCATCAATTCTTCAGCAATTAAAAGACCAATTTGCTTCAAAATCTCAGGGGACTCCTTTCTGACCTATATGGTTTGCAAACTACGATTACAGCATTAGCTGGAAAATTTTTTTCTCCCCGAATGAGGCTAAACAATCCCTTTAAAACCCTCCCAGGGCATCTACATGGTTGGGTAGTGTAGAAACTGGGGGACTGTAATTGAAACATGCACATATATTCAGATAGTGAAAGAATAGAAATGCCTTCAATTTACAGGCCCAACCAATAAAGAAGAGCATTTAGATATATATAATTACAAATTGAGAGGAAAATAAAGACTGAACTGAAGGCATCGAAGAAGCAGAGAAACGGTTTTCTTTTACTCCGGCTTGGAATAATTGCACAAAGTGAATTAATCAAGGAGTAATATACAAGTATAACAAGTTGTATTGGCTGAAGTGAAACGTTAAAAAAAAGGGAAGCAAGAAAAAATAGACAAAAGATCATAGCTAAAAATACAGAAGTGAATTGAAACAGGAAATTAAGTCCCAGGTCAGTGTTTTAATTTGGTGAACTCTTTCCCCTCCGCCACTTCATATTACACAGTACTTTTCATCAATTCTCTCCCCTCCCTATCCCTATCTACCTACTCACTCTCTTTATTCCATCTATCTCTTCTTCTCTATTTCCATCTTCTCTTCCACTCTGTTCTTTGATCTTTCTTTCCACCCTTTGTGGTTCATATCCTTACCCCTCTAAACTGAGTTGACTTGAGTTTAGAAATAAGGATATTGTTAACAATAAAAAGAATAAAACTTGGCAAGAATATGCACATGAACGTATTCAGAGCTAATTTCAAGCTTGCATAAGCTGGCAATGCCTCTCTCTCCATCTCTGACAAATTCCCTTATTTTACCATAATCTCCATCTGCCCTCTTTCTCTCTCTATTTTTTTCCTTTACTTTTCTGGTATATTTATTTTATTTTACTTGCCCCCCCCCTCTCTCTCTCCTCGCTCCTTCTACCTCTCACACACACTATCATATATCGTCGGCGTGGAGCCAGAAGGGCGCTATTGCAGATCAAGGATGTTCCGTTTGGAGCCAGAAGGGCGCTATTACCATTGACTTTGTACAGTGATAGCGCCCTTCTGGCTCTCAACGGAACATCTGTAAGATGCAATAACGCCCTTATGGCACCCAACAGATGATATATTCCTCTTTTTTTTCATCTGGCTCTCCTGTTTTCTCTTTCACTCTTAAGCCCCGTTTTTAGACATTGTCCGGACAACGTCCGGAGAAAGCCAGGGTAGAAATAGTAGGGTAACATTCCATAAAACCACGGGTGGTCGAATATTGCGACCGTCTTAACAGCGCTCTCTCAAAACTTACCGTGGTAGGTTACCGATAGCAACGTGTAGAATTGAATCGATGAAAAGAGTTCTCTTGTGTTTTCTCATGTATTTCTCTTATGTTTCTTTCCCTTCTTTTCCATCATTATATTCTTATGTATTTCTTCATTTTACTTATTTTATCTTTCTTCTTCTTTAAATGTATTTCTTTGTTTGTTTATCTATCTTCTTTCCTCTTCTATTCCTTTATTTCTTCTGTATTTCTTTGTTTATCTTTCTTCTTCTTTCTCTTCCGTTATTTCTTATGTATTCTTTGTTTTGTCTCTCATCTTCTCTTCTGTCTCTACTCTAATGACTTGTGTATTGCTTTTGTTATCTTTCTTTCCTCTTCTTTTCTGTTATTTCTTTTTTTTTTTTGGGGGGGTTTTCTTTCCTCTTCTTCTCCATTAATTCTTATGTATTTCTTTGTTTTATCCTTCTTTCCTCTTCTCTTCCGTTATCTTATGTATTTCTTTGTTTTTATCTTTCTTTCCTCTTGTCTTCCGTTATTTCTCATGTATTTCTTTGTTCTGTCATTTTTTTTCTCTCCTCTTCTATCATTGTGCAATGTCGATCTTACCCAGTATTACCCGAGAGCATCTTAACAGAACAGTTGTCCGGACAATGTCAGGGTAAAACTGGGTTGTTACCGCGACTTTACCCTAGTCGTACTAGGGTGAAAATCTGGAAATCTTACCCAGAGAACCTCCGGACGTTACCTGGGTAAGACTGTCAAAAGGTGTCTGTAAAACGGGGCTTCAGAGGTATTTCAGTCAAAATATCTAAAGACTACTACTGCAGTCAGAGTGTCAAAGAATTTTACAGTATCCAGCGTCAGATCTGACAAAGGATTTTATTGGCCCAGTTGTCTGGGGACAATAGCAGCTCTATCATGGTTGGACATGGTATCCATGTGTGTTTTCATATCAAAACATTTTCACGCCAATAATTCCATATTCAAGTCAGGTTAGAATGAAAAGTTAGTTTCAACCTTTAAAAAAAAAAAAAAAACACAAAAGAAGAAGTAACAGCCTTGTAATCAAGTACACTTCCATTGAAGTGCAATAATGACTGTCACCATAAATGCTACCATTCGATAGAAATTATTGTAACTGTCATGCAACAACAGAAGCTTGATTATCAAGTGGAGCAAAAATACTGACCCTTTGAATATTTGTGGTGAATGTATTTCTCTCTATATTTTCCCCGATGTGAGAAAAAGGTACCTGGTAAACCACATTGATTTGAATACACTAATGGTGGTATCTCACTTCGCAGAAACTACTTTGAGACGGTTTTGAAACAGTTTTGAGACTGTTTTGAGACGGTTTTTGAACAGTTTTGAGACTGTTTTGAAACTTGTCGTGGAGACGTCCCCGCGACGTTTCATGAGTTTCGGAAATCTCACAAACGCTCTCAAAGCAGTCCCAAATCTGTTTTCGCGAAAAAAGTATCGGAGATGTCTCCGTGACGGAAAAAAAGTTTTATCTCCGCGACGGAGAAAAAAAAAGTATCAGAGACTTCTCTGGTATATGGAGTACTTTTCTGGTCAGGTTTCCATAGCAAATAACTACTCGACAATGGAATACATTATAGTCCCTGGGGATCTTAAGAAAAATCATGTTATGTACAAATGAATCTACATGTAATGGCAATTGTGTGATTGCATCCTCTTCCAAGGAAAAAAAAAACAGAGTAGAAATTATATCTCAGCTGAAAATCAAGGTATGGCATGTTTTACAAGTTTTTAACAAAATTAAGTATTTAAGGCAATAAGAGGCAATCAACACCTAATATGCATCATCTCTTATCTTTTAATGGAAAATCTAGTCTCCCAGAGGAAGCTTATGAGTAATTAAGTGTAAATATTAATATTTCTTTCATGAATCATTGAATGACTTTAAAGCAATAATTTACATTTAAGGAAATATCCTCATCCAAAACTAATCTGTCATTTTGATGCAATGCAGAGTATCAAGAGTTATCATTATTCATTATGAATATTGAGAAAGCTTATCATAGAATTATTTTCATTCCTTTGGAATATCAAATAATGAAAATACAAAATATTATGAATACTGTTATTAAAGTATGGAATCTTCACTCTCCAATTACTGTTTGTGAAGCTGTAAAAGGTAATCTACATAATGTAATTGCCTTGCTCACAATCTGATCAGTGCTATAAACCTCTTTCTTTTGTATAGTTCATTAGAAAGGCTTTGTAAAAAAAAAGTGACACAATAGGTTTAACTTAATCATATATAGAAATATATAGGCTTACTTGAACCGAAGAGTTGGGTGTTTTTTTACAAAGCTTAAACTTTATACTACACCAGGAAATGTAAAGCTCAGTTTCATTTTTATTCTATCTAATACCCCAATGCGCCCTTTACCCTACTTTATTGTATACTAATTGCCCTTTGATTGTAGTGGCACGGCCAACTTTCATAATCTCATACAGCCATTAACACACAATTTAATGTTTCATGAACCAATATTGTGGTACATATGTGCAAGTGAAATAAAGAAAGGAGGTCATAATCATCAGATATTAGCATATAAATTATTGTTTCAGAAACAGATAAAGTATTGAAGGAGCACCGATCAGAAGTTCTTTCTTTGTACTTTGTTTTTTCCTTTTTGTTTTCACTTTGTTTCATCTGGACCCTTGAGGTAAGGCAACTGTTGGAACATGTTTTGTAGGGCAAAGGCCATATGGATGCCTGAATCACAATGACCATGTATTTATCACATGGCAATGAGCCAGTATGAACATACCTACCCCCCTCATGACAGTAGTCCTGTAATCCAAGCCTTCCACAGGACATGAAGAGAGGTGAGAGATGATTTCCTGTCACCTTTTATTCCTGTAAAATGATCCCCACTTGTAGTTTATTCAACTTGCAAACTCATCCAATAAGCTAGAAAGGTACTAGGCAAACCAACTCCCAAACCCGGATGCAATTCAGACTTCTGCACGTTTGTAGTTTTGACAAACTCCAGGAATATATCCACTTAACCTGAAAAACTTTCAGGTCCAAACTTTAAAACCTGAAGAAAACAACATTCTGCATCAACTGCTTAAAGTTTCAGAGCCACCATTCATAGCGATAACTAATTAGAAAACAATTGAATCATAATGTATTAAAATACCTCATATATCTTCAGTACACTTACGAATGATAACTAGAAATAATCTTGAAGTTAGTCTTGCGTGATGTACTTAGGTTAGTCAGAATTAAGACTTGGTCCGGTGAGGGTCTCTAGGGCTTACACATAGAGTGTCATAGTCTGACTGGTGTAGGGACGTGTGAATCACAATGTCCATAAACTATGACTCATACATTCCATTCTTATTAAGCATAAATGATGAGTGATCATTAATGAGGTATATTGATGATGTATCATGAGACGTGGGATACTTCAAGGCAACTTTTTGTTGTAAACTTTCCAGAAGTTATTAATATGCCATAGAAAGAAAAAAACAATCTAAACATCCTAACTTACTTTTTTGAAAATATAAAATGTGCAACACAAATGTACTTTTTTTTCACAGAAACATATTTTAGTCATTGTGCAGATGACACAATATCTCATTGGTGGAAAAATTAAAAAAAAACCAATGAACATTCTCCAAAAAAGGAAAAAAAAAACTAGAAGACCATAACTTTTGTCAGTTGATATTTCTTCTGACAGGAACAAAATGCAAAACTTGGTGGGAATGACCAAGGTTACTTACGATGGTAAATTTACTACAGGATCTATGGAGATGTGGACATACCATCATGCTGTTACCATTTACGTCTATGTTGCATCTGGCCATGCGTTTTAAGTGGGCCCATGTTATGTTGTGACACACCAAAATTTGTACTAATGTGCGCATTTCCATGAAAGTGGCTGTAACTTTATACAAATTTATATTAACCCCACAAAGTATACATTTTCTGGAAGCTGAATGTCTGAAGAGTTTGAAATGCGCTTAAAATTAATATAGGTGGGCCCTTGAAAGGTTATGAATCTCAAGGCCTGAAAATTCATGAAAAAAGATGGATTTGGAAAAAAAATTGCAAAAAAAATACTGCTTACCCTACAACAGTATTACTGCAGATTTGAACTCGTCACATTTAGAGCTTTCCAAACATGTACAACTTTCATATCCTGGGAGAGTTTACCACATTTTGCTCCAGGCTGGAAAGATGACTTTGAAAATTTCATTTTTTAAAGAAAATGTGCCTTGTTGCCATGTTCTAAGTATTGTAACTCGCTGTTTAAGATACAAGACATGTAATGAAGGATCCTATATAAGTTGGTAAGGCAAATAGAAGTAGCAAAGTAGTACAGACATATGAAAATCCCTTTATCTTGGTAAACTTATTAACCATGTTAACAATGTCCAAAATAAGAGCCCTTTAGCTGTATAGAAATTGTCATTCATATAGTACAGTCACAATAGTGTGCAACACTAAACTGTTTATAACTACTTTTATGGATCATAAACGAGCTAAATTACATGTTGCAAGTGTTTCAGAAGGGTGAAAGCATTTCAATTTTTAAAAATCCATCTCTGAACATGATTTAACTCTGTGTACAGCACACGTTCCATATTTGCTGCGCGGCTCCTCCTGCGCGCTCCTCCTCCACCCCTGACTCTCGTTAATTAACAGTTAATTAACAGACAATGGAAATTTTAACAATTTTAAAACATGTATTTGTTGTCCTACATGAGAGCTTTGATTTAAGACCAATTTCAGCTATATAGCTTGTATAGTTTTTAAGTAAATCAATAATCAAAATCATATTGAGGAGCAGATGTCACAACGCCACCTTTTTAAGGGCCCAACTCAAAACACATGGCCATCTGACGTTGATGTAGGTAACCAATCTGCCTACTTTGTATTTCATAATTGGATAATTTCATACTAAGCCCCCTCATCTGCCCACACATTATGAATCATTGTTATTGTAAAGAATTGCTATAGTATGCAACAAAACTCTATGTACCGATTATCGGAGGTTGTGGGTTCGATCCCCGGCCGCGTCATACCAAAGACGTTAAAAATGGTGGTTGTTGCTTCCCTGTTGGCGTTCAACAAGAGGGGATAGAGCAACGTCCATCTGGCGCTGCTCAGCGGCTGCCAAGCCCACGGGACAAGGGCAAAAAGAATATCCGATTCGGACAATAAAATTGGAGCAAATTTGGAGCATCTTATCGTTTAACAATGAAATTTGAAAGGGAAAAAAAAATCAATCAATCTTTCAATTCTATTTGGAGTTATATATAATCTTGATACCATAAGCATATATACATCTTTCAATATATTTGATGGATTTTAAACAAATGATTAACCCGTTGGAGACGAGCTGATTTGGCTATAACACACATTTCCCATAGACCTCAGCCCGAATATATTCGGGCTCAGTTCCCAACGGGTTAATATAAACATATTTCCATTGATGAATATTTTGACTTTGTCAAATGTATGTCTAGAAACTCAAGGATTTTTTTTTTTTCAGGTGGGGTATTAACAAAAGAAATTCATTAAAAAAATAAATCAAATGATCTCTGCATTAAATACACAAATTACAAAAGAATGGGCTTACAAACTATAAAAATATCCAAATCAATAATGACACTTCTTATGAACAAAATTATTTTACATTTTTTATTCAAATTTTTTTCAATGTTTATCTTTGAGGTATTCGCCTATATGCAATCTCCTTGAACCAAGTCATTGACTACCTACACTATGTATAGAAAAAAAAACAGATCAATAATCCTTTCTCAGTATTCAGGATTAATTCATAATACTGCTTTTTTTTTATAAGAGATTTTTCTTTAATCAACATCTAGCGACAGCATTTTAAAATTCATTCAAATTTTTGTGATGCTTTCCTGTCTGATTATGCTACCAAAAGCATTTAATTCTACTCATGGCCATGAATATCAAAATGACAATTAAATAGATGATGAAAAGAAAATTTCAATACCTTTGCATCGCCTCAATAAAAAGGCAATTCAAATCTTTGATAATGGAGTTTTAAAGACTATTTAGAGACTACATTATCAGTGAGCAACAATTTGAAAATGTAATGTTCTTTACAAAGTTGTCCTTCACAACTTTTTAATCAGATGAAATATCAAATTTTTGATGAAAAATAACAATATGGTTAATGAAACCGAAGCCATTACAAGTTTACTTTTTATAGAACCTTTTGTTACAGCTTCAACATTTTTAATTGGCTGTAATGCATAGAGATGATGTAGATTTGTGACAATTTAACTAATTTTACCCAAACAACAGCACAGTTTTCTCTAATTATTTTATTAAACAACTCAAATTTTTATATAAACACAAAAATTAATCATCACCCAGTTTACAGAATTGTGTGACAATTAAGATTTTATGAGACAGGTTTTTTTTTTTTTTAAATCAGGATTGAAAACAATTTCCTGATGCATGAAATGGCCAGTTTAAAATTTAAGACAATTTTTTTTTCTCTCTAAAAATAGTATGTAGGCGTACCATGCTACTCAGATGTTCAATTATTGCCTCAAGCCAACCTTATGGTTACAAATCTTTTTTAATACTTTGTGAATATCACGTAACTTTTAAAAAATCACACTTTTTGGTGCATATTTGAAAATTTTACAAGTTGATAACGTATCAACAGTTTTCAAAGTGCTGTCTAGCTACACTTCATTTTGCTTATAACACTGACATTATCAAAGACCGACATGTAGACCGACATGTATAAATAATATGACTTGCTGTATTTTGCTTTGTATACAAATCTGGGATAAAGGGTTGCTCGCCTGCACATCAAAGGCTGTTATGAGAGTTTCACCTTATGAAGAATTATTGATGCATTTTTTACTGTTACCATGGAAACCAATAACGGCATGTCTGAACAAGTTTGTCAGCTAAAAGAACAGAAAATATCTGTATTATCCTTCCAAATGATGAAAAAAATTCAAAAATATTGGTGGAAATGTCACATCAACTTTATATGACTTTGAGGCATATGTACAGCAAATGATGTCTTCAATAATTTTGTGTTTGGACATCTGTTTCAGATAGTTTTTTCCCAGGTCCCAGTTTTCATTTTAAATCTTTAATTTCTCTCTTGGTTCCTTTTACATGAAATTTGAAAGCTTGTTGCATTTCACAATAGGGTTTTTTTATTTTATTTTTAGGTATGTTTCAATCTATTGTTTCCCTTTTATTGATCTATTTTCTGTTTTACTATTTATGGCTACTTAAATAATTTTTTTTTTTTTTACAGACCATGTACATAATTCAGATTTTGTCTGGCATACACAACTGTTTCATTTTG
>CALNVZ010000174.1:71308177-71323533 GCA_940671915.1 Paracentrotus lividus
CAAAGTAAGTCAATTGTCATCAATTTTAAAAAAATAATTGAACTCTTCCACATTGCATGAGAACGAATAAGTAAACAGTCGTTAGCCAAGTCTGAATCATAATCCTGCAATGTTTTCAAAGGATATAATTCAAATAAATTCCTTTGATTACTTTACTTCCAAAAGTCAAGAATGTTTGTTCTTGAACAGCTAGCAAACATATCACAGCACGCAAAATGAGAAGACTTGGTTGGGTGGACCACATTCTTGCCTCAATATATTAAGGGTAATTTCAGCCAAGCATATTCAAGACACATCAAGTGATGATAATATAATCATAGAAATTTATGCAATAAGTATAGGTCTAGTAAATATTGTTAATAAATTTACTTACACAGGAATCAATGTGTGGTGTCTGTGTTCTGGTGCATGTTGGAGTTAGGCAAACCAAACTTTAAATAGCTCAAAGTTACATATTGGCAAGAAATGTTTGCAAGTATAAAAAACTATTGTGTTCTGTTTTTTTTTTTTTTACAATGAACTTACTGCCTAAATGATCCAATAACCATTTCAGTTTGATAGCTCATTTTATAGGTTGCAAACGTCTGACACTGCCTTTAAACTGCTAGAGGTAAAAGCAAACTTTTCTGAGAATCTGGGCATCATCTTTCCTTTCCTATCATGCCTGGAGGCTGTATTGTCATTTCTGCAGCACATGTGTTTGATTTAGGGATGGGTACTGCCTCAACTCAAATATTGATCCAAGATCAGATGGCTACATCTAAACCAGGGTCACTTTTACCAATTGCAATGATTACATCTGAAATCTCCATTTTCATCTTAAGATGAAGGAGACTGTCATAAGATTCCCTTGGGACACTTTATCATTCCATTTCACAAATCTAAAGTAAAAGATCAATTTGACAACCGAAATGCATTCAATAAGATTTCTTTTTACTCTTTAAATTCCCCTTTAAAAACTTCAAATGACACGATTTCCATTTTTATGTGTTTTAACTGACACACTTAAGCCCCTTTTAAACTGCCATACACAGAACCCCTCCGGAGGACATACCAGAGCATATCTAGAGTGAACACGGAGTGTGATTCTTATCAAAACACAGGGTAAGAGAATTCCACCCTTTCAGTTCGCAACTCAAATCTAGGGTGCACTCGGTGCGTGTGTACGAAGGGAGGCAATTGAGATTGCCCATAAACAAGGTAAACAGAGAATGAACACTGGATGTCACTCCAGACACACCCTAGACTGTCTAGGGTGAATTTTACCTCATGTTCACGCTGTGTTCGTGCCGTGTACACACGAGTGTCTTTTTCTGGTTACTTTCAGATTGGAGGCAACAAGGGGTGAACAAAGGGTAACCTCCGAAGGACATCCCTTGTTTGAGTGCCAATCTGAAAGGGGCTTAATTTTAGCTGTGGCTCATTTTTTCCCCTTCTGGATTTATCTCTAAAAGCTCGCTTAATTTTGCAACTTATTGATGTTGATAATTCATTTGAATGAAATATTTCCATACTTTATTGACGTACCAGTAACTTTATGCCTTCAAGGTGTTTAAAAATAGTAATTCCAACTTTCAATTTTACCATAGCAGTAGACTTGTTGTTTTACTTCATGTACTTGTTTCATTCAATTTCAATGCACTCACCTGTCTTACATCAATCAACTGATAATCAACACATTATTGGTCTTTTTTTGTGTGTGTGTATTTTATCTATTTATAGTTGTTGTGACAAGGGTAGTCATGAAACTAATTTTATTTGTTAAAACATATTTAAGTCTTAACTAAGTATAAATTCAACATATTTTCTTTTCTTGTTTGATTATATGTGAACATTTTAATACTACTCTCACTTTTCAAGAAGGGAAGAAATTTTTTTTTGTTACCTGACTTGCAGAGAATGTTTTCTGGTTTCAGATCAGCGTGGATGACATTCTGCTGCCCTAGGAATCCTAATATTTGCAGCATCCGCAGTGCAACCTTTC
Organism: Paracentrotus lividus; assembly: GCA_940671915.1. Lineage (NCBI taxonomy): Eukaryota > Metazoa > Echinodermata > Echinoidea > Camarodonta > Echinidae > Paracentrotus > Paracentrotus lividus. Next base: position 71,310,162 of record CALNVZ010000174.1, read on the forward strand.
TGATCAACATCAGTTTCTGCGGGAAAAATAGCAAAAATTATTGATATGGTTAAGCTTGAGGTAAAGATAGATGACATTATCATGACCTTAGAAAATAATCCTGGTAAAGAGCTTGATATTTTTTTAAACTCTTAGACTAAACATAAGCAATTAATTGTACATTTGTAATGGCAAGACTAGCTAGCTGCTTACCACTGCTAAGCCAACTGAGCAACAGTCTCAACATTACAGACATATTGCTTTAGTGTGGTGTTATCTGGGCAAAGAAAATAGCCATCTCCACTATGATAGATATGTTTAAGTTCGAGATAAAGGCCCGTATTCACAAAGGTGGCCTAAAGTTAAGCCTAGTTTAAATCTGTGGTGTAACAATGTCTAGCAAAATGGGATACAATCTTGAAAAGTATAAATGTTCAATTTATCAGAATTGTTGGTACTTAAACTATTAAAAACTGCATGGGAATGATAAGCCCAAAGTTTCTTAACCACTAAAGCATGATTTCAGAATTCAGTAAACATGTATTAAGGAACATTGCAACATAGACACATTTGTCTCCCATTTTGCTAGCAAAAGTTAAACCACAGATTTAAGCTACATGTAGGTCTAACTTTAGGCCACCTTTGTGAATACGGGCCAAAGATGAAGATGAAATTCAGTTGTCTGTGAAGGGTAGGGCCCCTTATATCAGTATTTGCAAGCAGAACAACATTTTGGACCAAGACCACAGCTAGGGAGGAACATTAACACATTTAGGGAGTTATCTTTTCCATTGTAATCACTGTGATAATGAAACTATTTGTAGGCAAAGGGAAGAACAAGGTTTAATACCTTACTAGTTACATAAAATATTGAAGTATACCTAAGACTCTGCATTACTAGTAAGCTTCCGGTCTAGGTGTCCAGCACCAAATCTGGGGAAGGGGATGTTTCACAAAGAGTTAAGTAGACTTAGAGTCGCACTTAAATTCCTAGTTAAATGTGGTACATTACGCATCACCTCATTGGTCAGATCATGGTCAGGTGATATATGCACCGTTAAGAAGTCTATCAATAAGACTGCTTTCAGTGTGTCTTTAAGTCTTTTTATGCTCTTTGTGAAACATCGCCACGGTACTTTTTTATAAGCCTAAGTGGGGAAATTCACAAGGGCTTATTTCCATGTGATGTTTTCATGAGCTTTTATTTAAAGTGGACATTTATCCACGGATTGACCGGCAAAAGAAAAACCCACTAAAAAAATGTACTTCTTTATAATTTTGTATTATAAGGAAAAAGTTGGGGCCAGTGTGTACAGGTCGCTGTTAACCTGTTGGAGACGAGTTGATTTGGCTATAACACATATTTCCCATAGACCTCAGGCCGAATATATTCGGGCTCAGTCCCCAACGGGTTAGTGTGAACTCCTAGCTTACATGTATCTTCGGATAGAGTAATCGTGGGACAGCTTGAATTAATCCATAACAACTCAAAGTCTGATCACATATATCCATGTACTAATTATAGAAAAGAATCTGCTCAGTTGACTCCATATTTATTTAAGGTAGTGTCATCCTTTTTCACAAATTGCGAAAACTAATGCAACTTGGCATAACTTTAGAATATGATCTACCTACACTGTTTATCCATTCTCACTGTCATAGGTTGCCTAGATCAGTAATATGAAACGAAAATCGGACTACCAATCTAGACCAGCTCTCCATCAACATCGTTGATATTACAGCGCGTGCAGCACGGACCACACACAGCATTATACACATGCGTTATTCTCTGCGCGAGTGATTATAAGCATGTTATTAGTATAGCACAAAAGAAAACGATCCAGTTGTTCGTAAAGTCATTTGTAACTTGACAAATGACTTGGCGAAACACCCCCAAAGACAGATATGTAGTTTATTGATAAGTGATGTATTAAGAAAATTACATCCCACAAAATGTTGAAATTATCTTGTCGAGAAGGATCATATTTTCAAAACAAAGATGAATCAAAGTACAAAGTTTTGTCTTGTACACATATCGTCGCTGTTTTTACGAACCGTCATAAACCGAATTTTTGGTCAAATTTTCGAAATTGAGATTTTTTCGTTATTCTTAAAGCCTGTATTCAACTCTACCGAATAACCAAATTTAAAGTCGAAATCTTAATTATTTTAAAAATAAGAGAAGATTCCAATGATTTTACGAAGCGTCCTAAACCATTGTTTCTACAATATAGCAGTCTCCAGAACAGCGCGCAACCCGACCTACATATGGGTGAGCGGTGCGCGTATGCATTGAATGATTTTACGAACCGTTCTATCTCGTGGTTTAGGACGCTAAAAAACATGCGCGTGATACGCATGATTTTACGAAGTGACCTTAACCCCCTGTTTGTCGTAAAAATAATCAGTTTCTAAAAAACTACCTTCCATTTTATTCTAAATATTTAAAATTCAAACCCCGATTGCAAATAATTTCTTTCATATTATAAAATTATAGACTTTATGCTGTACATTGATATAATTAATTGCCCTGGTTTCCTTCAAAGCGCAAAGTTATGAGCGTCAGAAGAACATCCAAACTTTGAACGCCATTATCTCAAAAGCTGTTTTTTGGAACTCGGCGAGGTGTAGGACGGTTCGTAAAATCACTGACGATATGAATGACCTAAACTTAATTTTAACCCAGCTTGGAATAATACCCGTCCTCTGCCAGAAACAAAAACAAAAAACAAAAATACTTATAAACATTTCTTTGCACTCTCTCATTCCGATGAAACACTTCTCATATTAGTGTATTCCATACCATATCATTATCATGCATACCACACACACTGCCCAATATAGATCACAGAGGTGACATGGGGAATAATCTGATTCTATACAATGTCTTCAGGGGATGATTCAACATTCATTTAAAGGGTGTATCTTTCAGATGACCCCCTAAACATATCAATTCAGATCATCGTGTTCCAAAGACCCTTCTTGTTCTGAATATTATACCAATTATACAACTACATTTGTAGGATGAATATAAGCCTTGTACAAATGCAGTAATTTTCAACTAAATGGCATATCTGTCAGAGATCCTCACCATACGGTAGATATGACCAACTGACGGCAGGCCGTGTGAGGCTCCTTCTACATGTATTCCTTCCGTATATTTCCATTCCAGTTGGCTCCAGTATCAAGACAGGAGTAGTCACACAATCTCCAACATAAAAGACAACACCACCACCACCAACAGAATCAATCGCTTTTATTTCCAGGATGATTTTCAAACTCATAAATGCTCCCTAAAGTGCGACATGGCGATTAAAGTGCTGTAAAACGATGACAAGAGCATGAAGAGAGGAAAATTTGCCCCAGACATGGGGGTGATTGCCTTAGAAAGCAGGAGAGAGATGGAGAGATGGAGAGAAAATTAAGAGGCTTGATGAGGACACCCACACACTTTACTCCCACTCCTATTGGGGTTCAATGACGGATTAAAAGCATCATTCAGGCTTATTTCTATTCTATAATCAAACAAGATATCAAACTCGAATTCATTTGAGGGAGAGGAGTGTTGGTATTGACAACTCAATTAAAACCCAAGTCAAACTAACCTACAAAACATAAGCTTTTAAATCTATGATAAAGAGTTTTCAAATAATTTGAGAAAAAATAAGGAGAAAACCTTCGGTCTTACATGTATATGATGAGCATATATGTAAGTCTAAGATGATTTTCATAATTAAAATTTTAAAGATATATGATTTGAAAGAAGCCTCCAAATTACATGTAATATTTCTTATTTAAACATTGGATTACGTTAGCGTTGTACTGCACATCTTTTTGTAATAAGACTCACATTTGTGAGGTTAGAGATGTAAATACAAAATACAAAATAATAATAAAATAAAGGTTGACATTTATAAGATAACAAGCCAGCTGTATTCTAACATTGTTTATCAATATTCTTTGAAGGAACATGATGAGTTAAAGCATCAATGCAATCATGATACACAATTAGTGAGTGTTAATTTCAGCTTATTAATAAAATACAATTGTAATGACGTGGGAACTTAACAATTACCAAGGGTATAAATACTAAATATGTGTCTTTTAAGATAAAAGTACAAGTTGAATTACTTTCTATACTATGGTACATAAAGATTGCATATAAAAAATGTACTTTAAAATGATAGAATGAAGAAATAAATCACATCTTCATCATTTATTGTCAAAATGCAGCTTGCCTTTTCCAAAATCTTAGAAACTTTTTTTTTTCAATTCAGAACTACTAGTATTCAAATAACCCACTCCCTTATCCAATAATGTACCTGCTTTTAATACTTTAGTTTGTGTTTCTAAAAATACATTGCTCATTATGAAAACGTCATGTATTTCATTTCGTATGTTTTGTAATACTTCAAAGAGAGTACTTAACATTATGTACATGTATGAAATGCAGCATTCATCTCACCGATGACATCGAGTTCAATGCTGCTCTTTAAATATTTCTTTTATGGAAACTTTAAAAAAATGATAAATATTACAGTTTCACTTTGATTGAGAGTAAGAACACCCGTTAATGTTTATGCTTTATTTTATTTGCCAAAACAATAATGAGTCAACACTACATTGAAAAACTAGACATTCAAATCAAACAAATTGTGAATAACCTAACAAATTGCCCACAAAAAAAAAAAAAAATACACTACATTTCACTACTCATTTTTTCTTTGCTATACTAATTATAAATCTATTTAATAGTTGAACTTACTATTCTTCATAAAACTTTATAACATTCATGTGGAATTAGCTGCTTAAAAATGTCACCACTTACATGTATATAAAAGATGATAAGACAAAAGCTCATATAATTCCCATAAAGGTATCTCTATGCACTATAAAAATAATAATATTCTGTTTATTGTCAAGGAGAGAATTAATAAAATATCTAATAACATTCAATGATTTTATTGTTGAAAGGTTAAAAGTTTGCTATCCTCCAGTGTACTCCTTGAATAATATAAATGTCTAAATAAAAAATACAGACCAAATCCTGCTTTGATGCCCTATTGCATAATTTTGTAACGTGTCACATCAAATTTTAAAAGGCTTCATAACGACGTTCCATCCTTCGATTATTAAAGAGAAATAAGATTGAACAAAAGACAGGAAAGGAAATAAAAGAAGATCGCGTGAGAACTCGGCTAGACTTTTAATACATCCACATTCAGGGAAGATAAAAAAAAAACACTGCTAATGTCGGGTTGGGCGCCAGACGTCCGAGGGTACGGGTTTTACAGCTCTTTAATTCCTCGCCAGCGGTGATTATTCTTCGGCCTGCCTTGTCCTAGATTAGAGGACAATGGTCAGTTTAAAGGAAGAAGATTTCAACAAAAGTGATCTTCTTGCTGCCCTTTATCCGTCATAAACTAGGACAAACGTGCTCCGAGGTCTCTAACAACTTACCTTCTATCTTTTATTTTTCTACAACTTAACTTTGGGGTCGATATTGTCCGGAAGCACAGAAATTAAGAGCACCAACAAAGATGATATTTACTTTGCGGACATTCATTTGATATCTTGCATTTTCTTTCTTTTATTCTGATAATAGCCTTGGAGCAAACGGAAGGTATTTTTGAAGGAAATTGGGACTATTAGTGTAAGTGGACCTTCAATTCATCCATTTATATCAGATTTCATAAGACAACAACAAATCCAGTCTCTAACAAAATACGGGAAATATATTACTTTTATTGTTCAGCATTACCCCCACTCATCTCCCCCCAAAACAACAAATGAATTCATCAAGTACGAGAAACATGAAAACAGTATTTTTAGTAGATTGCTACAGAATTAAAATGATTTGAATATAATTTATTCAATATCTTTATGATTCATCTGTTATAATAATAATAATAATTTCTTTCACAGGGCATAAATCATTACAAAATAGCATGTCCCTATGCACTTATAACAAAAAAGAAATGAAACAACTAAAAGTTGCAGAAATCATCAGTGTCAACAAAATAAGATGCTTTATACGTCTTATCTTTCCAAATCCATCTTATATTAATACCATCATTATCACATCTTCTGTTTCACATCAGAAACATCCCGATAGGACTACAGGTAAAGCAGGAAACCATTTCACTCCATACAACCAATTCCCATTTCAAAGCTTCTACTAATCACAGGAGACATATTACAAGCTCTTGAAATTCCATCGAGTAACGCTTCCTCGTTCATGTTCAATTTGTCTGGAGAAAAGGAGGTTAATTTCAGACCGGAAAATTAGGGAATTAGGTTACCTTTTCCGATAATTCCTGTTCTATTGTAGAAGTGTGTCAGTTGGTTCACTTGGGATTAGCACTTTAATAGTAGGACAAGCCAAGGTGTCTAAATTGACCTACTCATGGAAGCCAAGCACTAACTAATTTAAGATATTAATGCATTTGGAGTTGTAATTGCCCTGAAAAGCCCAAGCCAAAGCTTTCCGGATGAATAGCTTCTCAAATTCATATTGCTCGGTGGCTTTTCACACACGAGTAACAAAAGGAAAGACACAACACCCTGGAGAGATGCTCTTAACAAATTTTGTGCTTGTTTTATCTGGACTATGTCCAATTGATTGAAAGTAGGTCTTCATGCCAACCTCGTTCCCTATGCAAGTGGGTCAGAACAAGAATACATTAATGTATTGGTGCATGAAGAACAACAGTTGGTACAACATGTAAAGATTAAGATGAAGATGGAGAGAACGAGAGATGAAGATGAAGAGAAAGAGAGATGAAGATAAAGAGAAAGAAAGATGAAGAGAAAGAGAAATAGAGATGAAGATAAAGAGAAAGAAAGATGAAGGAGAAGAGAAATAGAGATGAAGATGAAGGGATAGAGAGATGAAGATGAAGAGAAAGAGAAATAGAGATGAAGATAAAGAGAAAGAAAGATGAAGACGAAGATAAAGAGAAAGAGAGATGGAGATGAAGAGAATGAGAGATGAAGATAAAGAGAAAGAAAGATGAAGATGAGAGAAAGAGAAATGAAGATAAAGAGAAAGAAAAATGAAGACAAAGATAAAGAGAAAGAAAGATGGAGATGAAGAGAACGAGAGATGAAGAGAAAGAGAGATGAAGATACAGAGAAAGAAAGATGAAGATGAAGAGAAAGAGAGATGAAGACAAAGAGACAGAAAGATAAAGAGAAAGAGAGATGAAGATAAAGAGAAAGAAAGATGAAGATGAAGAGAAAGAGAGATGGAGATGAAGAGAACGAGAGATGAAGAGAAATGAAGATGAAGAGAAAGAGAAATGACGATAAAGAGAGAGAGAGGGAGGGAGGGAGAGAGAAATAAGATGAGATGAAAGGGATACCAATGAATTCCTTGACCTGAATAAGATTTGACAGATGGATTGTATTGGAGACCATGCTTCATTCTCTTGCAAATTAAGATGAGGTACAATCACTCCCTAGGGTGTACACAAAATACCAGTCCTACATGTCATATCTTCCTTAGATATCACCTATACCAACATTCTACCAGGAAAATCCTCAGGGGTGTATATATATTTACAACCTTGACAAACTTTTAACGGCCACTTTATACTGACTCTTTTACGCATTGAAAGTGGGGATAGTTACGGTAAATTTAAAAAAAAATTAAACTTTAAAGTCTGTGTTTATTGTGAGATTGCGTAAAGGATGGTTTGATAAAAATTAAACTTGAAAATTTCAGGATAGAATCTTCGTTTATAGCTTTCTGACATATATAACTTATAAGCCCAGTCTAAGAAGTAAATGTTTGGAAGGCTTATTCTAAGGGAAGTGATATAATTGCAAATAGAGGGTGCTCATTCCAGTCTAATGTCAAGTTAAAATTTTCCTGTAAATCTTTTTTGGTCTAGTGGATAATTGATAAGTTTTGATCATGAGGTTTGGCAGGGGTTCAAACCCCGCTGTTTAATAATTTCTGGCTGGACAGTCTACATTTGCCATTCTCAATCCTGATAAGGTAAATATGTTCCGGTAGGAATTTTTTTTTAGAACTCTAAAGAAAGGATCCGCAGTGACGAATAGCAAAACTAATCTACATCGCAAGTTTTATTTAATCAATTCATATAAATAAGTTTGCTGAAGCAAGTGGTATCTATTTGGCCTCTTGCTTCTACAATGACCTCCCACATAACAAGTTTTTGGAAAAGCAATCCACTCTGTAGCCCAAATACAAATTTGCTAAATGAAAATGGATATCATGTTAATGTAGCCTTATACATCTTTTATGTGGAACTGTGTTAATGTGTTAAGTGTTAATGATATCATTAACTCAGAAATGACATATTAATGCCTTGACACAAGGGACCAATAACCTACAGCTGCTCAAATTGACATAGATTAGAGACAGCAATATAATCACTTACAAATTTACAGTAATCACCATTATTTAGTTGATACAAGGTGTTAATGGCCAAATGGGGCATCGACACTGAAGGAAGGCCAGTATGCTGAATGCTGGAGAGGAGGAACATAGTCACCTTGCTACAATGCCCTCTTTCCCCTCCTGCTCCCAAGCTGACCTTACTGATCTTCGCCTAATGGGATCGGCCTGCGTTCAATACCTAAGATGGGTAGAGTCTAATTCAGATTCCCTAAGAACCATACCATATTATAATATATCTTTACAGCAGTGCCCGTAGCAGCACAGGGGGAGGCACATAATTCTATTTAGTAATGGTTTTACATTATAGAATTCGAATTCGACGTTAAAAGAAAACAAACAAACAAACAAAACACGATTCTTCACCCGACCCCATGCCCATTTTTGTTTTGTTGAAAGAATAAGAATGTATGTTATCATAAAGATAAACATATATTTCGATACCATGCAACAGTCCACATAGATATTATTACCTCGTTTTCCCTTTTTTCTCCCCTCGTATCTTTCCCTCCTATTTAATTTTACCATCTCTTTTTCTTTATTGTTTTTATTTATACCCCCTAATTTATAAATAAAATAAAATAAATCGCTTCAGCCTCCAAGAAAAGAGGTCAATATCAGAGTATATGGTGTTGATTTATTTTTTCCTCCCTATTTTTATTCATTATTTATTGCTTTCGATCAACGTATATCAAACATCAAACGTTATATTAGTATGAGCTTATCAAAACATTAATCCTTTTAGGCCCATCTAACCCAAATATACAAAACACCTCCCCCTCCCCTCCCAAAAAAAAAAAAAAAACCGAACCAGTTAGACTCGAGAGGTTGTTTATGCTTGAGTAGGTATATATATTAAATGGTGATTATATCTGCTGAATTAAATTGTGGTCACTGAACATTTAAGGCTATGTGTATTTGCTTCAAATTACATTTTTGCTGCGCGTTGGTTGCGGTCCCATTGCCAGAATACATTTTCCCTCTTAGTTTATTTGCTTTTCCTGGATAACTGTAATTTATTAATTCAATTGAAATTCTATAATTTAGTGGTTTGTGTTTGTTTTGTCTATTTCCCGGCTGTCCTATACTCTCCCTTATATTTACTTTTATTCTCTCTCTCTCTTCTCTCCTCTCTCTCTCCGTTCCTCCTCCTCACTCCATGTTTTTTTGTGTGTGTTTTTTTTCTTCATTAATCACTTGTGTATTATTTCATGATCATCTGAATGGTTGTCTATGATAAGTTTACTATAGAGCCCTTAACTGAAGCTGTTAGTGGTATAAACATTCTGAGAGGTTCATGTTCTTGGGGCCATAGGTAGAACAATTTTTCCATTAATTTTTATTTTTTCCCATATTATTTTCTCTACTATATCGATATATTTTATATTCATTTGAAATATTTGATTTTTCTGATTATTATTATTAAAATTATTATATATTTTGAAATATAATATTTTTAATATTGTGTTCTCTTTATAGAATTTTGTTATTTTGTGATTAATTGTATGATTCAATAATTGGTGTTTTCTCTTTAATTTCCGGCTACGCCTACTGTTTTAGTTTATGATATTCTCTTATCTGCCGCATCCTCTCACTTCTCTCCATAAACATGGATTGTTATATGTTATTTTTTTGATATGACGCCCCTTTCTTCTCAGCGTCTGTTGGGTGTATATTTTTATTGACCCCTTTTTATATTTCATTTCCGACATAAAAAAAGAACGCCTTTTATCTACCATTTTCCATTCTTAATTTGTTGTTGTTGTTTAAATTATAAAATAAATATAGTCAATACCGTTATTTTTATTACATGGTAAATGTTTCGATACCTTTGACAACCGTCCACTATAGTAATGTTCACCCTTTTCCTCTCTCATCTCTTCTTTTTTTCTCTTCTACTTTCCCTCTCCGAGAGATTTGTATTCAAGGTTTCGTTTCTTATACATATTTTTATATATACGATTTAATTCTCTTTTCTTCTGATATTGCGGACTTTGCATTCGGTATATAATATCAATCGAAAACCCCCCTCGAAAACAAAAACAAAACAAAACAAAAAACTAATAAATAAATAAAAAATAATAAATAATTCAGTGCTTCTGCTGTTCAAGTGATAATCAATATCAATATTGCCACTACTATTTCTTTCTCGTTCAATCCTCTTTTATTCAGTTTATCTTTGTTTTTCTTTTGGTCAGTTTTGTTTCGATTTGCCACTATTTTTCACTTATATCGGTTTTTAACTTTGAAGACATTCTTTTCTCGGATGTTATCTCATGGTGTTATATAAATAATTTTATCAATCATTTATTTTTCTTGAAGGCGTGCATGTCCTTATTTCCTTGGTTTTACAAATACATATAACCATAGAATAATACTTAACAAATAAAATACCCTGTATCAAGTTAGACTAAGAGGTTATATGAATAATTTATGTTTATGATTTACCCCTTTATGGTCCTTATCATAATTTCTTGATCTCTCTATCCAATTCTCCGGCTTCTTTCATCTCCCTACTATTTTACTTATATATATTTGATCTCTTCACTTCTATAAACACTCACTATTTTTATTTATTTATTATTATTTTTTATTGACTGCCCCTTTGTCCTGTCCTCTCTCTCTCTCTTTTATTTTTTTCTTCTTTCTTTCTGTTGATTACTTTGTTTGTTCTAAAGAATGTATTTACACGCATCGTCGATCGCAGAAATTTCCGGTCCTTTCTCCATCGCAAATGCAAGTATTACATCCAAACGGTCGTATTTCATGACTTCTGAATGTGACGTTGCACTGCTTTTTTTGTTAAGTGATTTGTTGAGCAAAGTGTTGAAACTAAAAAAACAACGACGGCGGCAAACATTCGCACCGAACCTCGATACCAAAGAACATAGAGGGGAAAGCGTTACTTTTACGCGTTCATGCAGTACAGCTACGATGAAGCTGTGTGGGGTCTCGCTGCGCATCACCCGCAAAACACGCGAGAACGGGTACTACCCGTTTTCGGGCAGTGGCAGCTCTCCGTTTGATTGCCTTCGGCTTCGGCTTTTATTATATAGATGCAATGAATACTATGATCTTTAAAATGTAATCAAGTATAATTACAAATCAAACAGAAGAATAGGAGAAAGGACTCGAGAAGAAGAAGAAGAAGTTGATACACAATGCGGATATTCTTTTCATACATCAAATATTAACAGTTTTATACTTTCATTTTGATTTTTAATAATTTGTCTAATAACTGCAGCCATTGTTCCTTTCAAATGAGTGTTGTAATAAGAAGCTTTCTTTACAATAGCAGGGCACTACAAACCCACCTGCCCGCTTGCCCGAGGCAAGTGAAAACCACTGGTGGGCAAGTAAAGATCAAATTCACTTGCCCAATTGGGCAAGCCATGATTTGAGATGAAGATGTGCGACATTTAACCTCAAATATACAATAAAATATGTGTTTGTGAATACGAATCAAACAACATATTACACTAAAAAAAATGGCTAAATATTCTTGTATGCAATCTCCCTATACGCTCGTCGTTTATGGACTTTTATTAGGTCTCAGATGGTAGTTGCTACTAAGAATAAAATCACGATTAGGGTCTAAACAAAGAAAATTAAAGGAAAATCCGGGCAAGTGTCTTTTTCTTGTGGGCAAGCAAAACAAAATTTCACTTGCCCGACAGGGCAAGCGAAAAATAAAATTTTTGTAGAGGCCTGCAATAGTCTTCTCTTTCACCTGGGACATAACAAAAAAGTTTAATATAGGTTTTCCCAGCCAATTTCATGTCATATGTAGTCAAATTTGTGTGTTTGGTGCGGTAGACTGACTTTAGTCAAACAATTTTGTGTTCATGCTCTCAAATTGATTTTTAGGCACCCAAATTAATGTTTACAAAGTTCAAATTTGGATATAAGCATTCAATTCCATTTTTAATGCATTCAAATTAGTGTGATAGCAGGGTGAGCTCTTTAAAACACTTTCAATTTCGTTTTCAGGCAATTGATTTTCATGATTCAGCATCCATTCCGTTATACATGTATACACATACATATAATAAGGAGTACGCAATCTTGACTACTTTATCATTAAATCTGATTTTACTTTCATTATGTTGATCATCGTTTTATGATCATTGTATCAATTGTGAAAACCATTTTCCATCATCATGATTCTTAAGTATAAGTGTCTTCATTGCCAATATTTATTGTCATCGTTATAATCGCAATGTCTTATTTTATGATCTTCAGTTTACATATTTGTTCACTTGTCCTAATTAATGATATGTTCTGATATTCAATTTGATATACTGCATGAACAATGTAGATTTTAATGGGTACTTGATACTTGATACTTGACGTAGTAATCCCTTTAGCAGCTCTGGAAAGGCTAGACTGTGATGAATTTGGATGTTTCTATCATGAACTTGTTTGTCTATAAACAAATTTGAAAATACGTAATGAGATAATGACAGGATGAAAACGAATTTGAATAAACATTGCCTAAAATATATGCTTCTTATGTGAACTAGAATGTACAAATACAAAATCGGTCATCATAATCATAATTAATTTGGGTGACTGAATATGATTTTGAATGATAAATTTTGGTATATCAGTATATATAATGAAAATGATTGTCATTAACATGAAATTGACTGACCAAACAATGAAATTGACCGGGAAAACCTATATCATCTGTACAGACAGCATTCATCAGATCAAGGAGATATCAGATAGACACCAACATGAATTTAATCCATGTATAACAATTTTGCAATATCACATTATCTTGGATATGCCAGAACATTTTATAGGTCCATTTTTGGTTTGCACTATCTTTATCAGTGTAAACTTTATATGCTGATATTATCTTTATTTCTCTTATTTTGTTTTTTTTAGGTGGTATGTACGTATGTACATATCACCTCTTGTTATTGTCCGAATCTTTTTTTTTTTTTTTTTTTTTTTTTTTTT
>CALNVZ010000174.1:71335397-71354576 GCA_940671915.1 Paracentrotus lividus
TTGATGCTATGTAGTGTCTCGGTCCCCTCTCAATGAATGCATTAGGGTGGGTTCACACCTAATTTTTATGAATGCAATGATGCGAGTTCAGATCTATCCTTGTAATACGTTCATATCTACCCTTAATGCTATGTAGTGTCTCAGTCCCCTCTCAATGAATGCATTAGGGTGGGTTCACACCTAATCTTTATGAATGCAATGAGGTGAGTTCACATCTATCCTTGTAGTACGTTCATATCTACCCTTGATGCTATGTAGTGTCTCAGTCCCCTCTCAATGAATGCATTAGGGTGGGTTCACACCTAATCTTTATGAATGCAATGAGGTGAGTTCACATCTATCCTTGTACGTTCATATCTACCCTTGATGAATACACTATGCAGTGTCTTGATCCCCTCTCAATGAATATATTAGGGTGGATTCAAATCTTAATGAAGGGTATGAGGCAAGTTCACATTCATCCTTAACACTGTGTCCACATTTGCTTGATGAATACAAAAATGTGGCATCCCCATTCCTTCTCAATAAATGCATTAGGGGGGAGTTCACATCTTAATCTTTATGAATTAGTGCAATAGGGAAACTAAAAACTGGTCACTGGTCGATGTGTTTTATTACAGTCTCATCCACCTTCAATGAGTGTATTTATATATACCCTTGATGAATACACTACTTTATAAGTGGTTTCTTTCGCGAAGGTTTTATTTTCGTGAATTTCGCGAATCGGGATGTGACCGCAAATTTAACATCGCGCGAAAAGGTTTTGAACAGTACCCCAAATTTATCAACGCTAGAAAATGTTTTGAACTCCATGCCCTCGCAGAGCAGATTTGTCTATGCAGCGCTATTAATAGCACACACAATGATACAGCACGATGCGTGGATGACTGGTATGTAGGTCAAATTAATTCAGGTAGTAAGTCTTTATTCCATTTTACTGTCTTTTTATAAATATAATGTCTCATTTCTTAGATAGGAAAAGATGGAATACTTATAGTTCTAGTTACTTTTAATTCCAGATTTTGTCGACTGCGAATTTAACATGTGCGAAAATGTCGGGACCCCCGCCAACCGCGAAAATATCTGTACGCGAAAAAAAACACTTATACAGTAAGTAGTTTCTTGATATCCTCTCAATGACTGTCATGGGGAGTCCACACCTATCGTAAAGAATCAAAATGGGTGGGTTCACATCCTTCCTTGATTAGTGATTTACAGTGTGTTCAAATCTACCCTTGTGGTGGAGTCTCTCAATCAATACAATATAGAGAGAGTTCTCAGAAATCAATTAAATGAATTCTTATATATCCCACATACATGTAAATGTATTTGAGTGTATATTCTTCAGGGCAACATGGTTTATCAAATATTAGCAATGACAATTCGAGGATGCATGGTTAAAACTATTCGCATCGAAGGAACATCAACAATAGTCATCGATTCCTTCTCTCGGGGCCGATGGCCCTCGAGAGAATATGTCCTACTGTGATGTTCGCCTGTGGCGAATAAGTTTTACCTGTGTCTGAGAATGAGTCATTGTATATTTGTTTTATAATCCCTTCCACTTTTAATTTTTTTAATTGAGAACAAAATTATTAGTCTAAATGGCTTACCATTTTCTTCTGGGATCCAATAAGTAGCAAGTACTTACAAAGCGCCCGTTTTTGTTCGGAGCAGGCCGACGAAAGTCTTGGCGAGCGGTCTGAATCGGTGATTTGATGTCGAGTCTCAATGCACAACTCACAGCGCATCAAATTTGTGAACAATTCCACGGGAATATAGATACAGCATACATTAATTTGTTTCTGAGTATTAACGCTGTAGTCGAGTTCATGAAATCCACAAATTTCCATCGTCATTATAACTGTGAAATCTTCCGTTATTACCTATCAATCTGGCAACTAGTGGAGGCAGCAGTTTGTCTGTTACAGAACGAAAAAGTCAGCTGTTGCGCACCCTGGTCAGATGCATTCAGCTCGCCGAAAGTTTCCCGGTGGCATGCCGCGCATGCAAGTGGAGAATTCAGGTAAAAGCAGTAGAGTAGCACCGCGTCGCGTGCGGCAACTCGGAATAGGGGGGGGGGGGTCAGGAAAAACGTATAGTCCAGTTTTTTTCCTAGTGAAAAATGTACTATGCGTGACGTCATGAAGAAAAACGAACTATTTCTCTGAGAGAACGTTTTTCTTAGTTAAACCAATTCTTTTTCTCCTTGTGCTACACTCTCAATGCAAACAGATCATTAGATAAGGGATACTAATATGTAATATCTGCACATCTTGAACTACGGTTCAGGGTGTGTTAACATGTACCCTTGACTAACTTGGTGCATGTTTGAGAGACAATGTGGACATTCCAAAATGCATTCAGGTGGTGTTTACATTACCTTGATGAATGTATGCAGCATGTAAATGTTTACAGAACAAGTTACGTTTAACATCTCTCCCTATAAAATTGATACTTTTAGTGAGCCATGTTCACATTACCTCTTGACTTACTTGATATCTAGTTCAAAAGATGAGTTGACTATGCAATCATTAATGTATTTAAATTCCCTTGAGAATGTATACTACCATGTATTTTTCATCATCCCCGTATAGTATGATACTTTGGTAAGTCAAATTTGAATTTGGCATGTGTTCACTATCTACTCTTGACACTCACCCCAGCGATTATGCATATAGGGTGTTTGAACATTTTGTTGATGATGATGTGTGGACCTACGATTCAAATCTCTTCTTATATAATATACAAATCATTAGAATGTGTTGCGCATCATTGAATTGCAATGGGTACGCAGGGTTTTCTTCATTGAACATATCATCTGACTAGTTTGGTGAGTAAAACCCTTGATAGGCTAGAACATATAGAAAACCAAGTTTGTGTCTTCGAAAGCGAACAAATCTAAATAGCACTTAACATTCGGTTTAAATCATTCAACTCTTATATGCTCCAAATTGATTGTCCGAGGATCGGATATTCTTTTTGCCCTGGTTCCGTGGGGTCGGCAGCCGCTGAGCAGCGGCCAGTGTAGTACCCTAGTATTGACAATGAAATGTGGCTTAGAGACTTCTTATAATGACTTACAGAGATAACACTGCCATTTATCCTTTTTAGTAATCACATTTATCACTATTTCTATATTCTAAACTATTTAATTTTAGTGAGTGGTAAATAGTTGGAGGGACTCAAGAAATAGCGTTTCTATTGCTAAAATACAATGAGACCTCTCACTTATTGTTCATTTTAACTGCACTCTTTAGATACAGATAAAATACAAATGAAATATGATCTTTCAAGATATCAGAGCTTCATATACGCGTATATGGATAATTTTTTTGTAAAAAAAAAAACAAAATAGCATTTATCCTGAAAATGCAAAATAATACTACACTAAAGTGGGAATTGAGAGGGCAAAAAAAGCAAAAATTGTAGAAAATGGATACACGGGAACACCATACATCAAAGCATTTAAAATTCATTAGGCCATGAAGTGGTGGATTTTATCGCCAACAAACCTCATCTGAATCAATAATGGTAGCTGGGTATTTTTTCATTCTAGTGGAAAGAAAAGCCGAGAAATTAACGAGGAGAGGATTACCTAAAGAGTGGTGTTTATAGAGACATGAAAGCTAATAACAGGAGATAGTGATGAGCATCAGCTGCTGTTTAAGAGCATCGTGGGAAAACCAAACGTCGTTGCAAGGTCACATGTGTAAACAAACCTTGTAACCTGGTCGAACATGGATACAATAGTCCCCATAGTGACAGGATAACGACCAAGACCAGCTCTCCAGCCATCCCGTCGTCAAGTGAACATCCATCCTTGCTCACCTGATGTGGCTGGTTTGTATCCATGGAGGGGAGGGGCTAGGTTTTTAATTAAAAGGAGGGGTCCATCCATTTACTACGCACGTACTCTGCACCTGAGGGCAAAGTTAATTTAGAGAGAGGTTTGCCGGTCGTAACCGGTTTTTCCCCCCTTCATCATCCCTTTTTGATATGTCTGGTATGCCTTGTCTGAGTAGTTAATTAGGAGTGGGTCCAGTCAAACAAGACACCCATACATAATAAGAATTTTGATAGTGACTGAGTAATAGATCTACTACTACTATATCCTCTATTCTCTAGCTGTTGGCATGACAATTGAAGATTTCAAACGTATCTCTGTTGCCAGGGTAATAGCAGACCATTCTACTTCTTTTCCCCGCACCTGGATAGCAAACACACCTTAATCTTGAACACATATTCCATAATGGGATACAATTCTTTAATATACCATGAAAAAAATGATGAAATACAATGTTGATAAAGGTTTATTCTTTGACACAAGAATATCTGAATGTTCAGTTAACTTTATTGTTCAGTAACGTTGTCCGAGTTACATCACAAAATATGGTAATATAAAGCTAGAATTATTCAACTTTTCATAATCAAACTTGGAATGATATAAGGAATAACAAGTACATGTATGGGTTCATATTTTTGTATCCATGCATATAACATAAAAACTGCCTGCAGTGGTTTCAAATTCTTATCTTCTATTGTTGGAGTATGCTATATGGATAGCTTTTTAAGGTTACAAAAGCAAAATTTATAAATCGAGAATAAGAATTTTTCTGAAAGTTTATGCAATATCTTTCATTTCCCTTCTTTTGCATTTGTTTCCTTTTACATAAAATAATTTCTTTTTCAATTACGTACAAATAAGCAATTTACATCTATTGATAGATTCATCTAATGATAAAAATAGGTTCCTACACATATAACTTGCTTCTTAATGGAAGATCATCCCTAGACATTTCACAATAATATCAAAAGCCTTGTAGATTGTTCTCCCTGTATGAAAAAATTAAAAAAAATATATATATATTCATAATGTAAAGAAAAGGGGAAAAATCAGGGGAAAAAAACAAAACAAAAACAGAAATTGTGATTAAAAAAAAATTAACATACGTGGAAAATATTCTCCTTCTAAGGCGAAGGAATTATAACTCCAACAAAGATTCATTGCGGCTCTTTTGCTTAACCTCCTGATATCTCCAGACTTACATGTACATGTAAATATATTTTGTTAATTTTCAGTGTGGCAAAAGTTTAAAAGCCAATGAATCTGGCAGATATATTTGAAGAAATTGCAGGAGAAATGTAATACACATACCTCGGTCACACCAAAAACAAATCAACAATATAAATTAAACAAATATATTTCACTAACTCTGATTTGCAAAATTCTTAGTGAATTGACGGTGAAGCTACGTGGGTAAAAAATCTGCAGACATGTTGAGTTGGTGTGACAACTATTAGATTTATAAAGATGTTCATCTGCATCAGGAAGTATTGCTTGAAGCGAAAGCTTGACACAAACAATTTCTTCAGCTTAATAATGTGAAAATGATGAGTGACATTCTTCAACTTTTTGTTTCTGTTTTACTCCATAAATGTCATCTATAGCAGATGTTCAAGTTGCTGGACAATAATCATGTAACCATGTCATCAAAACAAGCCTTGAAAAACCAAAAAAAAACCTACACCTCGTTCCATAAATAATTAATTTAATGCCTCAAACTCAGCTGGTCTACTACAAAATATTATGTTGTCCTACTGCATTGACTTCCTTTCCAGAGTGTTGTTTGTTAAAATGGATCAAAAAGATGGTCACTGAGGTCATTGACCAGTGATGAATACTGCTATTCACAATGGTCAGTTGTTTTCTCTAGAACCACTTCTAACTATGCAAAGAGGTTAGTGACCTGAAACTCTCGGTGCTTATAAAGTAGATCTACCAGAAGTAATCATTAATCTATCTAATATCGGACATCCCTCTTGGTTTGTTGGATTCTTAGAAAAGACACTGACCTGCCATCTACAGGTACATCCCCTGAGGATGCAAGACTAAAGCAGAAGATGGCCCAAATTGGTGAAGCGGAGTCCTATCATAGCCATAAAGACAATACCAACACTTAACCAGATAAAATTTATATTATGACTTGTTGGTCAAGATTTTGTTGATTATTGGTTATTTCAAGGTGTGGCTGAGGTTTCGTTAGATATTTATACAATCAAGCTCTGTTAATCTGGTTAAGAGAGGTACTAGGTCAGGGTGAAACAAGAGCTATTGAGTTTCTACAGGGTATAGGCATAGGTATAGAATCTACAGTTTAGCATAAAGAAATAATCAATTTCAGGGAAAACAAATCTTGTTGTTGTCTGTCAACGGCTGAGGTAATTTGAGAAATATGGCTCAACAACTATTTGTGTTTTTTCCTGACTGGGTCACTAATAGCGTAAGAGGTTTAAATAGGTTATATTTTCCTTGAAATGTTGAGAGATTGAAAATATCTGATCATTTTTTTGTGTTTTTTTTTGTTGTTGTTTATCTCTGTAACCTCAAAGTCATATAAGTATTGCAATCCAGTTTGAATTACCATTGTCCTGTGACATATAGTTCTGGCTAATTTGCATAATTGAAACAAAAAATCTCATTGGTTCAGAGTGAGTCTTATGTAAGAAGCTTCCTGATTGGTTACTTTCAATTCAAAATCCATGATGACTCTGAGTGTTACAAGGACCTTGTAAAATAGCAGGTTTCTGATACAATGAGAAAAGTTGAGCTGTCAAATAAGGACAAATCAGAAGTCTTTTCATTGTGTTGGGTATTTGTTTGAATGACCATGGTTTCAAAAGCAATGTAATAAGGGAATACATTCCCATTAGTCACTAAAACGTGTATAATTGCCCACCATTTTAATCAAAAAGAAACTGCTGTTAGACTACAATGTTTTAATTATCATTTATTATTTTTTTCAGTCGTCAATTAAAACATTCATTGATTCCCGTCCCAACCTGGTACCTAGTGTAGACCTCAAATCAACCCCTGGCCTTTCCTTTACCTCAAAATCTCAGCCACTACAATCTATTGGGATTTGATTCACACCAAAACAGAGATTGTCTCCCCTATTCACAAATGCCTTTTATCTCCTTTAGTCCCTATGTAGTAGACATCATCCCTTAACCAAAACAGATCATGTCTGCCCTGTGGCCATGATGACTCGCTTACTCACTCTCCCGTTTGAGCCCCATCGTCGGCTTGTTGCCAGCCGTTGTTGTCATGCGAACATGCTTCATCCCGTTGCCATGCCGACATCTCATCCACCCAATAGAGGAGCGGTGTCCAGTCTGCGCGCGAAAAATGCAAGTCACGCCACCACTTCGAGACATTACGACATTTGATTTAACGCGGCAAGTGGTTACGTGAGATGAGTTGTGATAGAGATGAGGGGATATTGGGAGGAATCAGACAGTCATCTGTACTCTAAATTTGTAGTAGAAGAATTGATTTTTGATGGGACTTGAGGTTCCGAGAGTGGGATCTTCATTTATCCGTTTTATGAAACACCCTTCTTTTTTTTATCCTCTTCACTACATTTTATATACCATTGAAGAGGCTATTGGACGAAAAGAAGTCTTTCCTCCTAAAGCACTGAATGAAGTTTTATCAAAGGAGGCCTATATACTTAACTAATACAAATTTCAAAGTGTCTTATTCAACCTTAAATCCGCAGAGCTTAAGTCAATAAAAATGTATATAAATATAGTATTAATTAGATGATGATATGATCCATGTATAAAGTGGAAAATAATCATCAATATACATTTCACTCATCGATTGATATTGGTTTGATTTGATTTTTACTAGTTTTGATTAAGCAATAGCTTGTGATTGTTGACAAACATGATATTAAAAAAATGTGTTGTGAAAATTGTTTACAGGAAAGATACAGCTGAATGACATTAACAATTACATAGAATGAAAAACTGAAAGATAGACTACAAAAGTAATAAAAGGGAAACAATTTAAAAAGCAGAAAAAAAATGAGCTGCATCATAAATTCACGTTACTTACAAAGCCTTGAATTCATGCAAATCATTTTCGAAAGAAGAAATAGATTGTAATTCATTTGTCTTAATCTCAAAAATCATTTTCGTGGAATGGCCCTCATCATAGCAATCATACAAAAGTGTATTAATTCCTAATGATGCAAAAGCTTAGACTTTTTTCAATTTAGGCTAATTCTGAGAAATGTACAAGAGGTCATTTTAATAAAGAGATCATTACTGAAAGCCAGGCAAGTAATCAAATCAAATCCTCTTCTGATGGACAATCGGCATTTCAGCGGTAAGCGGAATCATCACTTATTAATTGATGTAGCGTGCGAAGAAGTGTGTGCTAAGGGGTGTGGCAGTGAGGTGGATTTATTGATTGTTTGTAGGACAATGTAGCATGGGGGACACAAAGGTAAATAAATGCTTTGGGTAGAGCGAAAATAAGAAAGGTAAGTTTAGAGGAGAAAGAAATCCTGCATGTTAAATGAATGCAAATAAAATGTAATTAAAGGTTGACAGAAGGGTGATTCCACGGGGTTGGGGCAATTTTTGTGACATACCACAACTCCAAATCCATATCTTTTTCAAACCAGGCAAATATATTCCAATAATGGCATGAGCCAAAAAAAGGGGTCCCATCCAGTAATATTTCTCAAAGACTATGGCATATTGCAATTTGACTCATGAAAATTTCCTGTCCATGTAAAAGCATTATGACGTCCCTGTCACGGTGGTAGATTTTTTGTATGCCTGTTGCTTGAAATCCATAAAAGATTTCCAATTTTAATGTCTATTACTGAGAGAAGAGAGCAATTTTTCATTGACAGCTCAAAACTTAACCACATCTGAATTGATCTTCATGGTGAACTGCAAAAGTTGATACCTCCATTACAGGGGACATTGCATGAAAAATTGCCCCAACCCCATGGAATGACCCAGAATACAATAATATTTCAAGAAAAGAAAAATAATGGAAAGTACAATGGTTAACAAAGGATTTAAAGCCATCTGAAACAAAACTATCGACTTGTAAGACAGCCCCTATTTTTCCCTTCTCTGAACTCATTTTTTTCCTTTTTACACAAAATCATACATAACCAAACCACAATTGACTTTTAAAAGTTGAAAAACTCACTAGAAAGCAAAATTCTTTGTCGCAATGAGGATGATGTAAGATAAAATGAGAGTTGATTACATCACTCCATCTATCTTGATCATATATTTACCTCCTCACACCTTGGGTAGTGTAAACACAGTGCAAACACTTCTTCCAATTGGATTTGCTCAACACTCTCACACTTCTACTCGCCAATTTATTGATTGAAAAAAGTCATTTATCATACTTTTCTTCTTTTTCTACTCTTACTTCTCTTTTAGAATTCAACAAATTAGTGGCCTTTCTCCATTTTTAATGAGTTTGCATACTGGACAATCACAAGGTAGATGGGCAGTAATCTGTTCTCTAGATGCCGATCATTTTCTGTAACTTATCCTTTGGTCAGTCAGAAATGGTGCATTGATAGTTATTGATGGTAATTCTGTTAGCTGTTCAATTAGCATGTAAGCTGCGGAAATATTACTGGACATTCGGTCTTCTCTCTCTTTCTTCATTTATAAAAATCAATTAAATGAAAGTTTTGTAGACTTTTTCTTTTTCCTCATCGCCCTGGACACCATTTGAAAAGCAAAGGTACTTGGACTTTCATAATCGATCATCATTACTTTGCTTTCCATTGGTGCCTGGTCAACCATCTCTCTCTCTCTCTCTCTTTATCTCCCAAAGCCAACACCAAACTTTTGAACCACATCCTGATCCTCATCATCTGCCATTCCACATCTCTCTACACTTTTATAAACAGACTTCAAATCAATTCAATGGATAACTAATCCTTACACCAGAAAAACAATTTCAGCTCTTTACTCTTTAATACAAGGATATGTGAATGACCACTAATTTAAAAAAAAAAAAGATGAAGAAAGCTGAAAACAGCTGAAAAGGGTAAAACTGAAAGAGCTCCTATACTTTTGTAGACAGGAAAGCTAAAATAAGCTGAAAATAAGCTGCAACTTGAAGGGAACAAAAAGAAAATAAAAGGCTTAAGTAAGCTAAAAGGCTGAACTCTGTTAATAATATTGACTATTCCATATTCTCATTGCATTGATTTCCAATGCTTATCACTTTTTAAATTATCATTACAACTTATTTATTGTTACCACATAATTTTAAGCTGATTGACATAAGCACAATTACCGATGCTAAGTCAAATCAGAAAACAGTCAATTTTTTTTAAATAAACCATATAATTAACCAAACTACATGTATAGTGTATTATTATTCATCAACATTTTGGAGAGTATAATATAAAACAGGAAAAAATGAAAGTAACAGCTGAAAAAATACCAAGCTAAATTATTATTATTATCAGCAACTCTGCGTTTAGTACATTGCCTCTAGATTACATCATCTCATCTTAATGTTTGTTTTTCTATTGAAACCAAGGAGCTCTCAGTCAACTGGTATACATTGTAAATTACTTTTTTATCTTGCTATTATAATCATGTGCTATTTGGTCTGTACCAGGCTCCACCAGTCCATGTCAATCAGTCTCTCTCTTTTCATCTCTCTCTCTCTCTGTCTATCTATTTTCCTCTTCTATGTATCTCCCTTCTCTCTCTCTTTCTCTATCTCTCTAATTTTTCTGAATTGTGTAAATCAGTTTTGTAATTATTTTATCTCTCCTCTGTCATCAAACAATCATTCTTCAGTCTACACATTTCTCTCTCTCTATCTCTCACCCCCCCCCTCTCTCTCTCTCCCTCTCTCTCTCTCTCCTAGTCCCAATAAAATATATTTGTATCATTCTTTCTCTATCAACCCTAAATGCACAGCTATCTACAGCTAACAATCAACATTCCACCTTCCTATCTCTCTTATCTATCTTTCAACTTTCTTCTTTCTTTCTTCTCTCTCTCTCTCTTTCTTTATCTCTCTCTCTCTCTCTCATTCCTGTGTTAAGTGTGTTATCTTTAATTCCTCTGCTTCATTACCACCCAAAATTCAACAATCTATCAGTTGACAATCAACGCTTATACACCTATAATACATGTATCCCTTCCCTTTTTCGCTCTCTCACTCTCTATCTATCTCCCTCTTTCTCTCTCTTCTCTCCCTCTCTTCTGTCTTGTCCTAATCATATTTTTTATCACCTGCCTCTCTACCACCCTAAATCCACAGCTCTATCAGCGGACAATCAACGCTCACCAGGCCTACCTTCTTCTCTCTCTCTCTCTCTCACAGGAGCCTAATAATTTCCCACCGCCCGTGTTTCGGTACTGTGAATGCTATTATGATGACTCATACCTTAGACTACACCCCTCCTATAACAGACTGGACCCTGGGAGCTATGACCCCCCAGGGACCTACCCTAGTAACTAGTGATCCTAGGGGTCCCTGGGGATGACCCTGTGGACAGAGGAATGGACACAGGATGGTAGATTGGTGTTTTTCTGCACAGAGTGCTTCCATTCCAAAAATAATTGCCTTAACCATTTTGATCAGTGTGCAAATATGATGGGAAACCGTAATTGGTAAATTGAGGTGGTCTCCTGGTATACATTTCATTATCATGTGCTCTTTTCCAATTAATCATAATGAAAGGAATGGTCATTTTTACATTGATACAGAAGAGGTCAATTCTGCTCTCAATTCAATATAGAGCACTTTTTATTAATTTACAATATATTCTGGTATGATAACTCATTATCTAATATATGTATACTGGTCTTAAAATGAGATAGCTATTATTTTGGTTTAATTTAATGAATTGTGACGACTTCATTACCCTTTACTAGGTTCAATAGTTAGAGATAAAGTAACATGACGACAAAAAATTCTGCCTTATTATTATCAATTATTATAACTATGGCGGAGCAAAATTTTTCAAAGGAAAATGAATTTAAATTGAAAATTATATTCAGTGGCTGAAATATAGCCTATTGCCAATATTCAAGGCACATTTTATGAGAAGTGCGTAATGAAAGTGAAAGTGAATACGCTGACTTTTTTCATAAGATACAGAAGTAGTTGTGGCTGAGATAGGGATAATAGTCTTGATTCAGGAATTATCAGATTAATCATATACACATTTGGGCTGTGTTCATGTTCAAAACATATTTCAAGCAAGGTAACTAATAAAAGTGAAAGTTTACTGTGACTTTCTTCATTAGATGTGAATGTATTGAGACTGAGGGATAATCCAGTCAAGATGTAGAACTAGTCTTGATTCAGGCATTATCAGATACAGAGTTAGTCTGCGTTCAGACTGCAATACTCTACACAAAATACAAAGCTAGTCTTTGATTCAACTCTGTATGAAAAAGAAGATATACCATGACTTTCTTCATTAGAAGTAAACATATAGTCTTGACCGAGACTGGGTTGACCAAGTCACCTGAACAGATTTATCCTGTGCTCAGACATCAGTACTGTATACAAGATAAAGATCTATGTGTAGTCTGTTATTCAGGCATTGGCAGATATACAGCTAATCTTGACTGATAAAGGGGTAATCTAAGCAAGATATGGAACAAGTTTTGATTCAGATTAGAACTTGATGTATTTTTATTTCATTGTCGATACTATTTATAAGACCGATCAGTCAGAGTTAACTATTTTTGCTACACGATAGGCATGACATGGCAATATTCTTTATTCAGACATAATCAGATAAAGAGGTATTCTTGACTCAGACATGGATAATCTAAGCAAGATGTAGATCTTGTCTGGACTCCAGCAAGGCTTACCTCAAGGCTAATATTTGGAACTGGCCTTTATTCAGATAAGGATAATCTAAGCAAGATATAAAACTAGTCTTGATTCAGACAGAGTATATCTATGGAAGGGTAATCTCAGTAAGATGTGGAACTAGTCTTGAAACAGACCTGACCAGATACATTTGTATAGAGCTAGACTTGACTCAGAGAGGTATAATCTAAGCAAGATGTGGAACTAGTCTTGAAGCAGACATGATCAGATACATCTGTATAGAGCTTGTCTTGAATCAGACAGGGATGATCTAAGCAAGATGTGGAACTAGTCTTGAAGCAGACATGACCGGATACATTTGTATACAGCTAGTCTTGAATCAGACAGGGATAATCTAAGCAAGATGTGGAACTAGTCTTGAAGCAGACATGATCAGATACATCTGTATAGAGCTAATCTTGAATCAGACATGGATAATCTTTGCAAGATGTGGAACTAGTCTTGAAGGAGACATGACCAGACAGATTTGTATAGAGCTTGTCTTGAATCAAACAGGGATAATTTAAGCAAGATGTGGAACTAGTCTTGAAACAGACATGACAGGATACATTTGTATACAGCTAGTCTTGAATCAGACAGGGATAATCTAAGCAAGATGTGGAACTAGTCTTGAAACAGACATGACCAGATACATTTGTATAGAGCTAGTCTTGATTCAGATAGTATTAATCTAGCAAGGAACATATACATTTGTATGGAGCTAGTCTTAAATCAGACAGGGATAATCTAAGCAAGATGTGGAACTAGTCTTGAATCAGACATGATCACATACATTTGTACAGAGCTAGTCTTGAATCAGACAGGGATAATCTAAGCAAGATGTGGAACTAGTCTTGATTCAGATAGTATTAATCTAGTCAGGAACCCACGATGTGGTCTAGAACTTGCAGAATGTGAAATTCCTATAGTGTGAGAGAGTCTTCAGATTATAGTGCATA
This sequence comes from Paracentrotus lividus, assembly GCA_940671915.1. NCBI lineage: Eukaryota > Metazoa > Echinodermata > Echinoidea > Camarodonta > Echinidae > Paracentrotus > Paracentrotus lividus. The sequence continues at coordinate 71,349,045 of CALNVZ010000174.1, forward strand.
CATGTAACTTCGTACAGATTTCTCGTCACATGATTTCTCAAGGACATGAAAGAGATTATGCTCACTAGAGCTCATAAAAGCTTAGTAACAAATGTGATCATCTGTATTCTTACTTTTTATCATTTAATAAAAATACACCTCACTCTCTCTGTCTCCTGTTTATCTGCATTTTTTATGGATGCATTGACCAGACATACTGTCAGCCGTGAGACCGCAATGATTATTTTACCGGATGAGAACAGATATGAGGTAGCCTGGTGTTCTGAAATCGAAAGCAATTTGCAGGGTATGCTAACTACAAATATGGGCATATTGTGGATAAAGGCAGCATGGGTCAAGGAAAGAATAGGAGAGAAGAAACAGGGCGTAAATGGGAAAGTAAATACATAGAGAGAGAGAGAGAGAGAGACAGAGAGAGAGAGAGAGAGAGAGAGAGACAGACAGACAGAGAGATAGAGAGAGAGAGAGAAAGAGACATACAGACAGAGAAGGGGCAAAAGACAGAGACACAAATAAAATGAAAAATGAAGAGAGAAATATTAGGGGTTTGACTCTTTAAGAATTATAAATAAGAGTGAAACTGAGAGAAAATTGAGGAGGAAAATGATAACATGTTTTTTAAAAATTGTGCATTACAAAAGAGGTGAAGAAGAACTACTTTCCACAAAGAGTCTGTTGGGACCTTAGGATTCAAACATAGGTTAATGACACTTGGAGAAAGAAATAGAGATGACACTAAAAAGAAGCAATAAAATATAAATAACTCATTTAAATGCAGTTCAATATGTCAGTTGGAAACTAACTTCTCAATATATCAGTTTGGCCTCAGCAATTCTTGATAGGCAATCTTCCAAGAGAATCCAAGATGCAAAGAGTATAAGAGCAAATGATAGAGTGAATGTAAGAACGAGGGGAAGAGAGAGGAAAGAGAAGAATGCACATGGGATATTAAATAAAATTTGAACATCTGTTCCCAGGTAATAAATCAAAGTCTGAGGAAAGCATCCTCGTATGTATAGAGCATCATCCACTGATGACTCATCTCAACCTCCTCGCTGGCTTACTTTACGAGCTTACTTAAACAACTTAATCCTTGGCAGATAGAAGGTAACATCAATAGCTCTAGTTCAAGACTCATAAATAGTTTTAAAGAACTCTTTGTCAAGTATAGTTTATTGTATCTTGCAGAGAAAAATAACTTTCAAGATTTGAGGCTTTTAAAACCTAACTAAATCATACTAAATTAATTTAAAATAATATGGTTCCTTATTGATTACATCTAATGAAAAAAATAAATTCATGTCATTCTAGTTCAAGACTCACAGAAGTTTTGACGGAAATCTTTGTTATAAATACATATTTCTTATAGTATTCGACAAAGAGAGTTTCTAAATACCAGAACTTAACTTTTCTCCTTCCAATCATACCAATCATCGGTTGACAGCAAATATCATTATGAATAATAACTTGACCTCAAGACTACAAAAACTTGTGAAAATTCAACGCTTTGTAGACTTGTTTGATGCATGGCATCTAGGGTGAGAGACTTTAACACAGTCAAATATTTTCACACCATGATGCTTTAACTTGTTATTGTTCACACAACAGCCAAAGCCCTGCATCAAAATTCAAATGATCATCAGTTGAATATTATGGGTCATTAACTCATATATGTTTACATAGATTTGACACCCCTATAGCTGCTTTAAATGTCTATAATTCTCCCTCTAGGCTTTTGAATGACCATAGCTTGTTCAGCCGTCAAGGAACTGTAGCAAGACCTCATGGTATCATTAATCAAACAACCTTGTCGATGAGTTTGATCATGTGGCATCTCATATTTATTGATTTCATATGAAACTCATTGCACATTTATTGTAAATGACAGGAAAATTAACTTCAAATTGTACTATGCATTAACTGAAATGTATTTAGGAAAAAAAACAAACACATGCATAAACATCTGATAAACTAATAAACACCTTGTCTCATTTTGGATTGGTGAGCCTCTCCCTTACTAGATTTAAAAAATGCCCTATAAATATCTTATATAACATGTGCATCATCTGGACACAATGATGTGCAATTTTCAAATTACAAAAGATTAATATATATCAAAAGTATGAAAGTTCTTATTTTTTCTTGTTATATGTAAATCACATGTCTTATCATATGAAAAGCTTGTCAGACAAGATCTGTAAGAAAATCCATATTAATCCCTTTTTATATTGGAATTGTCAGTAAATGATTTGAATACAATGTAGAAATGATAACCTTTTTTATTTGAATAGTTAAAAGGCAAATTAAAGTCATTATTTGTAGCAAATAATTTTGTATATAAGTTATTGAGTCCCATCATCATTTTGTAATATCAAACACCCTCTACTGACCTCAGCCCAAGTTATACATGTATCTCCATAGTATCACGATCATCAGATTTACGCATTGATATGAATTTTGGCTTTCCTTTTCCTTATGTACATATAAAATCATCAAACATAACCCACTTTCCATGAAACTGTCACACCTGTAAAATGATCTAGCAAAGTCTGGGGAAGAGGTTGAAAATCATCATGAAGTGTGAGGCAATATCATATTCTCAGAGCAAGAAGGTCATAAAGACGTTGTATAAGACAATGTGAGATAGCACCCTTGTGGCTCTCACATACCATTTACTTTAATGAGTGGGACTACACAGGCTCATCCCTATATAACACAATAGATGAGTTGGTTATGATGGTGAATGATTGGAAAAACACACTTAGTACGAGCTATGGACAATCAGCGATTACTAACGTGTGAAAAAGAGGGGAATGACTTGACTTTCTCCAATCCAGGCACCTGATTGCACTGGAATGCATTTTATAGCTACTGTACCTGACATAAAGTCGTTCCTACCTTTAACAGGATGTGTCAGTGACTACCTTATTGCAGGGAGTAGACAATATGGAAAGGTAATATGGAAGTCAATATTGGAACTACTGGTGGTGTTGCATAATGTATACAATAGTGTGTAGTTTGTTATGTGAAAGGGTTTATGTAAGCACAAAATAGACAAGACAGAGAAGCAGGGAGGAGAGATACAGAAGAAAAGAGAGAGAAACTACAGTATTGCACACAGCTGTTAAATTCCTCTAATTTGTTAAATGAAAATTAATCAAAGTAGATAATGTCGAAAAAATAGAGATAGAGGCACAAAGAAAAAGGAGCACAAGAAAAATCAAAATTTATGGAGTAAAAAATGCACGTAAAGGGAAATTGGGGCTAACATTCCTGTGTAACAGCGAGGCACTCAGAGCCTCCACCTTTTGACTCAGCTTTCCATATTTGCTCCTAACTTTTTTCAAAAATCCTCCATGGAACATAAGTTAGTAAAATGAACAATATAGGAAATAATGTAAATCTGATTTATTCACAGATACAACAACTTAAGTTGAGTTTTTAATAACCTGCTTAAATGTATATCCACCTCTCAAATCTTCTCAAAGATTTAGATATAACAGGAAATGTTTATATCAAATGTAAACAAGGAATGAAAGAACTACATCCAAGTACTACATGTATAGCAGACACATATCTATAGTGAATGAGAGAAACAAAAGAAGAAAAGGGTGGGGGGGGGGCTACATTGACAAATCTTTTCCACTTAATGATTTATCTTTTATCCCATCTTTCAGGTTACCTTAATTCTCCTATCTGGACGCCATATCTAGATGGGCACCAGTGTTACCATTGCATCCAGGATAAACGTCCCTGCGGTGAAAAATGGAACCATGTGATGATGAGAGGTGATTGATGGGCAAGGTTCAGGCAAAAGTCACAAGATAATTGCATGCCATCATCTGAGTAGAGTTAGGTGTCAAGGAGATCAAGACCAGGAAGTAAGAGTTAAGAAGGAGGGAGGACACAAGAAAACATTGACAAGGAAGAGAAGAAATATATTACATAATTACAGTCCCGGTGGGCGACCCCACTTGTAAAGTCGTAAGAGCATTTTTTTTGGTGCTTCCGAAAAAGCCTATTTTTCACAATTTGTAACTGATTTCAAACATAATTATTGTCATGAGAGGTAAGAATGAATCATACTAGTGCAATAATCGTTGGATTTTTTTTCACTTGGTGGTTTTTAAGACGAAATATTGCAGTTCGCCCGAGACACCTCGGTAGCGGTTTTGCGTGCTCAACTTAGGCAGACCGAGCGATAGGTTTCTCGGGGTTAATTGCAGTCAAACCAGGAGACTGATTAAGAGAAGCAATATATCATATACTGACTTAAAGAGGGGTTGAAGGTGGAGCATGAAATTTTATGCAAGAGTAAAAGATTTTTGCCTTTTGATGAACTTGAAAACCTTTTATTCATTTGTTGAGATTGTCTCTTCATCGTCTCCATCATTTTTTGGTTCTTTAGTCCACATGCTTTAAAAAACCCTTATTCATCCAACATCAACAAAACTCATTCAATACCCCCAATATCAGGGGTGGAGCGTTTTTAAAAGTCGGGGGCTGAGCCAAAAGTGGGGGAGGGGGGCTGAACAGGCTAAAAATCACAAATCTGTCGTCATTGTTTGTGCTTTGTACACATTTTCTGAAAAAAGTGGGGGGGGGGGCTGAAGCTTCCCCAGCCCCTGCTCTGCAGCCACTGAATATTCTCTGTAACAAAGCTCCCCTTTTTCTTTATCTCCACCTTATCTATTGCTTTGCATCCTCAACCATTTTAAATTCGGAAGTTTTTAACTAGACATTAGATTGAAGTAAAGCCGAGCAGGTGTAGGTTGTACCTATATTCACTCATGTGGAATGCCATTCTTCACAGCTGTGTACTTAAGAAATACAAGTGCCAACAATAGTCAAATGTAAATACAGCAAGAGGTCTTGAACTTTGGGAAGATTTTATGTTTATATTTCATGTCCCAACATGTTGCTATTTAATGTACTTCGCTAACTCATCTCATGGTTTGGGGCCATTTGTCAGCTTTGTCTTGGATATACACTGCCCTCCAAAAGTTTGGGTACACCTGATGTCAGCTCTGTTTTGGATCATTTTGAGGCATTTTATGTCCAGTATTTCAGTCCAAATGATGTTTAATTACAAAAAAAACATTATGCAACCAATATACTTCACGATTACCACGCCAAGTCTCCTTGGAATTTAGAAATTACTCAAAAATATGCAAAAAGTGCAAAAACGTGATTTTGCACTAATTTATTCAAATATTGAAAAAAGAAGATATCTCGGCTAATAATGGTCCGATCAATATAAAATTTTGTATGAATGTTGAGGCATATGTAAAATATAACCCTGTACAGTTTGTTTCTATTTTGAGACAACAATTTATTAATTATGCAAATTTATGCAAAGTAAAGGTCTATTTTTAGGAATTTATCAATATTTTGTTTTAAAAATTGCTATAAAGCCCAAATTTTTGTTAAAAGTTGCTGAGTATAATACTAAATAAAATTATGATTACAAAGTTGGATTTTCTCATGAATTCCTTTGTATTATAAAATAAACATCGAACATGAAGTAATACA
>CALNVZ010000174.1:71355488-71404636 GCA_940671915.1 Paracentrotus lividus
AATTCCAAGGAGACTTGGCGTGGTAATCGTGAAGTATATTGGTTGCATAATGTATATTTTGTACTTAAACATTATTTGGACTGAAATACTGGACATAAAATGCGTCAAAATGATCAAAAACAGAGCTGACCTTAGGTGTACCCAAACTTTTAGAGGGCAGTGTACATGTACCTCATTCCTGCTTACAATAACTTGAAAGGCTGTATTCTTCACAAACAAACAAAAAACAACAACAACAACATTAAAAAAAAAAAAATAACACGTAAAACTTGAACCACTTCTGTTAGGGTAATATTTGAGAGTGATTTTTACAGTCAAAGGGCCTCTTTTGCTGTATCTTGTTATTCCTTACCAAATACATTCCGTTATTAAATTCGATTATCTACCGAGAGATAGGAGGAAGGCATTGAAGTTATACTTTTACCCAGTGTTGATGCCGCACTCTCGACAGATAATGTATCTGTAATTGTCATGGATGGTGATAAAACGTTGTTTTTTTTTCCACCTTGGACCAGCTATACACAAATAGTGTTTTCTCTCAAATACAAATGAATAATTCAATGGAAACAGCCAATATGATGAAAGTGTGATGAACTTTAATTTACTTGTAACTAGGACTATACACTGTAGCTTTCCCAGGTAAAGGGCGTTCACATCGAGGTTACCCCATCATCGTGGACATCGTCTGTTACTAACACTGCTATCGCCACCTTGCTGGCCTTGTAGGGCTAATGGAACAGTTTACATGTGACACCACTTTACATCATCAATTTGAGTAGCAACGATAATGAATCTATCACCCTGGATTAAAGAGCAAGTCAACTCAATTCTGTATGTCACGTCTGCAAGGTTACAGAAAAATGCTTTTTCCATTCGCACATTCACTCCAGATATAATAGATGGTTATCACAATGCCACAATAATATTTGATATCGTAACTAGTTGATTCCTAAACTAAGTCATTACAAAATGAAATTGGCTGAAAGGGTTGAATCTGAAGTGTATATTGTAGCCCTTCAAGTGTAATGCAGATGACCCTTCCATGTGAACTTCTCCAATTACATTAAAAGAGAATCCATCTACTTAAATGAATATAGTCCACTAGTAGTATCATTGAAAGTGAGAAACGGAATAAAAACAGTAGTATATCTTTGAAAAGTGTTTAATGAATATGCTTCTAAAGTGTTAAAGTAGTTTAAAAATCAATATCTTGTAAACCAGTTTTGCTATTTCCATACTAAAACAAACATATTTGACATGCAGGGTATGTTTAATTAAAAATAAAAAAAAAAATCTTAAGAAAAGACAAAGTTAGCACTCAAACTTAATTTCAATTTTAAATTCAGTTGATAGTACAAAAAAAAAAAACATGATTGATAAAATACCAGCACTTAAAATGTACATCAGCCTCTGATTATAATGCACTTGAAAGAATTGTAGATTTAATAAACGGCATATACCTTTTAGATTTGACCCATAATCTTGATTGAAATGTCTGTTTAATGCAGCTCATAGGTCATCATTGCAATTCATGGTACTCATGAATGACTCCTCAGGGAGGATAACAAATTACCTTACTAAATATTGCACATATGTTCACTAAAGTATCAGGGTGTATCGTAATATTCATTGTATCACTTCTATTAATCAAGCAAGTTTTATACAAACACAGAACTTTTGGAAGGCAATGAAAATGACTGGGTGATTTTAATTTTATACGGCATAAAAGTCAGGACAATGAACTTATCATATTAAACAGTTTGATTTCAAGGCAAAGGCACATCTATTTTATTCTCACAGTTCCATTCATAGATGATATGAAAAGATTTGGCACCTGATACAAGCACTTTATTTCTATATAAAGCATTGTTTTAATTTTTCCATTTTTGGAACAAAAGTATTAAAAATAAAATAGAAACGTGACTGGAGACTCAGCCTTCAAGGATGCTTCTCTCTCATTATCTCAAACCCTCAAGAACACATTCATTAGCCCATCATCTGGCTTTCGTATTCTTCCTCAATATAAACAACACAGTCCTATGATTTCACAATTGATGCCAGTTGTCTGAAAAAGCCATATGGCCTGTTGTCGTGGTAACCACATACAAACACAGCCACAATACGAAAGGTGTTACATATAGAGGTGCAATATCCGTTGGTCATTGTGAGTTTGTATTAGATTTGCTTTTAGACCAAAAGGAAATCCAATCTACATGATGTAATTATTAAATCAAAACGCTGGTTCTTAAAATTGTCTACAGCAAACTAAATTCTAATATAGGTTTGTGTAAACAATGGACCATTTGATTCTTCTATACTTATTTAAATGAAAGATATGCATACATTTTAAACCTACTGGCATTCCCTGACTTTAAAATTCTTCCAAATAATTCGCTTTTCTCAATGCAAAAAAAAAATACACAAATAACTGTGGAATAGAAGTATTAAAAAATCAAATTATTTCAATACTTGATTTTTTTTTAAATTGGACAATCATTTTTTTTTTGACAACCCTACAAATTTGTACTTTTTAATCTAAACATATGATTTGAACATGTCCCAAATGCTCTCAGACTTTGGAAAATAATAGCAGTTGAAGGCCGGAAATAGATTAACTTACGTTGGCTTAACTTCCTCCTTACTCTAATCAGAACAGATTGTTCAAATAATTGAGAGAAACTCCTCATTTGAAAAGAGACAATTGACTAATAGTGAGAACATTAATATTGTTCGCAATAAAAAGGATCCAATTTGATTTTGGAAAAAACATTACATGATTGTTAGATTTCTTGTTCTACCCTTTGCATAATTGCTTGATTAAATTAGGAATTACTTTCCAATATTTGATTTGAAGAGACGATTGCAACATCCATCTTCTTATCTCAACGAAGTGAATCTCGTTTCCGCCCTTGTTTTGATAGCGGCAGACTGGGAGTGGCCGCGGTCCCAAACGTCATAATCCGATGCACGAGATATTATACACATGTGGAACTATTCAACACAGACTGGTTTCGCGGAATGAGGAGCCTGGAATTCAAGGCATAAAATCAATCGAGGGTCTATCTCTCAAGGCTCTTAATTATTAAGAATATAGAGTGGAGAGATGGCCTTCTTGCTAACTGGAGATTTGGCACTTTCAATTTGAGTGCTTTAAAATATTGTCCAATAAACATTTCACACATTTGAAAGAATCTGGGGGCTAAAGATTGCTAGCGTTACAAAGACCCTAAAGCCATTTTGTGATCTGTCAGATTAAATGTTTAGTTGATATAGATTAATGCTCCAATTTGTTCCTTAATTGCAGATTTTATAGAGAGGTTTTATCCCGCATATTCTGAGAGAGGCTTTCAGGTACATTTATAGAGCCTTATTATGATTCTAATGTACTGACTTTTTTTACGGCGGTAAGCTTTGATGATTTTTTATATGTTGTTGTTAATAATTCACCAATTTACTATTATATGTAAGTGGGTTTTAACTTGTTGGGAACATTTGACGATTTCTTTCGAAGTGTTATACCTCTTTGAATTCCACATATAACATCTGATCTTTTCTTTCAGTATGACCTGGGAAATTCATCTGTTTTCTAATTGACGGTTTCATGCCATTAATCAGCAATTAAATAGAAGAATTGTCAACTAGTCGCTGTATTTTCTTTTATCGCTTTAGTCTTAGATGGAATGAAATCTTCTTTATCCAGTAATTTTCATGATAAATGTCTCTCAAATCTGCAGACACTTCAACATTTGATCCACTTGGGAATGCCGTTGGTCAGGGGATTTTTGATGTTTACCAATCTTTGTGCGATGTGATATATGTGTTATATGAGGTGAATAGACTAATTTAACTGTTATTTAACTTATGCAGATGTAAGTCCTTAAGTTGCCAGTCTTACATGCAGGCATAAATATAAAAAGACACTGCCATTTAAGGTTTTATCTAGTTAGAATGATGCAAGCCATCAGCTTCTGTAGAGCCGAAAGGACTTTAATAATGAAAAGGATGAAGTGATTGCTCTTTGTTCTGTACAACATTTTCATTGGACTGAGACACATAAAGGAAAAACCCCAAACCCTTATGTAAACTGAGGGGAAAAATTATTGTTTGTAGTAAGTTGTTTGTCGTTTTAGGTGGTAAGACACCCAGTGATTCAATACAGTGAACGGTATTGTAATTGGAAGGGGGAATAAATGTCTTATCTTTATCTTTTTTCCAAGTGTACATGTAGTTCACTGTTCCCATCATACGGTTTAGATATAAATTTACCAGTTACATGATCTTTATAGAAAACCTTCACCATATCAAAATATATAAATGTGCCTTATGAGTACTGATAATGATACCCTTATAAAATATTGTTTTGGATAGGGGTATTAAAAGCAAAGCAAACTCCAGGCTATCCAAAAACAAAAAACAAAACAAAAACAAAAACTAACATCTGCAGTAGATGTTAACATACTAGAGGATGATCACTTTAACAAATATAGATTTTTTAAATTACAATAATCTTTTCCAGATAGAGCGGACTTACAATGTACGATGGATGATTGAAACAATATTGATTATGTATGCAAACATTTTTTTTTGTTTAAATCTTTTTTTTTTAAAGTTAATTTCTAACCTTTTCGGGACCCAGAGACATTCAGTACACAGGACAAATCCCTTTTCACCTCAGAACCCACATTATATGCCATTATGTATGTGTACGTGATCAAGATTAAAGTTGATTATCTTGGCTTTTATTGTTTTCAGGGGAGGGGCGCTGAGAAAGTGCTCTTGTATGATTAAGCCGCTTTTGGAGATGATACAAGCAAGGTCAAATGGTTTACTCATCAATGAAATAATAATTTGACTTTCCAAGATGTGTAGCTCTCTGTACCTACCTTCCAGAGATTGAGTGGCCTTGTGTAAGTCAAAGATACATGCTACTTGAACACAGAATATCACGGATGATTAGGCTGTACTCTCTCTCTCTCTCTCTCAGTACATCTCGCTCTCTACATCTCTCTCTCTCTCTCTCTCTCTCTCCCTCTCTCTCCCTACATCTCTTTCCCTCATTCCTTATCTCTTGCTTTTACATCTCAATATATTTCTCTATCTCTCATTGAAAAAAAAAAGGAAAGCTGGTTTTAAGAATGAATATAATAGTTACATCTTACCCGGGTGTATACGGGTACAAGATGGTCTCTATAATAAACCTATGGAAAGGAGATCCTTTAAGTTTTAGAAAGATCTTTAATAATTATAATTACAACGGTAGAATTCCAAGCTTAAAACCATACGAAAAACAACCGGGAGTCGCTCTGGACAAAGTCTGAATATCAGACTACTAACTTTATCTCATCAAGGGCAGACCCAATTTTAAAGTCTTCTCATTCTTTGTCTAGTTTCCACAACACCTGAGATTATTAAAAGAAATTGAGAATTAAATATTCAACAAGGTTGTATACCGGTTTCATCAAAATGGACCCCGTTTGCATCGCAGCTTCGGCCACACATTCGGTAGTCTCACTTTCACAGTCATGGAATATGATTTTAACCCAGAACAGAGACTTCATAGATACTATGTCTGGTGTCACAATACAAGTAGAGGTGGGCTATAAATGGGTCATGTTTCAGAACCAGGTTTGGCCTATCTTATTTTAAGCAGCTCGTTGCCCTGATCGAATATGCACCAATTTCAAGAAAATCGGGTGAAAATTGAGACAGTGCGGGCCAAAAAACGATTTTAAGGGTCGTGGCCAAAAAATGCTGAGTCATCGTTTTTCAAAATTTGAAAAGCTGTAAATCTTTTATTAAAAGGGCTATTAAAATGATTCTGGTGTCTATTTATATGTTTATCAGCCTGATAAATCCAATGGCAGTGTCAAAATTGCAAATAGTGGTGAAGAAAGTACTGAAAAAGGGAGAATTAGAGTTTTTAACCCTTTAATTACCGGTAGGGTCTGTGAGGGCACCCTAGGCAAATTGTGTTGCCCAATCGAAACCGCCGCGTTTTCAGAAATGTCGTTTCATGTATATTTTCCTTACGTCTTACCGATCTTTTGATACCAAGTTCTTTGAAATCGGACATTCGACAAGAGGATTACTTGACCTTTCGTTGCCAAGGTAAACAGAAATTTGAGGTTTTTTGACATTTGTGTACAAAACCAATGGCAAGGTCAGATTTCCTATTTTACGCTATAAATCACAGGAAAATCATTCTTTATAATTGGTTCTTAGTATGTATTCAGAATAAGAATTGATCCAGATAATGATTTGAAGTATCAGAAGGTCCATATCTATAATAATTCTTATGTATTTCATTGTTTTATGAATTTCTAATGTATTCTATTGTTTTTTTCTTACGTGTATTTATCTGTGTTTTCCATTGTTTTAGGAATTCTAATACTTCAGGCCTTCATTTAGATTTGGTTTCATTCTCAATGAAAATAAAATCAGTCTAAAGAATGATTTTCCTGTGATTTATAGAGTAAATAGGAAATCTGACCTTGCCATTGGTTTTGTTCACAAAATGTCAAAATCTCAAATTTTGGTTTGACCTTTGGCCACGAAAGGTCAAGTTTTCTCTTGTTGAATGTCCGATTTCAATGAACTTGGTGTCAAAAGATCGGTAAACTGTAAGGAAATAAACATGAAACGACATTACTGAAAAACGCGGTAGTTTTGATTGAGCAACACAATTTGTCTAGGGGTGCCCTCACAGACCCTACCGGTAATTAAAGGGTTAAAACTCTAATTCCCCCTTTTCAGTACTTTCTTCACCATTATTTGCAATTTTGACACTGCCATTGGATTTATCAGACAGACAAACATATAAATAGACACCAGAATCATCTTTATAGCCCTTTTAATAAAAAGAATTACAGCCTTTTTCGAATTTTGAAAAATGATGATCAGCCATTTTTGGCCACGCCCCCTTAAAATCGTTTTTCGGCCCGCACTGTCTCAATTTTCACCGATTTTCTTATAATTGGTGGCATATCGATCAGGGCAACGAGCTGCTTAAAATAAGATAGGCCAAAACTTGGTTCTGAAACAGACCCTTTTTTACCCCCTTTAAAGCCCACCTCTAATACAAGTACTATAACATTTAAGATAGGAGATACAATGTGAAATTATATAATTGTTTTTGGCTATATTGATTAGGAATGAAGAGCATCATTAAAGCACATTTATTCAGAATAAGGTAAAGTTGAAAGAATTGAAAAAGCTGAGAAAACCATCGTGCTAGGTAAAGACCGCTCCCTGGGGGATACTGTGAGCAAAACTAGGATGGGAGATACGTGACGAGGATAAATTGCCAGTCTCACGTAGCTCTGTTGTTTTCAGCCGAGGTGCTCTCAAGCATCTTGCCTTATCCTATACTCAACCTTGGGGTGCATTTCTAATTACCTGGCAAGCTAAAAAAAAAGTTTATGAAGTTGACTCAAAAGTATGATACACTATAAATAGCATTTTAAGTTGCTTTTTTTTTTTTTTTACAAAGCTAAAGAAAGATTTTTTCCCCTCAGGTTTTTGTTTTGATCAGTTTTTCTCTGGATACTTAATGTTTGTCCTTGGATGCACCAAGATACAACAGGATGAGTTTCACTTTAAGTACATGTATTTTTGAATTCAGATGGAAAAGTACAGCCTCTTATTTCTGTATTTTGCGAAGTGAAATGACTTGATATAACTCGGTAAGCAAAAACATCCAATATTTTTATAACAAACTTACAAGAAGGTAGAAAAGTCAACTAAAACTGCTTTGATAGAAACTATACAGCAATGGACCAAGCTGTGAACTAGAATGACAGAACCTTAAAGGAACTCACTGATGCACATACATCTGAGTAAGTATAAATTTATATCCTAATATTGTCTGTTAAAAGCCAGATGAACCTAACCTTACAAACGATCATATTTCACAGTAGACAATAATTCATGGTGCTCAATACAACAAAAGTCTGAACATAGTAAAAAGTATGTGCTTCTTTAGGGTCTTTTTTTTTTTTTCTTCTTCTTCGTTGCAATTTAAGGTTTAAAAATTCTTTTTCAGTGGTATAACAAAGTAACATTTCTCATGTTACCCTTAAAGCTGTATTTCTTCAGTATTATTTGACTTTCGTTCAAAGCGTTATGGCATCACTAGTGGTGTTATGATTGTAATACTCTCTCCTGCTAACATCATACCAACTTCTTTGGTTGGTTGACGTTATGCAAAGGAGTCAAAGAACGTAGGGATGTGTTGAAATTGATTGAAAGGGTGTTTGGCTATTATTAAAAGCTAGCATCTTTGCATAAATTTGTACTTTGTAACATTTTATTACGCCCTCGTAATTCTTTAAAACGATCCTCACCAGTAGCGGGCGGGCAATAAATGACTTTATAATTTCAAAAGGCTTATGAAACAAACTCTTGCTTTCCTCCTAACATTTCAAATATTGACATACGTAATATTCTTTTTCTCTCTCTCTAATCATCATTTTCTAATTACATTTAGGATTCGTTTCTCTCTGTGGTAAAATTCAGCTATTTCCATTGGATACACTTATATGTAAATGCAATTTTGCTAACTCATTTAGACATTTTATTTTACTTTTCAGGCAGTTTTAAGCAAAGCAATTTGACAAATGGATGTTAAACCAATAAAGAAGCTGGCGGTATAATCACATAACTTCACACCTGACATCACCCTATCTCTAGCTACCAAGTCAGACTTATTGCACTCCGTGTTTGCTCACACCCAACCAATTTTCAATTGGGTGATAAGATCAAGTTTATACTTGATTTGATTTGAGGGTGGGACACACAGAGTTGGAGACATAGTGTCACGTTTGCTCCATGGCCGGAGCCTTGTAGCACTCGCTATTTGCTGTTGGCTATGACTTCCAAGCCAGATGAGGCGATTTCCCGTTTGTCCGCATTAATTGGACCCTGGATCAAACACTCTGACAGACTCTTAACAGTGTCATTTACGCAAACTCACATTCACTCTCCTTATCAAATTTTCACAACCAATAATCATTTTACTTTTTTTTTAATTGTGAGGGTGTTTTTTTAAGAATAATATAAGATTGGAATTTTTCTTATAGAGCACATCTAAAACCGCTCCCCATCTCTCTCTCTCTCTCTCTTTCTCTCTATCCCTCCCTCCACCCCTATCTCCATTGAAGTGATTATCCATTTGTGGATATTATATGCTCTGAAATTTTCACCTTCTTTATGCTGAGTAACTCATTTCAATTTAAATTGTGTTTTGCACCAGATATCAAGGATTTGTGTTATTTCCCTACTCTTGTCTTATTAAAACAATACATCCATTGTTTGTGGTGTAGGCCTACTAGTTATCAAATGTCAGTACCTCTTGTGTTTTTGGAAATTCCAAGGTTGTCTGCACGAGCATAATTAAACATCCATTTTTTTTCTGTGCTTTGGTTCAACCTCTTTTCATTCATTCATCTGTGAATATACAATCTGTCTTCTTTTTTGCTCTTATTATTTCTTTGTCTCAAAAGTGTAACCATATCCTAAATTCACCTTACACTATATAAACCAATGAATAGGTAATATTGCGTGCTTAGAGCAAGAATGGCATTACTCATGAATTTCCTGTAAAAAAATTACATAACATCCTTTTCTGGCTCTCAGCAAAAATTCACACTCCAGTTGCATCTAAAGGCTATAGGGCTATAACTCAGAAAATATAAAACAAAAAAAAACAAACAAAAAGGAAAAAGAAAACTTTATAAAGGTATGAACAAGACAAAAACTTGTCAAGATGGTCTCAGGAATAGATATAGGTAGCAGACGGGATTGAGATAAGATTGATAGCATCTCAATCTTTAAAGCAATGAAGGACATTCCCAGGTAAGCTGCAGGAGCATTGGAGCTTGACATTGACACAATCATTACAGGGAGGATACACTTGGTATCCAATAATTCCCTCTCCTCTTATCTCTCTCTCCTCTTTACCCCTCTTAATTCTCATCGAAAATGCAATGTCTATTTATCTACTTCTTATGCGTTATATCTTTCTCTCTTTCTTTCTCTCTTTCTCTCTTCTCTCTCTCTCTCTCTCTCTCTCTCTCTCCCCCCTCTCTGTTTGTCTTCTTCTTTTTTTTTACCTTTCCCATTCTTATTGTACATAATGTCTTTTTGTCTACTTCTTATATGGCTATAGATTATCTCTATTCTTTCTTTATCTCTTGCCTATCTCTCTCTTTCACCTTTTCTCTATCTCTCTAACTTTTAATTTACTTCTCTTGTCTCTCTCTCTCTCTCTCTCTCTCTCTGTGTGTGTTTCTGCCTGTCTGTGTGTGTCTCTCTGTTTGTCTCTGTCTAGCTGTCTGTCTGTCTCTCTCTCTCTCTCTCTCTGTGTTTCTGCCTGTCTGTGTGTGTCTCTCTGTTTGTCTCTGTCTAGCTGTCTGTCTGTCTGTCTGTCTCTCTCTCTCTGTTTCTGCCTGTCTGTGTGTGTCTCTCTGTTTGTCTCTGTCTAGCTGTCTGTCTGTCTGTCTGTCTCTCTCTCTCTGTTTCTGCCTGTCTGTGTGTGTCTCTCTGTTTGTCTCTGTCTAGCTGTATGTCTGTCTCTCTCTCTCTCTCTCTGTTTCTGCCTGTCTGTGTTTGTCTCTCTGTTTGTCTCTGTCTAGCTGTCTGTCTGTCTGTCTCTCTCTCTACTCTCAATCCCACTTCTGCCACCCTGTCTTGGCTCTATCCAGGATAGAAGGCGGTGGTGTGCTGTTCATGGAAACACCTGGTTAATCAATACAAGTTGACGTCAAACAGGACACGCGATGAAAATACAGAGATTAGATGAAGGGGGGTAGATGCAGATTGGCACAAGAGGCAAATGTTTCTTTTGGAGACAGACTTAAGCAATTATGTGATAATTCATCTTGTATAAGTACAGTGTGTCTGAGAAAAGGCCAGTGTTTGATGTTGCTTTACAGAACAAATACTAAAACCAATAAAAGCTTTGCATACATAACTTTAGTTCAAGATTTGCTTTTAGAGAATTTTTGCGTAAAATTTAAATACTTTATATTTGATAAACGGTTTAAATCCATAATTTAAGGTCACATTTGTTAATTTGTGCAACGGGAATACGTTTCTCGTTCTTTCTCTTTTGGTTATAAATATAAAAATACACTTGATTTCAGCTAACCATCATTATTTTGCACTCTTTATCTGTTTGGATTAATTTGATTAACTACGTCTACGCTTTTCAGACCTGGAATGAATCCAACAATAGCTCACGTCTAAGGGCAAGGCCATTATCTTTTGTTGTTTAACAGGCATATATTGCCCCTTTTTTCCTTGGCCTCAATATTCCTATTGGTAAAAACTCAGATAGGAATAATTGATACGAACAGTACTTCATTAAACCAATGAACATTCAAGGATGTATTCTGCTTTGAATTGCGCAATTCTAGGGGCTCCAACCTTATATTGTTTCATTCTTTTTACTATTAATCATTTGCTACATCATCTACGTCGTCGAACTAATCTATACAATGTACTTGCAATTCGTGACTACTGATCTTTTAGACATTGAAGGAATTCATGCAAAGTGTATCTGGAGGTAAATTGATATGTATCAAAATGTTTCTACATGATTGATTTTTTTTGTTTTGTTTAAAGACAACTTAGAATTCAAGGGAATGCTAGAATGGGAAAGGAAACAAAGAAAAATGAAGGGGTAAAAAAGATGAGCTCAAATACATTTGAAGGATCTAAACTCTATTTCAAAACTTTCTGATTCTTGATAGTTGAACATTCAATAAATACCAATGTGGCACCTTATTATTAAATGAAAAAGATTCCAAGTTTTCTAAATGCGCTCGGAAGTAGGGCAAAGTTCCCAGCGAGGTAAGGAGACACTGCAGTGAAAACGAACAAAAAGAAAAGGGAGATATGAAAAGGAGAGAGAGAAAGAGAAGGAGAGAGGGAGAGAGATGGGGAGACATGCAGCACGGGCGGTAGAAGAAATGGGAGGAAGAGAGTGAAAACAGATGATCTACAGAAAGAATAAAGTAAGTGAGAACAAGAGAGAGACAGAGAGAGAGAAAGAGGAGGATAAAACAAGACGATAGATGGAAGGGTATGACTATGAGTCACCAGCTTTTACACCACACCCTCCCTCCACGTGTCATTAGTTCGTGTTGACTCACGCGCCGGCAACTCCGAACTTTACTTCAGGCTATGTCAAAATGCTCACTCTTTTGTAACAGAGGGATTTGGTGAGGGTTATAGTCAGGACATGGAGAGATGATTTCTAGACTGTGGGGATATTGGATAGGATTTTCTTGCATGGCATAGGAATTTATTTTTGTGTGTGGTTGTGTTCATCAATGTCAGGCAAATGAAGAACGGCTATAGTTTGGTGTATTTCCTGACTGACCTGGTAATATAAGAGCAAATAGAAAATCAAGATTATATATTGAATACCCCATCTGCCAGTGGTAGACATTCCCAGGTCAGTCTTAGTCTACCATCCCATACTCTGTCTCTACTTGTGATGTCTCATACTCTCTTGTACTGTTTATTGATATCTATCTTTATTTAAATAGACATTATTCTCTCTTCTTGTTCTTCTTCTCTATTTCCCAAATTACTTTCCAATTAGAAATCAAAAGAAGATATGAAACTACTGTTTTTTGCTTCTGATGCTATATATTCTTTCCCTCTATCTATCTCTCTTCCCTTCCTTCCTCTTCTTCTTCTTCTACTACTCCTCATCTTACTTCTTCTTCTTTTTCTTCTTCTTCTCCTCCTTCTTCTTTTCTTATTGTTCTTGTTCTTTCTTCTTCTTTTTCTTTTATTCTTCCTTCCTTCCTTCCTTCCCTTTCTACCTCTCTCCATCAGTGGCCGCGGAGCTGCGGGGGCTCCAGCCCCTCCACTTTATGCAGTAAATGTGTACAAAAACGTGAAAAATGGCCATTGCTTTGTAATTTTCAGGCTTTTCAGCCCCTCCACTTTTGGCTCAGCCCCTCACTTTTAAAAAACACTCCACGGCCCCTGTCCATCTCTCTCTCTCTCTCTCTCTCTCTCTCTCTCCATTACTTTCCTTCTAGAAATCAAAAGAAGATATGAAACTACTTGTTTTTGTTTCTGATGTATATATTTCTCTCTATCTCTTCTCTCTCTCTCTCTCCCTCTACTTAAAAAAAAATATATATTTCTCCAATAACCCTCCAACTAGAAATAAAAAGAAAGAAGTATATTGTTTCTGCTATATCACAAACCAAATTTTACATGCACCCTGTTCAATCATATACAAAGAAAAATGAGGGTGTCAACACTATAGTTTTTTTTTCCCAAATAAAGTCTAAAACGCTGTTTGGGTTTGTTTGTCTGTTTTTATAAGTAGACTTTACTCATTGTTAATCATTTTAAAGCTGAGAATCTACTTTTTTTTTTAAATCTCAGATCTCAAAATTGACATCTTTCCTGGCTCTTGTTGTTGTGGTTGGTGTGCATCATTACATATTTGATATGATATATTCTGTTTGAAACTTTATTTCCTCCTTGAATTTATATCTTCTTTGCTGGATGTCAAACCCCTTCATGATATAATCCCACTAGGAGTGCTCAAGTGGGTTAATCTCAGCTGATTATCATGGCTAATTCAGCTTATCGTATTCCTCAGTCACATTACCAAACAGACAACTAACTTTCCATGCTCTGTAACAGAAATAGGTTTGATCAACTGCAAATTTGAAACAGTGAGACATTTATGCATGAAATCTATGCAACAAGGATCCAGACTTGTTTATTATTAATTTTCAATGTCATATTATGTAGGTTATGTAATGTTTTCTTGGGGCTGATGCTGGTTTTGAGTAGGTCTTAGATTCATGTAAATGTATGTAACTGGGGTATCCTCTTATCTGTGAATATCTGTGACTGTGCTTGGAATTAAGACTACCTCTTTCTTGTGCGATAGTCTTGGAATATACCAATTCCATTCCCACTGATATGCTTTATGTAACAAAATAATGACAATTTATGTTGATTTCAGGAACATGTATGCATGTTGATCATCATTTCCTTTACATTATTGTAATATAACTGATAATAACTTACAATGTATGAAAGATGTAGTCATACTCCTAATTATTCAAGATTTCTGATTTTCAAAAAAAAAAAAAAAAAATCAATTGTTCAAAGCTTTTGAGAATAATATTCAAATCATATCAGCCGAATAGAAACAATTGCTTAATTTCTGAACTTGAAATGAACTCAACGCAAAGAACATTAAAAAAATAATGAAAATAATAAAAAAAGACTTCCTGGCTCCATTCCAGGTTCAATGGATGTGGGTGAAAAACAATTTCTTCCTACCATCAACTAAGAGACAGAAGGACTTTAAAGCTACATAAAAGTATGATTTAATGTCCTTATGGTTCTTAGAGAATGATATGCATGATGAATGATGATCGTGTCTTGAGAATACTAAACAGTCTCTGTCCAAGTCACATTCTCAATCAATGTGCCATGATCAGGATTTAATAAAGGCTCATAGAGGACCTGAAGGGGATATAATAATCCCAGGGAACAAATTTAGCAAAAGAAGATATTTTCTTTAGTGGCTAATTTTGTCTTATCAAGCAAAAGTATTAATTGACATATCAAACTTTTAATTTGTATAGTCTTTAGAGAAAATGTTTTACAGGGATAATGCCTCTTCTAAAATAAGAACGTTCAGAGAAAAGAACTATACAGAGATTCATGTATGTACAATATATAAAGCTTGCCAAAAGTTATAACTCTTCCAAAAAAAATTTATCTTCAAGCAAGGTGGTTCACAAACCATGAGTTTTGCCTGATTTCGCTATCAATAAAACATGCAATATGACTTTTTGACCCCTAACCTCATCATCCTCATCAACACACAACTGGTATTAACCAAGAATAATTTATACCAGGGAACAAAACTGCTATAAAAAAATGAGTGAAAGTTAAACAAAAAGTTTAAGAAAAGTTGACCTTTAAGTTGACCTTTTGACCCCTATATGACCTTTAACATCATCATCCTCATCAACATACAATTAACCAAGAATTATTTGTACCAAGTGTGAACACAATTGATGGAGAAATAAAGAAAACAAAAAGTTTAAGAAAAGTTTACCTTTAAGTTTACCTTTTGACCCCTATATGACCTTTGATCTCATCATCCTAAAAAAGACACATGTGGTATTACCCAAGAATCATTTGTACCAAGTGTGAATGCAATTGATGGAGAAATAAAGAAATGAGAGCAAGTTAAACAAAAACTTTAACATTTGTATAACAGATGGCCTCATATCATTTGACCTTTTGACCCCTAGATGACCTTTGACCCCATCATCCTTATCAAGACATATTTGATATTACCCAAGTATCATGTGTACTAAAGTACGAACACAAATGATGCAGAAATAAAGAAATGAGAGCAAGTTAATCAAAAACTAAAAATTTTAGCATTTTCGTAACAGACCAACAGACAAAAAAAAAAAAAAAAAAAAAAAAAAAAAAAAAATGATAGTGATAAAAAGTGATAGCCAATTCTGGTTAAAAAAAAGAATATATAAAAAATTCTTTTGTTGAAACAAAAAAAAATCATAGATCGCAGAATAAGAGTTTGAAATGAACAGTTGGACATAATTTTAGTTGCTCATAATTTCATGTTTGATTAGTTGTAAAATTAGTTACACGTCATTGCTTAAACCAGTGACATTTTTTGTAGAATCTATTGAACTTTACTCAGTGAGTTTTCATTGTAAATCGCTTAGAAAATGGCATATTCCTGCAAATACATGGCATGTTCACAAAAAAACTAATTGTAATCCATGGATTACCCTCAAACTAGAAATATTTGGGTCCAAGGTAAACATCTCTTTTGACATCATATGAACTACAAATGTATTCCAAAAAGAAACATAAATCAATTCAGTAATAAAAGCATACTGATGACAAATATGAGTATAACACATATACAAATTTACGCTGCAAATGTCATGTAAAATTTCAATTTATTTATGCATTCCTTACACATTAGGAATGAAGAAAAATGATTGACCTATATTTTGGAGTTTCCCAAATCTGACAAATTGCAATAATATTGGGGGAAAATGACAATAACTTGATTATATTGTCTCCCATTTGATTAGCCTTTATTCCTACATGTTAAATGTGACAGTATATACAGACTTACTTAGCATGACCTATTTCTTATGATCACATGCCAATCGTAGTTTAGTTTGCTATGTATTGCATTTATTAGTGACTTTTAGTGTTTTTATGACAACATATATACCCTCACTCCATAATCAAATCAAATCATCTTTTTGCCTTTTGCCCTTTGTTATAAATTCAGAAGGGTTTACCCCAAAGTTATGATTAAATCCCAAATTTCAAGTAATCTATGATTAACATTGACCCACAAGCATCTATTCCCCATTACCTGACTAAATATTTAAATTAATTTTCAGCATTCATTTACAATAATCCATCCATACGAGGCTTACTGGCACCAACTGAAATTATGTTAGCTATTATTGTAAAGAAAACTAGAACAGAGGTCATTTCTATGACAGCAAAAAAAAATCTTGAACAAAAACCTGTAATAGTACGTAGTCCATACCTTACATCTCAAATAGGCATGATAGTGAGCCACATAAATTAAAACAAAAGCAGGGCTCCAGGTGGCCGTCTAGGTTTGCTAACTGAGGTTGATTTCGGGTTAAGCTGTTAAGCCCCTCAAAGAATGTGCACTTTTGCTAAATTTAATATGGACAATTTATGCCATATTTAAATGTTATTTCAAAAGAGTTAGAAAAAAAAATGATTTTATTTTTTCCCCTTTTTCCTTTTTTTTAAATTTTGTACAAAAAAAAAAAACCTTAAGAACTGGGGAGCGTTTCACGAAAGGACTTGTCTGACGTTTTATCCGACAAACTGTTATAAGCTACTGATATACTTGCATCTGATTGGCTGAGAGCAAATTTGTCGGATAAAATGTCCGACAAGTCCTTTCATGAAACGCCCCCCAGAACTGATTAATATCAGAATTTCAAGCCTGGTTCTAAATAGGACTAGCTGCAATAAAGTGCATAAGACATAATCATTTATGTATCAAGCACTATAAATTCTGATCATATGTATCATCAATAAAATAAGATTGATGAAAGAAATGAACAGAGCTACATGCACACAAAGAGAAAGCCCAGTCATAATTGCAAATGAAATGTTTTCAGTGGTGGAGGCATAAAAAAAGAGAAAAATGATATCACTGCATCAATCCCCTTCATCGTTTCCCATTCTCTTCTATTCTTCTATGATAAAGGATTTTATTGTATTCACAAAGGCCAAAGAAAATACCTAGATGGAGATAGGACAGTGATTGTCCATTGAAATTAGTCTGTCTTATTCCCTGCTCTGAATGCCTCTTGAACAATTGAGTTCATGAGAGTTCATAACAATAATAAACTTGAGCATTTTTTATCTCTATAGATTTTTCCCCCTTTATCTTATCATTTTGCCTTTTTTTTCTTTCTTCTGCATTCATATATAAATTCTTTATTCTTAAAAATGTTTAACGTATATTTTGCAAATGGAATGATGTCAGAAACCAAGGGGAGGGAAACGCTCGGGTCACAGTTTTTTTTATTTTTTTATTTATATCTTGTTGAATTCTTATTGCCGAATTGATAATAAGTAAATAAATAAATGAATAAACATTCAATTTAAGTACTTTAAGCACTTTTACAGTCAACAAATCTACAGAGCATCACACTTTTTATGTTTATGAAAAGATCAAGTTTTAAATTGTGTTTAAATGTAAATTTATACAACAGAACTTCACTGTGTTTGGTACAATATAAATTATATACACATGTCTGAAAGCTCCCCCCTCAAATTTCTTCCACTACAAATTCATGAGGAACTTAGTCTGATCGATTTTATCCTGATCATACATATAAATTGTGTTATTGGTCCAAATTTTTAGCAATCTTGAATGTGCAAAGAGGATTTTATGCATGAAGCCATTCAACAACTCAAAAAACATCTATTTTCTCTATTTCCCCTGTCAAGTAAATTCAAAGATTATTCTCTGAAAGTAGGTTGAGCAGAAGCACACAAGTGAAGAATTCTGCAAAACTGCTGATGTTTTAGCACGCCTGGTTTTAGTCTAAAGAACACAAATCATACGTTCTATTTGTTTGAATCACTTCGCACCAAAAAAGTGTGATCAATGTCTTATCATGCATGTCATTTCTGCTAGAATTTGCATTAAAAGAGACACCTTTTTGAGTCACATGAACTCATTCTGTACTTTGCAGATGAAAGTACATCAAACAACAGGTGAAGTAAACAGCATTAAGAATTACGAGTGTTATCCATTGTTCTATTTCCTGTACATGTGACATTTTAACAGTCACAAACATGTAGATTCCCTTCACTAATTTGATATGTGGTCTCATATTTATTTATCACCAGAGACACTTGAAAAAAAAATTTAGACCTAAAAGGATATATTTAAAACAAAAATTGACAGTAAGCCGTCTTTTAAGAAAAATAAAATAAATGAGATAGATTAAAAAATTTAAAAAAATCATGGCTGTAGTATAAGGATGAAGCATTTGTTTTTCCCCTAAAGAACATCTCCAACATGTACTTTAAAAAAACACTTTTATCTGAGATCATATTATGCACTTTCGAATAAATTGGTGAAATCTTTTACTTTAAATTCCTTCATACTTTCTTCTTTTTTTTTTGTATTGTGGGGGTTACATTCATGCTTTATTAAACCAATATTATATTATTTATCAATTGAGATTTCGAAATCTAGTATTTTCAATGCATTCATATAATTTATTATTTTTCGTTACATGCATGCCTCATTAGGCCAATATCGTATAGAAATACTCTTTCTATGATAAATATACCGGAAGCCTATCTATGCATTTTGCATTTGGTGTAATACACTTCTGAAACACCAAACATATTACATAAGAAAGATTTTGTGATCACATATAGCCCACAAAAAATCAAGTTGAAGCAATGAACAATTCCCAAAAGGAAAATTGTTTGGCAACTGAAACTATCGTGACAAAGCACCATCAGTAAATCCTTACAAATAGATTTTATAATAAGATAAAATACCTCTCTCCTCACAAAGATTACTTGTAAAATATGCAATACAAATCAAAGTGCCTTTTGTTGATATGGAGTCAGATATAAAAAAAGGGGGAAAAAATGAAGTAAAAAATATCGAACAATAGCTACGTACAAAGCTACTTAATGCTCTCGAAGCGCAAATGAGTTTCCACAATTACAATATAGAGCCGTTACAAATCCTTCCTGATGAACAATAAATTTCTGCTTGGAAAGATAATTTTGAAGTTAAAAATCATATTGCATCTCTTCTTTTCTTTTCTATGCTCGTCTCTCATCCTCTCTCTTTCTGTATAATATACTCTAACTCTCTCTCTCTCTCTCTCCTCAATACCAGTATTTATTTGAAGTTTCTCTACATCATTTTCACAACATTGCAAACTGTTACGAGCGTTCAGAACTTTTTCTTGATGTGATGTGTTTGAGTACTCTTCGTAAAATGATTAAGAAACTGATAATTTCACAAATCTCATTCTTCACTGGGTACATCTATCACATGATAATGCCATTGCACAAGACAGAAATTTGCATGCAATATCAATTTGCAGTACCAAAAAACACCACATCTTTCTCTTTTATAATCTTAAAATGATTTAGAAGAATCTGTGGAGTACATATGAATACTAGAAATCACTCTATAGATATGATGTATATATGTATGTAAGTAGTATGTGCCTTCTTGATGTCTCCTAGCAAAGTATCAAAAGAAAAACAAACTACTAGTATTACAATTTCACTAATGTCATCATTACAACAACAACAATAAAACAAAATATGCAACAAAAACCACAAAAATTCATTGCTGGTGATTTTGCATTAGAAGAAATACTTATTTTTTTGTGAAGATTACTTGTTTAATATATTTTTTTCAGATTAAGGATAAAATGCTGTTTCCAAAATTGCCCGAAAAGCTGACAAGTTTGATACTTTGGAAAGCAGTTGATCCAGGAGACAGGAAGTCTAGGAATTAAAATTCAATCAATATGCAAATCTTTCGGTTACAGCGATAGGGATCAAACTTCACTCTGTTATGAAAGTAGCTCTAAAACGAGATTCTTCCAAAAATACACAATTCTATAAGATAAATCAGTCATGGATGCAGGCAGGGGCGCAATCGGTGCACGCCCTTACGATTATTTTGAGAATTACACAATGAACATATTAATAAATACTTAATCTATTCAGGAACACTGCATTCTGTGCCCCCTCTGTTTTCAAATTAACCATATTTACCCAGAAATGGGAGTTGCTGCTAGCCTGTTTGACGTTCAACAAGAAGGGGATAGAGCAACGTCCATCTGGCGCTGCTCAGCGGCTGCCAGGCTCACGAATTTCCGTTCACCTTTGTTTCGGACAATACAATATGGAGCGTTTTTATATCCGTCCTCTCTATATCGAAATCTTAGATCTGAGGCTGAAAATAGACAACCCTGGAGTGATTTTCTAATTTATAAAAAATTTGCACTTACCTCTGTCTTGTCGTGAATCTTTTTAAACACCTGGTGGAGGGGCCTTGGTCGTAGAAGTTCATAGGTCATGCAGAAAAATGGTCCCAGTGTGAATGTGTTCTAAAAATACAATTAACATGATAAAGACCTAATGTAATTAATGCACTCTAAACAAAATGATTCACAGTACGCCCTACAGAATATTCAAAAACAGTATTTAATCCTTCAAAATGTTTTTAAAAGTTCTAAAATAAAATAAGGGATACTGCGAGGAAGGGGGATAATAAAGTTCCCATCAGAATAAGCAGGACTCAAGTTGAACCAGCATGAATAATTATCTTTAATAAATGTCATTTTGGAGGGAATTTCATATTAATATAATTTTGCAAGAATGTGGTTAAAAAACACCCAAATGCTTAAAAAAAAGGTCTTCAAATGTACTCAAAATGTAACATGAATGTCAGGAATGTTTTTGTGAATAGTGGTGGGATGTTCAACGACAGCATCCTGGCTCATTCCACTTCTAGTGTTAGTTAGGTATTAGGGGGATTTAGTGTAATTTGGGGCATGCTTAGGTCGTTTCTTAAACACAATATAGAGATATTTACTGTACGCATTATTAATTCAATACAACATGATGTGACAACACATTTTAAAATAATAACAAGATAAATAAATATAGTATACTCTTTGTGTTGATAGAGCAAATGGTCAAATGTAAAAAAAAAGAAAAGAAAAAAAAGACGAATGTGATGCTGCACATAAAACCCCCTTCATAAGTTGACCTTTATGACCTTTAACTAACATGTACATACTCCAAAATTTCAACAGATCATCTACCTATAATGATACATACTGATCTCTAGATTAAGTTCATGTCTGAAGTGGTTCTTAAGATATCGTGATAACAACAAATGGGATAGACAGACAGACAACATTGATGCCTTTCGTGATGAAGACATAAATATTTCAGAATTTATCTTTTTAAATGCAGATCCAAAACTCCAGAAAGATTATATTAAATCTGTACATCACCTAGGAATTCCATTAACTCTTAAATCCATTAATACTGCAACATCTCCAATATTGAATGCTATGGCCTTGTTACATGTGTATTGCAAAATACACATCTTTAAGCCAACATAAGGCCAATATATCTAACCCAAATCTTAACAAATTTGGTCAAAAATTTGTGTAAATTATACACTCACAATCATGCTGAAGAGGAACACCTGCAATGTACATATCAAATGGTAATAAAAACTAATCTAACACAAAGAAAGCAATCTTTTAAAAAAATAGGCTATTTGTAGTTACTGGATCATTTCAATATGAACTAGAAAAATGTGACTGCGCCTCCAGCTTCTAACATTAAAAAAGTGAATTCAGATAATGACCTCTGTGACTCTTGATCTAAATACTCCAAATCTAATCAGATCATTTGCCTATGGTGATCATGTTTGATGTTGACATCCCAAGTGGTTCTTGGTTCAATACCTGGAATTTCACGAGATGGCACTGTGGCACTTGACCTTTGACCTACACATACATACTCCAAAATCTATTTAATTAATATTATCACTGTGTCTGAAGTACATATTTCCAGTGGTTCTTGAGATATCTCGAGAACAATACTAGTGACACATGAATGCCTATGGCACCACCTTCAATGGTGGAGGCATCCTTATAGTAAAAATAAACTCTTACCAATAGTTTGACAATTCCACAGAAGTTATGGCTATCTGCTTTATTCAGCTCTGCAATCAGATGGCTCTCCTGTAATGGAAAAGTAAACTTACTTATAATCATGTTAATCTACCATATTCAAATTTCACACAATATTATATAATTGTCAAAATAAATTTGTCCGGGGTATCGTGCCTACAGTTGTACATTGAAAAGATCACATTTTGGTTCCTGTTTTCTCATCTTATCAAATTTCACTACATAATCAGTCTGTAGTATTTTTCAGTATTTTCATCATTTAACAGTTTAAACATAAAAGCCCTTATAACATTCCCTCAGCTTTTAAGAAGAAGCATGTACCTGATATCCCAGTCTATAGTACTCTGGTTTCAATACTTTGATGGCAACTTCATAGAGACCGGGCCTGAAGGTATCCTGGGCTTGTAAGATGGTGGATGAGTTACCCCGACCTAGAACACGGATCACCTGATATCGACCTGCCATTAACCCTCCTGCAAATAAAACCAAAAATGGGACATTAATGATAGTATCATTACATATCACTAGGGCAAACGTCTTTAAGAAATAATGTCTTCATGCACTTCTAAAATCCTAGTAAATTGCTTCAGCTCTAGCAAATGCTTCCAGCTCACAATACAGTTTAAGATATAAATATTAAACAGATACCCATACATGGGTTGAGAGAGGCAAATAATAGGTAATGACTTTCCAAAGGAATTTAGTAAGAAACTTATTAAAGACACCTAATTGTTTATTCCTTTTATGTAGTCTTCAAACAATCACAAGAGTCTTATATGTTCTTTACAATAAAGAGACTTAAATAATATCTGAAAGCATGAAAACTTAAAGCTGAAATAACAATTAATGTTATTCTCCCTCAGTTTTCTTTAGGAAGTATCCCTCACATTAAGGTCAATTTCAAGGGAATTATACCTCTACAGTCTTCTGTATTCCACCCAGTATAAGCTTACTGGTAGGCCTACATCATGTGACACAAACTAGCCAAAAAAAAACTACCCACAAAATAGCCAGGGCCGGTATTCTGAAAATTGTCTTATCTTTTCTCTAATCTTTTATCTTATCCCAAAAGATAATAGACCGCTAATATAATCCTTAATACGTATTCCAAAAATTATCTTATCTCTCCAAGGACCACCCTTATATAATCTCTGTCACGCCCAATTTTTTATCATCAACAAATCATTAAAGGTTTTAAATACTTAGGTCAACCAATAGAAGTGCCCCCTTCTTTAAAAGAAATTAAGATGCGCTTTGCGCACCATCAACATTAGGCGTAAGTTAATCTTGCGCAATTTCGTCTGCAAGCTAAATTTTCTTTATGACGTTTCTTTGGGGTTTTCTCAACAAAAAAACATAAAATGAAAAGGTGTATCGTATCGAATGAGGTCCTAAATTGCAATGAAATTAGCCAAATCTACTCTAATTTCTTCGGGATGTTTCTTCTGTAGGCCTACAGATCCTGCGTACTCATTATTTTCCCCTTACTTAAAAAATAATTAGGGCAAAATCTCAGTCATTATAGAGATACAATAGATCCCTAACTGTTGTAAATTTTCTTGTTGTTGCCGAGGTAGTTAAGATAAAAAATAGATAAGATAATTTTCAGAATACCTATTATCTCAAGGTTTTATCTTGCGCACAGAGATATTTATGCACTGTGTCTAACTTTACGCAAAACAGCTCTGACATCATGCGCGCTCAGCGAACTTACAAGAAAAGATAAGATAATTTTCGGAATACGAATTTGTCTTAACTCTAAAGATACAAGAATAATTGTCTTAACATAAGTTTCGGAATAATTTTATAGGAATACTAATTATTGTAAAACCAATCACCTAGGGAGAAGTAAAGTTAAATAAGTGCACTGACCTTTAGAGTTTGGCTGGAAGAAGTTGTCCTCATTGATGAACTTTGAATAATCTACAGGTAAAGGGTTAAAATAGAACAAAATGTTATTTCAAATTAACGAATACATATATCTTAAAAGCTCTGGTAAAATGTTTTTTGTAGAAAATTAAATTTTGAATGAAATGTACCCCCCGGTACACTGTTTGCTATTTTGTGTTTGTATGATATATTAAATTGCAACACCTCTAACTTTCACATAGCAGTTTACCATACATTATTTCTCACACAGCACGCTCTCTTAAATTATTTGTCTAAGAAATTGTAAGAATTAGTTTGGACAGGGTGGCTATTTTGTGTGTGTGTGGTGTTTGGGAGTGGATTTATTCAAGATTCGAAAATGAACCAAATACTTGTAGTTTATGAATGTATGAATGTGGGTTCTTTCTAATGCATTATAAGCTGCTACATGTAGATGCTCACTTAAATACAAAAGTGATCATTGTGCTTTACCTTCTTCAGCATTTTGCCAACCAGATTGTATCTTGGTGTAGATTTCTGATAATCCTCCTGTGACTTGAGCGATACAATGCTTTCGTGGAGGGGGCTGCCATTGTCCAGATTTGTTACTGTGTGGAAAGAAGATAGATGATCATTGAGATAGATTGGATAAAATGGTAGAGTGTCAACAGAACATTTTCCTCGAACAAGAACGAGCCCGTGTAATTCACACATCTTAGCATGTATCATAACCATACACAAATACCTGTGTTTACAGTATTACAATGTTAATTGCAGTGTGCAACTATCTCTTCAAAGCGTTCAGATTCAAACAAAAAAAATTGACCTCATTGTCTAAAGTCAGAGGTTAATAATCATTATTTCAGGTTTAAAATAACAAGGGCATAAGGTCGTGCATAGTTTATAAAACAATATTATATATTTATCAGTAAGAATCAGAAACATGAATCATAATACAAAATGGTCTTTTCAAAACATAGTCAGCATGCATGGTAGACAGACAAGTTTACGTTCATGTTGATTTTAAAATTGAAGCTTTCCATCTTTTAAATTAAAAACTTATCTTTTGTGTTCATGTACATGTACTTTTAGAATGGAGATCTGAATCTGCAAGATGTTTCAGTTTACAAACGGTAACGTTTTATACAAATACAAGAACTTAATTGTTAACATAGGGGCTATTCCACAGAATTTAGGACAGGATGCCAAAATTCCAAATGACATTTGGTTAAATATTTTGATTCCCCCTCCCCCCAAAAAAAAAAAAATAAATAAATAAAGAAATAAAAAATTACATGAGTTAAAGTTTTTAAAAAAATATTAAGTTTTTTACCAACACATTTCCTTTTCATTTTCAAAACAATGCCGAAGTATGACAATATTTTTTTTTAAATTAAAATCACCAACTTACCATTTCTCTGCCTTCAGAGTGTTTCAGTCTATGTACCAGCAGAGGTAATGTAAGTGGAGCCAAGCAAAGCAGAACAACCTCTGTGATGCTGATCGTACAAAGTTTTCAAATGTAGATAAAAGCTTCAGTCTCTAATAACTTGCCTTACATGTAGACGTTGTTCGCTTATAACTTCCTTGGCTACACTAACTCTGCTGGTATATAGACTGAAGAGTTGGGATGCCATATCGTTTAGGCAGTACTTTGAATGATGTCAACTAGTGTCTGACATGTTGTGATATTATTACCATTTGTATCGCTTGTGTTTGAGCGGTCAATAACTAAAGCTTAATCGATATCTCCGATATCAGCTCTCAACAATATAGGCTGCCATTTTGAAAAAACAGAGGAACCCAATGAATTTGGACCGCAGCAAGAAAACTCAGTAAGTATTCGTTTCGTTTTTTTTTTTCATTTTAAATAAAATAAATCATATGAATAAATGAACTTTAGATCTAGGGTCTAGATCTATACCTTTCTTTGAAGTAGATAGACTTGTGTTCGTTTGTTTTATTTCATTTTGACCTCGTATATGATTGCATAACTTAGGGCTCTTGGAATTTGAAGTTAAGATCAACTTGATTGTTCTCACACTATATTTGTATTACCTTCTGTAAAGGCAAATGGCAGGGGATGGATTATAAATATGTACCATAGACATAGTCTATATTTTCAGATAAATCCGTGGAACAGATGTGGTTATTCCTTTCCACAGAAATTGAAGTTAACGTTATGCTTCCAAAAGAAAAAAGACAAAATCGTACTTTCGACTAGAATAGATCCAAAGACAGTCTACAATCCGACTAGACATCTATGCTGAAACTCATCCAGTTACAACAATCAACGACAATGTATGTAGACTGTCTACACAGGGCTTTGTGCGCGGCGTGCTACATACGGCCGGAGCAACATACCCCGGAGTTTGGGCGTAGATGCTGGGCACAATCCCGCTGCGCTGGAATGATTTTAGTGGTGCCATGCAACTGACGACTGAACGCCGCCGATTAATAAAAGTCAGACCGATCCAACAATTTTAGTTCATATTCCTATCCATAACAGTGACAACAACAAACGTATTATGCTTAATAATATGGTATAATGCAGAATTCATGTCTTACTTTATCGGCTGTGAAAATCCAGTAATTTCGTGGCTTTCGCCGGCTTTGGCCGCCATTCCGTTTGCAAAGTCGTCCCACAATGCATCAGCCCTGAGAAAAAGGTCGCCGATGTTTGTAAATAAAGTCTATTTATAACCTGCTACGGGGGTTTCCCCCTAATCTTAAAGGTTCAAACGCAACTACCGTAGTTCAATTTATTTCGAATTTGTAAAATAGCATCTAGGCCTAATATCGTAAGCATTCTGTGAAAGAAAATCAAGACATGCTTTTAGAAATATACAGAAAATTAAAAGTTGTTTATCTAGAATTTATTTCATTAATATTTGTGTAGCCTATTGTATTGCCTTGGCACTATTCAAAGCTCACTTAAAGCTGGTTTTTAAGGTCACACCTGTAAAAAGAATATGTTGAAACCACATTTGCATTACAATACAAAAACCTGTATATTGTTAAGTTATAAAATGGAAAAATGTATATGTAGCAAACTGGAATGGAAGTAGGCCTACATCTTAAGTTATTGTGGAAAATAAATAAATTGAATTAACATGAATTAACAGGCCCTATTATGTGCCAACATTGAAAGTGAGAGATAAAGATTTTATCATGATTATGAAACAAACAATATTCAAAAAGCCAGAGGAGGGGGCTAGATATACACATAAAACTGGAAAAACAAAAAGTTATTCATTTAGGCCTATGACACCTCATGACCTCAAACTATGACCAGATTATCAATGAGTGGTGACATTCTATTTCTTCAAATGTTCACAAAATCGTTTTCTCGGGGTGATGTTTCACATGTGTAATCTCTGTATTAACTTTGAGGTTCAGCTGAGAATTTCAAAAATCTTATTTTTAAATTTCCAGGTGACTTTTGATTAGTAGCCTGGAATTCTAATATAAATTATTGCAAGACATCCTGAAAAGAAGAAGAAAAGAGAATTACTACACAAACACGCATAGGCAACCGCACTTTAAAGTGATAACCCAGAAAATGTGCAGGGGTAAAGGAAGTTTTTGTTTTTCTAGGTCAAGCTGTTTACGCGCACAATTAATGCATGATGATGTCACGTGAACAAAATGAAGAGGCCATGTAGGTCACGGTATTGAAATACTCCTGAAATAATTAGTGTAACGTCTCGACTGTCTTTTTTAGTTTAATGGTATTGACAAATACAATAGTGTCTGGTTTGCAATCTTAGCAGATAACAAGTTGTTTTTAAATTATCACAGCTCAGAAGGCTGAAGTAGAGGTCGAGAGTCAGTCGACAATTTTATGGTAGGCCCTACAATAATATTTAGGATTAACAAGGAACACATTCGATAGGAAAGAGCAGTGTACATCACCGTGTACGACATTTTTAAGGTAAGATTTTTAATTTTTTTTCAGAGCCATCCATGTGTCCTTTTATTCCATTCTTTTTCTTCTTTTTTTCCATTTGGGAGCTGTCCCATTTTGTATTTTATTTTTTTCACCATGGTCTAGACTCTAATAAAAAAGCTTATATTGTTTTTAATGTAACAGTTAGGACTTTATTTAATTGTTGTCAATTTGAGATGGTTGAGGCTTGAACAAAATTATTAATTAGCTCTGGACTGTGGAGAGGAAAGAACAAGAGCGCCCGAGCTCTATCCTCCATGAATGGCGCAGTGCGCCACCTTAGGTCGAATAAACCGCTTCATCCTGTTTTAACGTTATAAAATGACCAGCCGATTTGGTGATAGTATAAAAGGTAGAATTGCCGAGAACAAAATGCTCTGTCATTCCTGGGCTCAAGCCAGAAATGCACGCGAATTCGTGTCCTGACATGTTGCAATACTCTGGGTTCTACTTTTTCATTGGTCGAAAAATCGAGTACGTTTTTCCCCCTCTATTTTCAAGGATGGAGAAATTGAACTAACCCGACGCACAAATTTGGAAGAGGCCATCCCTTATTTGGGAGCCAATGGATGACATCATTTCAGAGCTGTTACTAAAAACGGCGCTCCGCGCTGCGCACTTCTTGCAAACAAAAAGCCCGGCACAAGTTTTATAACGCGGGAAATTAGGAAAACTACTGCGGATGTAAACATTACCAAAATATTAGAGCACACCAACAAAACAAAGTTACAGGTGAGTAATTTTACAATCTATTTTTTCAGTCTTCACTTTTATTAGTTTATTTGTTTTTCAAAAGTTTAGTAACTATGATATATCGTGCAAATTTTTTGTTCTTCCAAAAAAGTTCTGAATTTTATCTTGATTTGGTCGGCCTTAATTCAAAATTCTCCACCCAAACTTAACTTTGGTGGTACGCTCGCGGCGTGACGTGGACGGCTGATGTAACCCTCTAGAATCTACTGTTCTGGTTTCTCTCGCGCTGAGCTAGCTAGCGCAGCTAGCTAGGTAGCTACATGTAGATGCGCTGAGAAACTAGAAAGAGTTATTCAAGTCTATGCGTGTCATGGTGGTGGTGGGTTTATGGAAGTACAGGAATGCGTGGGCGGAGATCTTTTCGACGGAAAATGACGATTAAGCTGAACAAGATTCAGACAGCGCAACTTTCTAATTATCGTCTGAAAAGTTAGTGCCAACGTACATTTTTAACAATAAAAACACTATTTAGCACCTAATTGTGCTGGTGGAATAATAAAGCATTTGGTTTTTCACATCCACAACATCTTGTGAATATGACTGTTGAGTGGTGGACAACTCACGATATAAGCGGTTCGATCAATACAGTTCAGTCCACATGGAAGAATATTCAACAGATAAAGAGTCGTCTCACTTTTTAGTTTGATTACTTTGAACTTTTGGATATGTCCGATGAGTCGGGACTTGGGTCTGATGTAGATCTACTAACCTTTATCCTGTTTTGAGCTCGGAATTAAAGTCTGCAACACTTTTTAAAGGTGAAAAGAAGGGTTATTACATGGAATTCTGGTATTTTTTCTTGATGGATGAACATAATCTGGATTTTGCAATGCACACAGTGAGTGTATTTTTAACTATTATCGCAATTATTTTTCTTTCGTCCTTTGCTTCCTCTGAATCTGCAATGAATCCTTTCAATTTTCTATTGTTTTTCCTGGTCATAATTAAGTTTAGTTCTTTCCCCATGTTTAAAAATATTTCTACCTTTTTTGTGGTTGAAAAAAAAATCATATAGTTTACAGGCCTAATGTAATATAGATTTCCTTTCATAGTTCCAACAATTTCATGTTCCAAATTTTGTTATTTGTGAGATGATTTTTTTTTTTTTTTTTGGCCAAAAGATGGGTCGAGCGAGATTATTCTTAGGCATGGGCCTAATTCATACCCTATTTA
The DNA here is from genome assembly GCA_940671915.1 of Paracentrotus lividus. Classification (NCBI taxonomy): domain Eukaryota; kingdom Metazoa; phylum Echinodermata; class Echinoidea; order Camarodonta; family Echinidae; genus Paracentrotus; species Paracentrotus lividus. The sequence goes on from CALNVZ010000174.1 coordinate 71,385,546, forward strand.
AAGTCTGCAAAATCCTGTCTGCTTATTTGTGTACTTGTATGAAAATTAAAAAAAAAATAAAATAAAATTACCATTTCTACAAAAAATACAGAAGATTTTATGTATTAAAAAAAATCCAAATGAGCAGGATAATCATCTCATGTAAGACGAGTAAAGATCTAGATTCTCTTCCTACAAAGTGAAAAAAAAAAATTAAAAAAAAAAATTAATTAATAATTAAAAGATTGTCCCTGTTAATAGGCCCATTGCATACATGAGTAACATGGATACAGAACATTGTTCTGCATGAGATATTCAAGATGTATTTTGTAGATGAGGCCACCAGACCCCTTTAATGTATTCGAGTGTGAAAAAATATAATATATTTCCTTCTTTATTTGCGAAAAAGACTGTTGTTTATCAGCAAGAAGATGAAAAGCAAACTGTAGTTACATATAAAGGTTTATAGAAGCTTCATCCAGGAGATTATAATGATTATGCTTAAATAGGCTTTACATTTGATCTCCTTTTTTTACCTTGATTCCCCCCAAAATAATTTTGTTGGATAAACTCCTTCGAAGTTAACGAAAATCCTGGAAAAAGGATGATGATTATTTCCTACTCTCTGTTCACATCTACCAAAGAAGTAATTACAAAATCATTCTGGGTAACTAGCCTTGATAAATTCATCCAGAATTGTTGTTCCCCTGATGGGAGGATATCAAACAATTCTATATTAAATGGCAAGCATTTTATGTTTAGGAAGTTGTTGTATCTAATCATGATTTTGCACATAGCTGGGTTGTTGGAAGAATACTTAATTATCATGAACACGTATTTGCAATGTCCTATCCCAAAGTATTTTTGCAATGAACCTCTTATTTCAGATTTCTTTGAATGTATTGTATTGTTGAAAACAGTCTGCCTACAGGTTGATCTTCAATTTTTTCAATAGGAATTACCAATTGGCAGCCAGGCATTTACCTACAAATTGCTGCTTTAATTCAGAAGACAATATCATGATTGATGTTGCAATTAAATTTATCATTCATGTACTTACATGCACTTGCAAGTGTCAAACAAATCAAAACTCAATTCACATTTCCTGCGACAGCAGTATCCTCCCCAGTAACATCCTCTATATATAGCGTCCTGAGATCCCGGACTGAAGCGCCAGCCATGAAATAGGGAAAGCAACCCATTTGTTAGCACGTCCCTCGGCTATTGAACAGCGCAAACCTCTTCTCAAACAGCTGAGTGCCGTAATGAGATGCAGGATGTTGGCATAGTAATATGAACATTCAGTCATGGTATTGTATTTGACAGTGAAGTCCATGAATGTAGTCAGCGTGTCCTTTGTCAATGTGCCGTGGCGCCCACAGAGCTGTAGGCATCAGCAACGTTCACAGCGAAGAGAAAAAGATTTGCCTCGTATAATCACACATACACACACACACACACACCCTGGTGAACTTCATATGAACCCGTCCTTGTTTTCTTAAAAGCACACTCTCTCTACTGCACAAGATGAATTGCTGGAAAAAAGGGAGAAAATTCATTATTTATTCCCAAATTTATGGGTTTGCTCATCAAATCATCGATTCTGTAGACCATCTGCATTGGGTAAGATATTGGGAAATTGTGATAAGCTCTTACGTGGAAACCTGAACACAATATAGGTTAAAAGCTGTATATAGTCCATTCGAAAAGCAATAGGGAAAAGCGTTCATAATTTGTCATATTGATGGAATCATCTATTGCTTTAACAGGTGGGTTTAAGTTTTGCAAAATTGAGGGGGAGTGTTACTATCAAGTAATTTAGGGTTTTATTGAGAATGGCATTAATTGTTACATATTCCAAGATAATCAAAAGATGCACACAGAGATGAAAAATGTATTTTTGTTTAATGACAAAAAATGAATTTGATACAGTAATTCCATTGTTTTCTACTTGTAAATGTGCACACATTTTATTAGTTATGTACATTGTATTTTGCCCTGTCGTAGATATTTCGTCCAGCTGATAAAGTATACAAATACAGTAAGCAAGAGGCATTACCGAGTAGTATCGAATAAATCAATTGGATTTGTTGCAAGTGCACACATGTGAATATTTGATATTGACTGTATAAACTAATATTTTTGCGATTTGGACTAGTTTGAGAAATTTGCTGGTAGATAATCGTGATTTTTGTGATGTTTTTGTTACTGTATAAATGTTTTTTTTCGCGTACAGATATTTTCGCGATTGGCAGGGGTCCCGACATTTTCGCGATATGTTAAATTCGCGGTCGGCAAAATCTATAATTAAAAGTAACTTGAACTATATCTTTAATAAGTAATCCATATTTTCATATCTAAAAAACGAGACATTATATTTATAAAAAGACAGTAAAATTGCATAAAGACTTTCCGTGCCATGTTTTGACTTGTTTAATTCTACATACCAGTCATCCATTCATCGCGCTGTATCGTTGTGTAATAGACAACTCTGCTCCGTGAGCGCATGGAGTTTAAAACATTTTATAGCGTGGATAAATTCGCGGGTCTGTTCAAAACCTTTTCGCGCGATGTTAAATTCGCTGTCACATCCAGATTCGTGAAATTCGCGAAAATAAAACCCTCGCGATATAAACCACTTATACAGTACTACAAATAGCCTTAGGGCCTATGTTGAAGTGGAAATTTGCGCTATTCCAGAATGGCAAAAAAATAACCACTCAATACATATGATAAAAGTTTAAATGGGAAGTACTTTTCAGCTCAACATTCTAGTGATACATCCCATTTAAAATACCATTGAGATCAATGAAAATGCCAACATAATGAAAATCAAAGGGGCAAAGATTGCAAACAATCTCACGTTGCGGAGATGTCTCAGAGACTCTGCGATGTCTCTGCCGCAGAAACAAATGTCATAGATAATATTATGACTATTGAGACGTCGCAGAGACTTATGAAATGTCTCTGTGACTAGTTTCAAAACCAAACTAGAGTCTAGTCCAAAACCCACTTCATACCCGTGTCATAGTAAGTGAGATACCACTATGAGGTTAATCTTTAACTATTTTATTCCGCAATCTAAATCTATGTGATAATTTAATACCCCTGTAAAATATACAATACTACTTTGTACTTAGAGAAAATCCAAAGCAAGTAAATATTAGCCATCTGAATGAGTGTTTATCTTGTGCCCTGTTACACCATGAGTTACGATCAACTGTAAATCGATAGTAACCAATCATGATCCTTGTTGCATAGACTTATTGCATAAAATGGTCACCAATCATAATGGCTGTTTCAGATTTTCAATTAATGGTTTACAGCACACAGTCTTGGTTTGTGTTTGGAATCCATTTTGCCAATTGAGGTAGTTCGCTTTAACCCATTGAGGACTGAGCCCGAATATATTCAGGCTGAGGTCTATGGGAAATGTGTGTTAATATAGCCAAATCAGCTCGTCTCCAACAGGTTATGCTGTGATATCTGATGAAGATGTAGAACTAGTGCATAAATTCTTATGATCAGATCTTCTTGTATAAATGTAAAGTTCATATTAGGATATCTCCCAAGAAATGTTTCCATCTTAGATGGTTAAGCTGACAAACAATGTTAAATCCTATTTTGGATGTGTTTTTTGTTTGTGCTGTTTTTTCCCCCTCTCTTAATAGGCCTAGTCATTTATTTATCTTTTTGAACATAACATTTACAATTACATTCCTGGAGTATTAAAGTGCATTGATATGGGAAAAAAAAGTAAATGTGATTTTACATAAGAAATTCTTTTTATAAGATTAGCACGCCTGCAAAAGTCATATTCCACATAACTTAACACTGAATGTTTATATTACAAACAGTATTTTATTTATGTCAGTACCTGTCCATATAAAGTGGAATGAATTCTTCTGGAGTGGAACTCCCAATTATCATGCAAAATGTATGCGATAGATGTGTTAAAGTGAAATTACATTGATCAGTAGTTAGATATTAATTTCAAAGTCCATGCCTGCATTACTCAGAATATAAATTAACTTTTGACTTTGAATTTTACGAACAACTGATGATGACTGGTTGTGACAGAAAATGTGTAATAAACATATAGGCATGAAGCAAAATCTATCTCAAACTTGGATATTGACACATTTATTCATGCACGTGTACATAGCTACCCAAGCATTTTCATTAAACAGCTTTTTCGATATTTACCACTATTTTTGCTTTAGGTTATGTTTCTTTTTTTTTTCTTTTTTTTTTTTCTTTTTTTTGGGGGGGGGGGTAGCGCGACTATTTATGTTTTAGTAATGGTTTGGTGTGATTCATGATGTGTTCATATTCTGTATCCTTCTGGAACATTATTGCTAAATAGCAATTTACCCAGCTAGCCTTATATGGAATAGATTAACAAATAGATTACTGATCATTCCAATTTCCTTTCATCTAGTTATGCTGTTTTACCTCCACAAAGTTTCAAATGTTTGTAAATATAGCAAACTCTATCATTTTGTTATTCTGGTTGTTGTCTGTGATATCTGCTTCCCCCTCTCGACTTTCACAACCCACTACTTTATTGACTCCTATTTCATTTTAATTTTCTGCTGACCAATAACCTTTTTGTGCATAATTTTTGGAGGTAGTTTCCTCTTGCTCTTAAAAATTCCCCACATGTTAACATAATCCCTTTAACATCACCCTATGCCTTATCAAAGCAAACATTCGCTCCCCCTCGTCTCAGCTTTCATCGCGCATCAAAGAGGTTCTCATCCATTCCTTCTTTCAGTGAATGATAGTCCTTAGAGTGCCCGTGGTTCATTCACGCATCACCCAATCACGATGCTCGTCGCGCACACCACATAGCGAGCCGACCGAGCTCCGTTGAAATGATGCAATGCACTCAAACCAATGTGGCGTGCTCGATGGGGAAGCGAGCGGATATTGCTGCTCGACGCACGAATGCTACGACTGTTGAATGTGATGCTGAGAATGCTTTCTGAGCTCACAGTCGAGATGATTATGTGAAAGCGAGGGCTGTGTGCGAGATGCAGATTCATTAAATCTGTGCTGGAAACATAACTGTTCTTCAACATTTATGTGATTACTTATCTACAATGTACGCTCAAGGCTAATGCTTTCATCTGTAATGAAGTAACCTCTGACCTTTTCATCATGAAAGCTGGTTGTGAATGGTTATTTTTTGCTTCTCCAATATCAACACTCATTCAGAGTCAGAATGATATCTCATAGGGACATGGATGATTTGTGATTGTCAAAGCAATTTTGCTGCCATCTGTTGCATTGTGAATTATCGTGCATAGTATTTCATTCATGAATGGAACAATTCAGTGTGAAGCAAGTGGAGTACAGCCTTGTGTGGTAAGGATATTTTAAAAACTCTTTGTACGTTCTTGATATTTGTTTTGAAAAATCTTTTCTCTTATATATTTCTAGAATTTTTGAATTTGAGTTTGTAGCAGTTGTTGAAATTGACTGTCAATTTTAGAAGTAAAATCTATTATGCTTTTAAACTTTTGTATTAAACAGTTTCTTTTTTATTGATGCTTTATCAGTTTTCTGAAAAATCTGTTAAGTATTCAATTGAAAATATTTCATCGATGCTTTGAAGAAAGATGTTATTTAAACATGATTGGAATTACAATTGATGAAGTTTGATTTCATTTTATTTCCAAGTAACTCTTTTTCAATCAGAAGAGAGATTTGTAGTTTAAGAAGACTTACAAAATTTCAAGTTCATAAAATAATGTTTTATTGAAGAAAAATATGAGGCACAGTCCAAACCCATGTACAACTACACATGAATATAGAACAGTTACATGTATTTTGATTTTATTATAGCTTAAATTATATACCTTTACAAGTATTTTGGAGATATTCTAGAAAGTCCTTTTAAAATTTTATAAAGAAAGCTCAAATTGATATTTAGAAAAAAAGTATTTTAAGTCAAAGGCATACATGTGTATCTGAAAATGTGAAGTTTTAATTTACTTTGTTAATAAAAGCTTTCTACACTAGTTTGAAATACATTTTGTGTAAATATCCTAGAAAGACATTTTCAGTGTGAGAGTTTATTTTTCTTCTCCGTCGTCTTCCTATAATTTTAATCTGGACTGCAGCCAGTTGCTGACGTCTTGTGACAGTTATAAAAGAGCAAACATCAATTAGTTCTTTGTCTGTCTCTGTCCTAATAATAGTGTTCTCCTTCTAAATCAGATCAATACTTAACAGTGATGAGATCTAATTAATTTATACCCTCACAATATTGGCCTTGCAAGACAAAAGAGTTACCGAGTAGAATGATTTGTATTGGTGATGGTTAACAGACTATTTATATCATTGGTGTCATTTTTGTTACCAACTGTGTTGCCCCAAACAGGGTCCAGAACAAGATTGATGGCTGTTAAAATCTGATAAAAAGATATTTGACTGTGATGCTCATTGTCATTACCACTCATTAATAAATTAATATTGTGATGTATAGATTATAACTATAAGACTTTTTCTGCTGTGAGTTAACAATAGTTTGTGGAAATTCTAAATCTAATCTGCTTGGGTACATATTTACACTTTACACTGGCTGCTGAATGACAAAAAGGCGTTATGAGTACAAGTATAAGGTCCATCTGGCTCTCAAATTGTAAACTGATGTAGAAGTAGGACAAAGTGTGAGATGTATAATTACTGAGTTTAACCTTTGGCTATAGAGTGTACATTAGGTGTACATCGTGAACTGGAGTACTACAGGTAGCTCATTAAAATTCAATTTCAATTAGTGAACAAGTTTCCTCTACAGAGCTAGTACATGCGCTGTATGTACATCAGCATAGATATTACATTTGTAATGCACAGATAGGCTGTTTTATAATGGAAAGAAAAGGTTTTATTTTTATACAAAGAGAAGTTTTATTAAGAAAAAGTTTTAACCATATTTTTAGCCACAAATTCACCCCCTGCCCACCTGCAAAATGTATAATTGGAATAGTGATGAACCAATATGTGTTCATTAACCCATTTTCTCCCTTTTAATTAAAAAACTACAAGAATATGAAAGCATACCAGCACTTTTTGCTAAAAATACTCATACCCTTTCATTAAATCCTAACTTTTCTTTTTGTTGCTCTCTCTTTCACCTCTGCCTATTTCTATCTCGTCCATTTATGTAGGCCTATATTCTTTATTTGGCAGTTTTATTTATTTTTTCCTTGATTAAAAGATACCATCAACAGTGTGGTGATATTGATTATTTACATTCGACTATTTACAAATGTATGCAGGTAGGCCTACTATTTTCACAATACGCTGTCTCTAATGCCATTGTAATTTTCATTGTTGGTGGAATAGATGTCATCCATTATTTATAGAGTAACAGAAGCTCCATTAAAGCTGTGATAACCTGGAGTTCACCAGTCACAGGGTTGGGTTTCAAGAATTGCATTGTTACCAAACATCTGTTCTAATCCTTGTATGGTTTTGGTAGAAAGGGGGTATATTCATATTACTTCATTCTTATCTACTCATTTATTATACATAGTATTAAAGTTTTAATTTGTGAATTGATTTGATCTACATGTTGGGCTGTCTGATCAAAACAAGTGAGATATCACAGGCTTTGTCGTTAATTTCTATTTCTGTAAGATCATATCAGATTCCCATGTTTCCCAAGAACATTAGCATTTTTAGTTCTGAAATATATTATGAAGAGCTGATCATGTTATCTTGAAAAATTTATGATCATTCTGCAACCCCTTTAATTGAATGCTACTTTGATTCTTAGCACATAGATTATTGTGCTTAAAGAGCAAACAGAATGGCATTTCTTGTAACTAACAGTTAAAACATATCGTCTGTTGGGAGCCAAAAGGGCGTTATTGCATTTTATAGATGTTCCGTTGAGAGCCAGAAGGGCGCTATTACTGTACAAAGTCAATGGTAATAGCGCCCTTCTGGCTCCAAACGGAACATCCTTGATCTGCAATAGCGCCCTTCTGGCTCAAAGCCGACGATATGCAGCTTCTGCCTCTCAAAAGGCACCTCAATACTTTGCAAAGTTTCCTCTGAGCAAGTAATGAACACTTGATAATATAAGTTTTTATAAAGAGTTCTCTTTTCTTCTGTGTTCCCTGAATTTGAACTTTGAGGAGGTTCATGTACTTCACCAATTTTCATCTCTCGTTACACTTTGAAGGGGGTTACCACTAAGCTGTTTTAATGGTGATGATTAATACAGAAAGTTGCAAACATGATTGATACGGACAGCTGGAGATACGATTCTGAGGTATCAAATTTTACTTTGTATGTGCTTGCCCCCTTTTGCCCTATATTTTACCTGATTCTTTTCCCCCTCCATTAGAATCTCATGGGGGTACATTTGTGAACATTTAGTTGGTGAATGACCTGGGGTAACATATATCATCTGTACCAGGTGTGCTAGAAAAAAGGAAACTGAACTTTAAAAAAAAATAAATAAATCAGTGTGGACCATATATACAATTTCTCACAAATTATTCTTGACATTGGTGTTCCCTGTTGCATAACCCTTGAATTATACTAGTAACCAAGGTATCATTGAAAAGTCACATGTAAATACTTTCATTTTTACAATGTGTGTTACATGTATGTAATTTCATATTTATTTTATTTTATTTTTTATCATTTTTGGATAACATAATGTATTTGTCCAAAGTTATGCAGTTAAATCAGGGGGGTTTTTTTTCTGACATACCCAGTATGCAGTAGTTTGGGATAATGGAAGATACATGTAACATGTGCTCCGAACCATGACAACAAGATTGACATCTTTGTCTAACTGCCAGGTGAATTGATAAACACACTCAATCCCTTTGTTCTCTTGGAGTTATTTTTGTAAACAGCACGCTCAGGTACAGGTGAAGTGCTCTTGGCTGCATGCCAGGACAGGTAGAGGTGTTTGCTCCATGGGTGCATGCATACCCCCCTCTCCTGTCAATCCTAATCTCATGTACACTTTGTCCTCCACTACCCTGTTCAGACAATAAAAGCAAAGAAAAAAAAGTACATGTGTAGTAGTTTTAAAAGTTGTTTCATTACTAAAATGAAAGTGATGCATTGTACATGCCCAAGCTCTGAAATTTACTTTTTGTGTAGACCCATATACATCTTTATAATAGAAACAGATCCATGTATACATTATACATACAGAAATGGCTTCAATATCATTTGACATTTGAACAAAATGAGGTGATTTCATTTTCAATCATTCAAATTCATAATTTTGTCTATTGTAAAAAAAAAAAAAAGAAAAAAGAAAAAGAAGAGAGAGAGAGAGACTAAGACCCCATCAAATGTTAATTCATAAAGGCGAATATCTCATATTTACTGAGAAAAAGTTCTCTAGTTTTTGCCCATTGTAACCTTCTTAGCTACAGTCTCTCATACTAAAACTTGTAATATCAGAATGAGATATAGACAACTCAAGAGTCAATGGGGTTAAAAACACATCAACTTCAAAAGCTGCTTAATCTTTTAGCTTCATTACAAATTATTCATTGAGACGGAAAGAGCTTTTTTGTACTTTCCATGAATCACGTAAGGACTTGACTTTGCCAAAGGATTGCCAGACTAAGGGTGGTATCTCGCATCACGGAGACGTCTCCGTGACAGAATAGAAATTTTCGTCTCCGCTACGGATAAAATGTATTAGAGATGTCTCCGATATCGCGGAGACGTCTCGGAGACGGATTTGAGACTATTTCAGTTTTTTTTTTTTTTTCCATAAATTGTTGCGGAGACTTTTCGGAGACGTCTCTAATACTTTTTATCCGTCGCGGAGACGAAATTTTCTATTCTGTCGCGGAGGCGTCTCCGCGAAGTGAGATACCACCCATAGTCATCCCAAGTAGGTTTAATTACATGTCATTGTTGAATTTGGGAATTGTATTAATGTACCGAATGTTGGCAATAAAAATGAAGAATCACAAGTCAGTACTACCTACACGTACAAGGAAGCATTTCAATAGTACATGAGAAAGAATGATGTACACGGTTTATAATTGTATCGTAGATTTTACAAGTTCTGACAGGTTTCCATTCACACTTTGTCTTTTTCTTTTTTTTGATCATATAGAAATATATTTCTCCTTTCATCTTTTTCTGAACAATTCATTAATATCTTATGACCATTGATATTTCAAAACAAATTTGAGGTACTTTGCATAATTATAAGGAAAACTTGACTATGTGATTTCTTCGAAAATAGACTTTTCTTTTAAACAGATTCTCTTACCGCATGCACGTACCTTAAACTTTCCATAACCTTTACTGAGGATTAAGTTATTGTGTTTCCCCCCTCCTCACAGCTTTCTGCAAAAAAGAAACTTATTTTTCATCAAGTCTGTGGTTAGGATGAAAATTATAGGGGCAAAACCATGATGGGAGAAAAATTAGCCCATTGCAGGTGTCTAATGACGCGCTTGTTTCTTTGTGAGTCATTCGTAGTGATGAAAGAAAAATTGACAGGGCAGGTTTTGAAAGCGAAAGTGTTCAAACTGACACTTATTTCAACTTTCGTTTCATTGTCTTATCTAGGATTATTGATTTCAGAATTTAATCAGAGCAGTCAGATATAGAAATGATGATTTTAAGACAAAACATCTGTGTAGGATTATTTAGCAGGGTTACCAGTATCTAAGAAAGGGAAGAAGGGGAGGGGGTTTCAAAGGTTGTTATTCTTACTAATCCTTATGGTAGAGTGGATTTACATAATTAACATGTTAATAACTGTTTGTAAAATTGACCTGCCTAGCTTGGTCTGTCTCCCACCTCATGACGTAGACAATCAAATCTCCACTCTCATTGGCTGAATACATGATCACATGAGCAGATCATGATTGGTGAGGCTGTGCTCCTCACTGTTGTCAACATGAATAATTCATGAAAGTAGTAAATGGGAGGGGCCATCATGTAAATGAGCTGCATTCTGATTGGCTGCCAACCGGCCTTGTCCATCCGTGTTGTAAACATTACTGCAGAGGGGTGACTCACAGTACGTGACCATGTGCACTAGAGTGAGGGACCATGCATTGTGTGGATTGTGTGTGAGGGTGAGACAAAAACATAACTACAACAACCTCCCTGCTTCATAATAGATCAGTCTGTTTACCTAGGCAGTGCCCTTGATGACTGTGTTTTGACTGCACACACTATAGTAGTAATCAGAGAGATAGAAAGGATTGAAGAAGAGAGGGGAAAAAAAACTCGCTTGAGTGAATCATAGTAGTATAGTAGTAACCTGTCATTATAAGCTCAGCAGCATTTAGCAAGCTGCTTTCATACAGTCTGTGGATATATTTATTGACCTGAACTCAGCTGATTTGTGGTCTGTGTTTTCATTCATTCATTGTGCTGGGATTTTACCAACTGGAGACTTGAAGCTACATGTTCTAGGCATCTTACCTACATGGACAGGAGGAGAAGAATTACCTGCATTGGTAGATGTGAGCTGGATATAAGAAATCATAAATCGTCAATCTATTTTTGTCCTGTGCCGGTGTCTATTGGACTTTGATGCCACTTCGTGAGAGATTCTTTTGGAATGTTCTGGGAGATAAATATTCTGGTGCCGACTTCCAAAGAGCTGCAGAATTATCGTAAAAATAAAGACAGAGACAAGAATTTTATCCTGTACAAGCAGCTCCAGTATTCTCTAGGTGAGTAGTGATGGAGTAGAGATCTAGTCTCAGGATGATATAAGTACTTTCTACAGTTCACAGAAATTTTTTTCTAGTTCAAGTACACAATGTTAAATTAAAAAAAAGCTTGTATTTCATTTATTTATGATGCAGAGGTGTTGAAATGCATGGTGGACTTACAGGTAGAGTGTTTCTTGTTTTGTTTGGCCCAGCTGAAATTGGAGATCTTGACCAGTTCTGCACATGTGCATATTGTCTCAGCTTCAAGAAATATAGTAGGAATTTGTGGTTTGTCAATTGTTATAAATTGCACAAAATGCAATGTTAACAAATCTTGCAAGTTGAAAATATTGTACATGTAGTAAGAAGATGGTGGTTTGAAAGTTTTAGTTTGTTTGTTTGAAATGTAATGATGTTGTGTAATCACCGGTGTTAATGAGGTACGGTAGTTAAGTGCCCTGATTTGGTTTGTTTGCAATAAACAAAGATCTATATGTGCAATATCCAATCAATATTCTCTGAGGTCAAATCTGGGATAGTGCCAACATTTAGCCTTTTACATGTATCTATGATCCACAGTGTCTTTAAAGTCTTTTGTTATAACCTCTTGTCTCTCCTGTAGTACGCTAAATATATTGATGTGGTAATGCCACTAACCTTGTGATGTTTTCATCGTAACGCCCTAGTGCATTAACAATTATTCTAAGAATTACCGGTGACCTAGGATATATGCTGTATCATGCAGCGCTGTTAGGGAGCGTGGCTAGCCACGGTGATAGGGTACTGCTCGCGAGGTTACTCACTTGCTGTTTTGTCTTTGTGTATTTTCCAGGAGTCTATCTTCATTACTATGCAGAGCACACAAAAAAGGGGGTTTTGGTTGGGCGTAGAAATGGGATTCATGACCATTTATGGGCTCATTGATTTTTAGGCACTACCCGGAAAATGTGTATTGTTTGCCTTTTGATAGTATGCTGGAAAGAGCAAATTTGAAGTCATAGCCACTATTTAATTGGAATATTGTGGGGGGAAATGAAAACAAAAATATTTTCACATGATCCCAATGATTTTAGTCTTTCCTTGAAAGTGTTGTTGACAAATCAGCTCGGTAAAATTTTCTAAGTTGTATTCAGATTATTTCTGTCCAAGTCTGAGCTTAATTTCCTTGAATTACATGTTGTTATTGTGACGAATCGTACCTGAAAAAGACTTTCATACAAATTCTAAAGTGACCGAGGCCAGTGTCATATTTGATTTCAGTAATTAAAAAAGATAGATTGATGAAATTACAAAATTGATTTTGTGCCTTTTCAAGGTTGTAACATAGTTATTTAGACATGTACATGCAGGCGCGGATCCAGGGGGGTGGCTGAACATAAACCTTTTTCGCGCACCCCGTTGAAATCTTGGAAACCTTTTTTTTTTTTTTTTTTTTTTTTTTTTTTTTTTTTTGCTTGTCAGTTGTTCGGGATGGAACGATGACCTAACCCTACCCCTATAGGAAGTATGTTGGAAATTTTATAACGACCGAAGGCCAAAAAAACTTCAACACCTACCCCCAGTAATTTTTTTTTTCCCAACTTGTGAAAGAGATTAGTGATATAGTGCATGGTTTCAATCAAAATATTCAGAGGCACTAGGCCTACATGTAAGTGTCATGAACTAGAACAAGTTAACAAGTGAATATGTACCCATAGGAAAATAGAAAGTCTGATCTGCGGCAGATCTGCGGCAGACTAAAAGTCTGCGGCAAAGAGTATGCAGAAGTATGCGGCAGAAAGAATCTTTGCTGCAGACTTACCGCATACCAGTCTGCGGCAGGAACAGTCTGCAGCAGGTCTGCGGCAGAAAATTGGAAAGTTATACAGTCTGCAGCAGGTCTGCGGTGGAAAATTGGAAAGTTATAGAGTCTGCGGCAGGTCTGCGGTGGAAAAGGGGAAAATTATATAGTCTGCAGCAGGTGTGCCACAAACTTTCATATAGCCCTACATAGATGTGTACAGCCATTATTCAGTGATGCAGATAAGAGTTATTATGTAGTTATGATGAGTCAAATATTGCTTATTCTCACTTTCACTTACATAGTATGTACATGTAGGTTACTCTGTCGTGAACCCTTTACATGCCATGTGATGATACACTTGAACCTATTATAGGCAACAACATGTCTGAACTTGTCAAAATACACCATTTTATATCAGCCATATTCAAGCTTTTCAGTTTTGAATGTCAGGAATAGCGATCGAAAGATAACAATGGAAACAGAAGGTTAGCAAGGGCAATAGCCTCATAGGAAAACAAGTTGTGCCATCTATACTAAAAGCTTGATTAGATAATCACTTCAAACCTGGATGGATAATATTCTGACAAAACCTGATGAATATCTCTTCTAAATCATCTATTTTCACCTCTATCAGGTCATTGGCCTACCAATACCAAAGGGAAACAGAGAATAGAAAGAGGCGTTGTGAGGAGGAGAGTGATTAACAGAACAGTTATTACGTGTTTCATATTGCATCAATCAAATCATTTGCTGAGCGTATTGCTCGGCCGTATGACCCCATCCTAGTTATGAGCAATTATCCAATTGAAGCTTCTTGTACCTTCCGTGTATTGACAGGCGATTAGCAAAGCAGCGTGTCATATTGGCACGTGGACAAAATTATAATTGTATAGAAGAGAGATATAAATAGTTAAGATAGATCATGCATGTTCTACAATTTACACATGGTTTCCTGCAAAAGGTGCTTAGTTTAACTAGATATTTTTCTACTTCCCTCTTTTTCTCTCACTACACTTTGTGGAATGAGTGTGAACCAACTGAGCATGCAAAAAATTGTATTCTAGTCCTTGCGCTTTCATGCCACTAATTTTGTTCACAAATTGTTTGTACATGTATTTTCATGTTGAGATGGTGAGGTTGAGAGATGAAATGATCTCCGAGTAGAAACAGAGTAGTAGCTGTCGTTACTATGGAAAGAATCAAGTAAGCTTGGTTTTGTATCGTCTTCAATTTATCAGGAGAAATTATTCTTTGTATTAAATATAGGCTAATTACTTTAGTTTTCTGATGTACTCTTATGATCTCTTTTATTCTTTGAGTGGGCTTGAATGTAGTTCAATATTTAATAGCAATATATTGTTTTCTAGATCACATGAATCCCCAGGGTAGGCAACCGGCATGACATACAGGATGAGACTTGCTCATAATAGGCTCTATTTTCAAACTCAGAATTGGCTAATTTTAGATTTGATCTAGTTCGGCTGACAATGTTTGAATTAACTGACATACGGTCAAGCAATTAGTCTCGTCTCGTTGGTGCAACCTCTTGACCATGATATTAACACCATGCATGAGTGGGTGCTGGCATTATAGCTGCCTGATTATCAAAAATGGGCTTAGAATATGCAGTCCCACATGTAATATTCCACATTTTAAGCACAGTCATTTATAATTTATAAATGCACAAGAAGACCCCTTCGTATTGTGTTTTACTCCATGTATGCCCTATGGCCAATCCAGGTGGGGGGCGCAGGGGATGTGCGCCCCCTCTATAATTTAAAAACCACTCGTTGACTTTACATGTTAAAATCAGAAAATTTTGGTGGCTCACCCCCTTATTGGGCCTGACGCCCCCTCTATTTTCAAATCCTGAATCCACCACTGTATGCCCAACTTATTGCTGGATGCTTTCTATGGGAACAAGGTGATATTGGTAACCAATTTGGAAGGAGCAAAGTTTGCAGTCAATGTATGATCGCCACTGTTATAATAGTGCGTAGACTCGTATTTATTTCTCATCCAATTTACCACACACATTGCATCAGCCTTATATCTTGTGTAATGTAATATGCTACACCACATATCAGCATAGACGCCATGAAGTTGTTGTAATCAACCTGTATATTGTACACTACTGTACCTTTATCATCTAAACAAATTTCTGGCTACCAGTACCATCCCGAACAGACTGCATTTTATCCAACTACATTGTCAAGCTTGTAACCTTTTGGACTGGAATAGGTGTGAACATTTATCTCCATGGGGAAATACCTGTAATGACTGTCCCAACAGCATTTGATTACCTCATCTACTGGTAGATTGTGTGTCATAGTCTAAGTACACCCAGTGGACAAATTTTATATGGATATTAAGGGGAAAAAGTAGAAGATCGAAGCAATGATAAGATTAAGAGGTGGTATGTGTTTTTATTATTTAACAGTAAATCATCAGTGGCTTTTAAATAAGAAAAAACTATTTGTGTCTTGAAATTATGTTAGAGGTACAGTACATTCATTTGTATTATTAATCACAAATAAAGTGTTATACTACAGCACTACTAATATTATATAGTCACGAAGAAGAAACTTGTGAGAGTATGTATCTAGACTACTAGTATCGCACTATAACACCTAATCATTGATAAATAGAGTGCCCTGGTAGAACTTTCACTGAACCCTGTGTTTGTTTCAGGGAACTTGTCTCAAGGGAGGGGAGGGGGAAGAGGGTAATGTCTAGCCTTGTCCTCATGTTAGGTCACCCAGGGTCACCTAATACAGGTGGATATATTTAGGGTGTTCCCCCTTTAGTCTGCAGTCTGTCAAGTAAGGGGGTTGGTGGGATTGGTAGAGTGGGTTGGGAGAGGGAACTGGGAGAACAAGGAGTTACTTTTCACTCTTGGGGTGAGGAGTAATACTCCTTGGTAATATGGCACTGTAGCCTACAAAATGGACATGAATAGTGCCAGATAATGCTGTTTTAAGATGAAAAGTTCATGGTGTTGTTTCATTTGTCTTTGTTTATATTTGTGTATCATGAGTCATGGCAAAATGCTTTGATCTCGGCCCTCTTCAAAAGCAAATAATTAAAAGAGGATCTTAACCTGGACAAAATATGTAGGCTTAAACTTCTGTTCTAAATATACTACAATGTACTACTATAGAGATAGATTTAACAAATCTCTTTGAAATTTGATAGACCATAGAGCTCTCTGTAGTTTCAATACAAGGGGCTGTATTGAGAATACTGATTGAATTGTAAACAAGTACAAACAAATATTACCCAACCTCAAAGACCGATGTTAGTTTACCTTCCGATTATCAATTAATTTGCACAATTGATATCAAAATTAATGTGTATCTAGTGGTTTCTCTTTTGTCCATTTCCCCCTCTTCAATTACAGAACATGCTGCACAGTTTGTGGTTATAACCCCAAACTGGTGAAAGAAAAAAGGAAAGTTCACAAAAAGGTCTGGTATAGAGGTGGCATTGATGAATCTTAGGACATAATTTGATTGAAAGGGTGTCACTGTCAATGCTGCTTATAAACCAAAATACAGTTCACCTCATTTTTATGAGGAAACAACATGAAACGAAACTCTAGAATAATCAATGTATCAGTTAATCATTACCACCCCCTCATTCAAATCATTATCATGTGATTCACCACAAAGACTGTCTGTACTCCCGACGACTCCCAAACTGTGGGTGTTCTGAGTTTTGAGCGACTCTCTGGCAGCCAGTTTTGGTTTAGAGAGTAATTAAAAGGTTCTTTGTTGACACTCTGATACCACAGATCATGCCATCGCCCTGTGATTCATATCAATATTTTTTGTGATAATTAAAGTTCTTTGGAATAAATACTTGGGAAGATTATTAACAGAAACAGAAGGTTTGAGGATACATTGTTCTAGACCTATATTTTTGTAGAGGTGTTGGAAAATTGCAAGTTTATAATTTGAGAGGCAGAAAAGACAAAGAATGGGGTATAAGTTGACTGGAAATGGGGGGGGGGGGGTCTCAAATCGAGGGAGGGAGAGGGCATTGTGAAGTTACATGTGTGTATTTAAGGACTTGAATTGTGGACAGCTGTTTACGTGTAGGTTAGCTTTTTTTTTCATCCAAAGTGTGATTAAAGGAAACATGAGATAGTTGTTTACACGATCGAATAGAATTGATTTCATTTTTTTTTTTTTTTTTTTTTTTTTTGGTGGATTAAGAAAAAGTGACTTAAATGCCCTTCGATGCAAGTGTCCTTCAGGCTCGATTTGCCAATCTAGGCCCACAGCAACAAAGCTTGTGTCAGATTGTTTATTTCTCTAGACCAGAGTCAACAGTCTAATAGACATCATTATATGATTTATATATCACTCAGCGCCTCACTCCAACCACAATAAACCAGTTGCCAGATTTTCTGTCATTGTTCAGCTGTGTTGCTTTTTTTTTTCTTTCGTTTCTTTAAATTGCAGAAGTCATTAATTTTGCGGTCGTTATTTATTGTCTCCTCTGTCATTTTGATGACATATGAGTGTCAAAGAGAGGCTTTGATATGCTTTGATGAGATAGTTACCTCAAAGTTTGTTCCTTTGATATTTATTTAATTGCTTTGTTTGATAATAATGAAAACCATTTTTCTGTAAGTCCATAATCTTTGCTGGAGCCTTTATATTTTCCAGAATTTTTTAATACTGAACATGTTACTGTGTAAGCTTTGTACAATGCACTGATTGGATGGTTATAATCAAACTGAGTTTCATTGTTAAATGACTTTATCCTCTTGAAATCTTATTAAGTTTTCATTGTTTGGTTATAACAAATAAATGTAGTCTATATACAACAAATTCTTAATAGTATCTAAGGTTACCTTTATGAAGCCTTCACCTGTGTCAGTGTATTTGTGA
Organism: Paracentrotus lividus; assembly: GCA_940671915.1. NCBI lineage: Eukaryota > Metazoa > Echinodermata > Echinoidea > Camarodonta > Echinidae > Paracentrotus > Paracentrotus lividus. Next base: position 71,403,884 of record CALNVZ010000174.1, read on the forward strand.
TTCTGAACTGCTTTTGTAGAATGGGTCTGCAAGGCCGGGTTAGTGAACAACAGGAAAATAGTATAATTGATTTGTGAACTCTGTGTCAATCATAATGGTTAACCACATTTACAGCCAGACAAAAAGATCAATGTATCAATCTAAATGCAATGGATATCATTACTATCTAGAACTCCTCTTTTCCATTTATTGTCTGGCACCAAGAGAATTATCTGCTCTGTGGATCATTGTATCTTTAGGGAGTATTTAATGTCATAAAATTACATGTTAAACTCCCCTTGCATGAGGAAATGTCTTGGCAGATTTGAAGGAGGATGATGTTTTTTCCCCTCAGCAACACCCCTTCCCCCCCCCACCCCCCGGGGGGCACTCAAACAAAAAGTGCTACCATGCGTGTCCCCGCACCCTGAAAATGGCCTAAACGTTTCATAGCATGAAGCCAAATTTGCACCCCTTTGCGACGTCAGACTGAAATGGACCCTAAATGTCTCATTGCATGAAGTCAAATTTGCACCCCTTTTCGACGTCAGCTAGAAACATACCCTAAATGGCATAAACACTGTGAAATTTTGACCCCAAACAGTGATTTCCGCTGAAAACACCCCTATTTTTATGAAAATGGCGATTGAAATTTAAAAAAAAACACCCCTATTTTAAGAAAAGCGTTGACGCCGCCGAAAGGCTGAAAACAGACCGTTTTCGACACTTTTTTGGGGACACGCATGCGTAGCACATCATGTGGTGAGTGACCCC
>CALNVZ010000174.1:71408724-71425906 GCA_940671915.1 Paracentrotus lividus
ATTTCGTCCAGTGTACTTTTTCTTTTTTCCTTGGGGGGGGGGGGTTAAAATCCTTTTTGTCATATTATCAGTGATGATAGAGTAAATAATGCGCCATTATGATAAAATTTGACACATACAACAGGTGATTGACAGGTTACATCAGTACATCTGAGCTGATAACAGGAGCGCGTGATAATAGCCAGGTGTTACTTTACAAATTATCAGTGTCATCAACCTCGTTCAACTGATTATCATTTTACGAATGACAGCTTCAAATGCAAAGGGTTCTGTAAGTGAGGGTTTAAAATGAGACCCACACCCCCCTTCAACTCAACTGCATGCATTTTTTATGCAGTGATTTAAGGCAAAGCTCTTTCTGACCCCCCCCTCCCATATGTGCCGTTTTCCAAAACTCTTACATTTAGAACTTTTGCAAGTCTAGGTCAATTTAAAAAAAAGTAACTGTGACGAATGTGATCATTTCATTCCATTCCATATCGAGATACTCCAAATTAAATGATGAATATCAGAATTTTGTTGTCGTCCTGTCAAAATCATTTTAAGCCTATCGTTTCTAAAACTCTGTCATGATATCCTGCAAAAAGGGTAGAAAAAAGGACAAAATAATCTAGATCAACCTGACAAAGATTTTCTGATGACTCCCCCTTCAAACTACAAAAGTTTTTTGGCGTCGTGCCAACCGGGTTGGGTTCAAGGAGAGAAGCAAGCAATGGAAGGTGGTGCCAGAGATGTGGACAATCGGTTTCTTTTCAATCGCGTGGCAATTTATGTTTTCATGACTATTGGAGGAGCACTTAATAATTTACTTTGGGATTTATCTCCGACAGTTTCTGGCAACTTAAAGGGTGATCTGTGGTTCAAGTGTCTATTGTTTTCTTTATGATGGTATAGGGAGTATTATTTACCCATTGATCGTGTATGATGTCAAATTAAAGATGATGCAATCTCTTTGGGAAATGACTAGAGACTATTAAAAAGGTAAAAATATGAAATTTGAGGAATATAGTATACTGGTAGTGTCGCAGTTTTATACATGTACTTGAAGCAAAGTCCTTGATGTCCACGGCACACGGTCGGTTCAGAAACCTTTGTTGTGAAATTCTTATTTCAATATCTGTGAGAGAGAGAAAGAAATATTCATATACAAAAGTAATTCTAGATAACTCCAAAGCAAGATAAATATAGAATAGATTCATATCAAGTTCTTCCAAACGTACTCTGCCCTTTAATAAGTTTTCGATCTGGTAGTCACACTTCCAGAACAATGATGGCTCGTGCCCAACATGGACAAGTCCAGACTTGAATTCCAAGGCTAGGCCAAAGAGAAGAAAACACAATAATAAAGATGGAGTACGTCCATGTACGTCATAGGTGCAGTGAGGTGCAGATTGATAACATTAATGTGAAGTTTAGTTCAAGTTTAAGCTGTGATGATGGGAGGTTTGCAGCACCTGGGAAACACTGAGCTGAAAATTTGAGGATGGTGTAACTCTTGTTATTGTGTCATCATCATTATCATGAGCAGTTTTTTGATATGGTAATCATGGTCTGAATATCAATTAGTGTGCAATGTTTACATTGATCTCATGGCATCTTGAGGAGACTTCATCATTGGACTTACACATGTTATGATGAATTTATTTTTAAGGTTTTATCGCTTTGTTTCCTCTGGGGTAAAAATCCCCAGTGCACAGCTTTGAAAACAGACAACGGAAGTACAGTGAGTGCATGACCTTATGACAAGTGTTTTTGCGTGCTTGAACGAGCAAGATGTAAACAGTGATCATTGTGTTTACATGCTGCTAAAGTCTCAAATCTATATTTAATAGTACAGAATGGTTAAAGAATGACAGTAGTCACAAAGGACACGTACATGTACATGTATATCTAATTGAAGATATGAAATACACAATTTAATCTTTTTCTTGTATTTCTGTTTCACATCTGCAGAGATCTGTTGCTGTATTATGAGTGAACTTGAAATCCATGTAAGCACCCCACTGCGTGGTCTGAACAGCGTGGAGGTGTCGGTGTGTAGTATTGGTAGCAGTGGCGATCAGTCGTGTAGGAAGCTGATCGTTGATGTGTGCAACGGACCCGGCACGCCTTCGGCCCGCGTTGTTCAACCGGGTAACATGCAGATGGACCAAAGGAACAAGAAAATGAAGCTTTCAGCAGAAGATGAGAGCGGTGTGGATGAAGTGATAGAAGAGGAGCTGGATGCCTTTAGCCTCGAGAACATGACATCGGATATACATGTATCATCGTCTTCACGACCGGAGACGCCTGTCACCACGGGAACGTCCCCACCCATCCCCATCCCACGCCTCAGCCCTATAGGGACTGGCAGCGTGATTGGAACCCCGCCCAGAAGCAGCTCCTTTAGCTATTTCTACCGTTTCTCCTCGCCGGAAGAAACCTCTCCGCTCTCATCCGGATACGGGTCAGCGCCACGGTTCTTCCAGAGTACCTCAACCCAGACTCCGCCCCTCTCACCGGTCCTCCTGGAGACGTCGATCAGTTTACGAGTGTTGGAGACAGATCCAGACTCGCCTTTGACCCCTCAGGAACAATTGAGGATTAGGAGACAACGATACTGTGAAGGTAAGTTTTAATCATTGTTCTATTCATATTTAGCCAAGTTATTTAGTAACCATGAAGATATGTTAACAAACATAGAATTTGACTTTTTACTGACATTTTGGAGACTTCTTAAAAGAAAAAATATACAGGAGAGAGAAGGTTGGTTTAAAAAAAAAAAAAGTATAGATGTGTCTCAGTTGGTGAGATTAATCTCTCTCTAATTGTGATACAGACAGTCTTGCTACCATATTTTTTTATTATTTTTTTTTTTTTGCATTCAAGAAATTATACAATGTATCTTCTCCGTTCACAAAGCCAAACTTACTTGCAGCTTTTTAGTTTCGGTACGAAAGCTCTATCATAATCTCCACTTGAACATATATTACTGTTGACTCGAGAGTTCAACAAATATGACCTACTTATCCTCTCTACAACGTACTGGTAGTGGGGAAGGGACAGAAGGACGAAAGCATTACTCAGCAATAATACATGATCCACTGACATTTTCAAGTTCACAAAAAGGAAGAAGAATCCAAATAAGATTCCATTTAATTTTAAAGTGGTATCTGAATTAATTTGTTGGGGGGGGGGGGGGGTCACATGATGTACTACGCATGCCTTGTCCCCCAAAAGCGTCGAAAAGGGGGGTTTTTTTTCAGCCTTTCGGCGGCGTCGACACTTTCCTTAAAATAGGGGTGTTTTTTTTTATTTCAGTCGCCATTTTCATAAAATAGGGGTTTTCAGTGGAAATCGTTGTTTTGGGGTCAAAATTTCACGATGTTTACGCCATTTAGGGTATGTTTTTCCAGTCTGGCGTTGAAAAGGGGTGCAAAGTTGACTTTATGCACTGAGACGTTTAGGGTCCATTTTCAGGGTGCGGGGACACGCATGGGTAGCACTTTTTTGTTTGAGTGACCCCCCCCCTCCCCCCGTTGGGTAGGCATCTCCCCTTCTGCACAGTAATCTTGATATGCATCAAAAGGCCCGTCAAAATGTCCGGGGATATAGTTGCTAAATAGAAAACAGATGACAAGGGAAATGAGATTGAAAATTGTTTTTAAAAGGTTAATTCTGTCAGTGGGTGAATTTGAACCTGGGAGCAAGAGATGGATGGTTGGACGGACTTGAGTTATATTGCCTTGGATCTTAAGTACCGTTTGTCACGCAAATCGCCCTTCTGGCTAATCAAATTGTAAGGTATCAAATTGGTAAGTGTAACAGATCTAGATTGATCCTCAGGGGACTATAGAGGGCTGCATCCTTTGAAATGAATAATTTACTCCTGGAGGATAATGGTATCTCCTCATGATGGCTGAGTGGGGCAGGGGTGGGGCCATGGAGGAGGGGCCTTTCCTTTTCTGTACATTGTCTTTTGTTATCATGTGTCTCTCTTCTTCTTTCTCTCCCCTCTCTCTCTCTCTCTCTCTCTCTCTCTCTATCTATCTATCCTTTTTTGGCCGTATTACATGTACCACATCCTTTCTTCTTCTTTTTTTATTTGAGCTGATACTTTAAGTTTACATATTCTGTTTTTATTATAGGCCTACTGTTGTATATTGCTCTTCTCCTTTCCATAACAGTATGTTTTTCCTGGATAGATTTCCTGTTGAAGAACGTGACACTGCACAGTATAATATCACACATGTAGAAACAGGTCGGATTGCAAATGTCAATGTACTTTGCAAAGGTAATCGGTGGATGTAGTCACAGAATAATTCAGAACTCAATTAATCTAATGGCTCTGATGAGCTAGACTATTTTCAACGAGCTATATGTAATGGAGATGGTTCATGCTTATCACCGCATGACTTATTAGAGTCAACTTAGACCCACAGTAGATTCGTTTTGACAAATTAGGGTCATTGAAACTAGTGCAAAACAATTAAAAATTCATAAAAATGCAGAGAGTATGACTGCTGGTGGTTATGTATGCTTCATTTATTTAAAATTGTTTTCAAATACAGTTTTAATCCAAGTCATAAAGGCAGTAGTCGAATGATTCTTTTAATCTTTTGGTTAATGCATATAGATATGATAGCATTACAAATAGGGTCAGTTTAACTTTGTGATAAGGTCAGGGTGAATTGTATTTAGCATATGGTTGCCCAGGGTTGCCCAAGACCAGGGCTATTTACATGCATAACTACCTTATTTACCTCCGAAAGGTTAGATTAAATTTTGGCATTAATCCAAATAGGATTAGTACTTTTTCCTTCTTTGTTTTTCTCTGATTTCTTTCAGAGAGTGAAATGCTTTAACCTGTTGGAGACGAGCTGATTTGGCTATAACACACATTTCCCATAGACCTCAGCCCGAATATATTCGGGCTCAGTCCCCAACGGGTTAAAAATCATGTTTGTAGCTATACATAGCACCATTTGGTAAATTAATGTGATCACAATTAGATTACAATGTATTCACCTGATACATTGCCAAGAAATGCGATGGTAAATTAATCATCTTTTAATGACAACCAGTCATTAATTGAGTAATGTTTTTAGGGAAGACCCTACTTGTGGTGGGCAGTAATAAACTCGTGTGAATCTTTGGTTACGTGCCAAAAACGAACAAAATCATATTTCCTCTATCATTAATGACCACAATGTACTTAATCCTGTCTCTATATATAGACATTACATCATAAGTAAACAAACCCTGTCATTCTTGTACTGTCAATGCAAACACACTCAGCTTTAAGGTATTCCGTCTAACGGCAGACAGTAATTATTAGTAAGAAATTAATCATTGAGATATGCAGACTTGCTATGACAGTAATTTTAGGAATGCATCATATCGTAGAAAATCAATACTTCTATTGGAAGTAGATTGACAAAAATATTGGTGTTGGTTATTTAGCTTGTATTTTCAAAACAGAAAAGGGAATGTTTGGCTTCTGACAAATCTTGGTATGTGGGGTAACGCCTTTGCGAGCAATGCAGCGCAGGACCACTTCCACAATCAAAGTCCCTTTTAAAATTCCAAGACCGGAGTGTAATGGGCTTTATGACAGACAGAGTAATCAATAGATTGTTGTGACTCGTGTACGTTTCAGGCTACTCGGTCACAGTGGAAGAGAAGGCATTGTTTGGTATTGATCAACATTGTTCTTTCAAAGAGCAATACTACCATCCCGCCAAATCTTATTATGTCATGTTTATACATAGATTATTCTGAAGGATTCTGTACATGGGTTTTGTTGAATAGAAATCTCTCTTTCCCATTGAAAAGCCGTTATTGATGATTTTTTTTTAAAAGAGGTCTGGGCCTATTGCAAAACAAAGCTATAAAAGAACTTATTAGGTAAATTCTGTTATTTGTTATGATAAACAAAGTTATGTCAACAAGGTCTATCAGATTGTTTTCTATTATGTACCTGCAAGATTTACAGATAGACGAGATGTCAAAAGTTACAGGTACACATAACAGGAAGTCTGTTCACCATAAAACTTGTACTTTGTATATAAAATTTTCATTAACATCAATGTTGATCAATGCTAAGTCTTAATTAATTTTGCTACACTGCCATGCATTTGCTTCTATGCCATGGATTTGGAATTTGGATAGATACAAGCAAGCAGTATGTCAAAGAAAAGAAGAAAAGTTAAATTAGAATAGGAAATGTATCCTTTAAAAAAAATATTTAAAAAACATGTTTCTTCAAGATCCATGATTAATCAATCTGTTGCCTGTGCCAGGTACAGTACTTCAAGATATCCAATCATAATAAAATCAAACATTAGCTCATAAACACGTCTTCATTATTTGGCACCATTAGCCAATTTGCATGCTGATTTGATCATCCACGTGTCAGAATTTTAGCGGCTTAGTAAAAATAGATGCAGCTCTTGTGTGAAATGATATTGTATCGTGGTGTGACGTCCCTGTATGTGGCATCATACCGTCTCTATTGAAGGCCAGCCTATATTACCAGGGTCCTGTGTTATATAAAGTCCAAAATTGTGCAATGTCAGATGGTTTTATGTTATGCACTGTGACAATTACTAGCCATATTTGGGCATATCTACATAATATATTATTTTGGGGTACAATACATACACAGACTCATTTTCACCAAAGGGGTTTATACTTACAATGATGAATGATATTACTTATAAATACATGTATTTATAAGCAATATAAATGCAAATGAATTAACAGGGGAAATATTTGAATGAAAGAAGAAACAGTTTACGGAGGAGAAAGCATGAATTTGAATATCAAAGAAACAGTAAAGAAGCTCCTGGTATACTTTGAGTGAAGAGAAGTCTAGCTGTCTTTGAAGGAAAGATAAGACAACCAATCATAAGGAAGATGAATTAAAGGAGGAATTGAGATAAAGGGATAGAGAGAGTGATGAGATGGGAGAGATTGAAAGATGTAGCGAACAAAAGATGATGGAGAAAGAGGAGCGTGTGAAAGATGATAGAGAGGAGGAGAGAGGGGGGGGGGAGAGATGGGTTGTGAGAGAGAGAAATGAGATGGAAGAGTGAGAGAGAGAGAGAGAGAGCAAAAGATGATGGACAGGACAGAGAGATAGTAAGGGAGATCAAAAGATGATGCAGAGGAGAGAGAGAGAGAGATGAGGGAGGATGTTTTTATCCTGCTAAAGCGGGTCACAGGTGACTGGTATAGTTTGGCAAGCACCCATGGCCTTCCAGCCCAGGCTTTCTGGAGTTGGGACCACGCCCTTCTGCCTCCCTGCATCATTGTATGCTAATGAGTCAGCCAGCCCGCCAGAGCATGATAGCTCCAACCAATCATACAGTTACAAATATACACAACAACTTTATCCTCTTTACTTTGTCTACACAATGGTCTATACACTCACAGTTGTTAGTCTTTAAATCAGACCTGATAGAGATGGAAGGGCCGTTGTTTGTTTGTTTGTTTGTTTATTTTTGTTTTTTCAATGTAAGACATTTGGGTCTTCATTGTCACGAATTTATTTGACTATCACCTTTATAAATGATCTTACTTTTGGCAAAAAGAGAACGCTGTTAGTAGTAAAACGAGGAAAAAACAAAACACAACTTTGAGGCAACCTTATGAAGACTAGTTTATTGTTATTGATTGACAGGCTGTACTCCACACTACTGTATAAACACCATCCAGGTATACATGAAAAAAAGTATTGGCCAATAGGAAATGAGAAACTACCTCGAAGTGAGAATAGCATACTCGTATAGAAGGGATGAGTTAATGCACTTTGTTTATTTACAGTGGTACATGTACATGATGGAGAGAGGAAAAAAGAACCTTGTGATAAGTTGTGGGCTGATCATTCTAATTAGCATAATAATAAAAATCAATGTGTTTTGTTTAGCACTATTCTATTGTCAAATTGCCTCTTTCTTTCTCTTCTCTCTCTCTTCTCTCTCTCTTTCTATTTATTTCTGAAGCTCCATTCTGTTTTTGTCTCTCTCACAGCTCTCTTATTTCCCTGCGTTCAGTTCATTCCCAATATTTGATCAATTATTGCACAGCCTTTGTGCAAGAAGTTGGGGGCAAGTTTGGACAGGCATTTCATATCTCAATAGAAATACATGCATTAGCACAGGTGAGGGCTAGCATGATTCCAGTAATACCGGGACTGTCTATTATGGTTGCATCATAGGGATTCCCCTTGGTCCCAGGGTAATGTCATAATAGGCCCAAGGTCTTCTTTGTTATGACTCCAGTCGGACCAAAACAATAACTATAGGACTGGCTCACCGTGAGTCACCTCAGTTGGACTTGGAACAGTAGCCGCGAGAAGACGAGTTAGTAACCGTCAGTGTATTGACCTAGGTGAATCTTGACATTGATTAGTTGCGATATGAACCACAACCGCCTTGCATAAGAAAATGAAACTTATTCACAGATGATTCCAGGAGAAAATCTTTATTCTGTGTACCTCTTGTGGATATATAACCAAAGACAATAGAACCCTGAACTCTTCATAGTAGACCCTGCAGGAATCAAGACTTATCAGACTTGGAAGAAGAGGGTGAATATGTGGGTGATGTCACTACATCCAACTCACCATCGCGTAACAATGGGTGCCGAATCTAAAGGTGCGCTGGCCACTCATCGTACTCTCCCGCTGTAATGGGGCTATTTTTGTTCCAGTGATTAGTCATAAGTCACCGGTGTGGTGGTGGTATAGAAGGGCGTGGGGGAACAATAGGCACTCAGCTGAGTGGGCAGTAAAACTACATGCTAGACCATTCAATAGTCAGTTTACTATATGATTGTGCTCCGATAAGGTAGCGGATTATTATTACGGTGCAGTATGAAGTTAAGGCCGCCTATTTGTGCCTGTATATCGGTGGATGGTAGATCAGATATCATGGCTTTGCCGAAAAGTATGTTGTTTTGTTTTACTCTGGAATATCATGCTATTAGGATTATTGTATAATCTTTCATACTAGACACTGGATTGACCATCATTTATTTGTGGATGAGAAAATGAATGAAATCATGATTGCTAATTAATTTGTTCTCTTGTTTACATTGAACAGGGATCCTGCATTCATGAAGTATTCTGTGCAATCAACATTTTATACGTTTCAACTGCTCTGTGAGATAAAAACAGGTATGTTTAATGGTTGCATATCATTTTTGTCTTACAGAATCCAGAAGAACACGTTTCTTCTCTGAAGGCAGTGTGGAACCAGAGTCAGTCCCTCCAACAAACGAGCCAGTTGGTGATTCATTTCAAGAACCCCTCCCAGACGTCGTAGGGTTCCGGAGTAGAGCTAACTCTGCCCCAGCCAGACCCATTGCTCCTGAGATTGCTACGGGACGGGAATTGAGGCGCATCGGGGATGAATTTGTGGCGTTATTTGAAGGCCAAAGGGTAAGTTTTAATCTTTCATCTTTATATCAAATTTTTTTAGTTTTGATTTGATTGCTCTGTAGTAATTTATTTTGTTAATATTTGCATATCTATAGTAAGAGGCATGCGTGTATATGTACATGTAAATATTTCACACTACTAAAGCAAAGAAGGAAGAAATCAGAGCAAACAAAAACATTGATTGGTATTTGGACTTTGCACGCTATGAATGTAATACAACACTCAAATTATACTGTCAGATGTTTGGTATTTGACTGCCTAATAAAAGAATAAGGTCAGTTTCGATGATGAAATGGATGTGTTTCTATTAATTTTATTGACTTGTTTTGCTTATCAATACGTGCATATTACCTTACGGGGTTTCGATATATATATAATATATATATATATTTGTGTAGCGTACTAGAATAGAAATGTAACATATGAAATCAACTATTTTTTAAAAGAACAATTTTTACCCTTCATTTGGTTTTTTGTATCTTGTGAGTTTCTCGTATACCTTTTTTAAAATTGTCTATTCTGTGGGGAAAATAAAAGATACTTGCCTTTTTCTACCTCTTTGTTTATTCCCATTTGTTTGATCTATAAAGTTATTGAAACATTTCATGCTTGAACGTACATTGTGTTAATTGAGACAGTTATGATATTTGAAGAGCATTGTCTGCTGCAAATGCAGGCCATATTTCTCTCATATTTGGTCACGCTGCAAATATTAAGAAACACAAAGGTTTCATGCTCAAAACTGAAAAACCACAAATCACGTTTTTGAAAAAAGAAGAAGACATTCATACCAGACTCGGTGTTGGTTCAGCGAGTCCTTTATATTTTAAAATGTATTGTGCATAAATTGAATATAACTAATAATGCAAAGGTCATAGCTGGGTTGTTATTGTGCAGTATGCTACGTGTATACATGCTCAATGAATGGAACTGGTTTAAAGCCATCAATAAAGAATGGGAATGCACTGAAAATAGAATGTGTTAAATGATGGTTAAAGAGTGACAATGTCAAACTTGAAAACTAGATTCTGTTTGTTATCATGACATTGTGTGTTACTATGGCGACTGGAATAACAGTTCAAAATCTGTCTTATCTGAACTTCATATTATAAATAGGTGCTTCTTTTATTAATATATATGTATTCATGATGGAAATTATTGATTTGAAATAATTGCACACATAATGAAAAAATATCAAAATTTCTATTTTACTTTACTTTTCAGAAAGATTAATTGTAATCCCTTTGTTTTTCTCTTTTTCTCCCATGTCTACAGAGCCTGAAGAGGAATGGCCCGAAACGAAGATCATTGATACGTCGATTCCTTGACAGTTTGTCAAATCAAACCATCTCAGAGACCTCTCCTGCCCCTACCTCGCTCGTCAGGGATGGAAGTTCGGTTTAAACCAAAGTGCCAGACAATTTCATTTATTGAAGAGACAGATAATGGAAAGAACGAGATAAAATCAAGGAGAGGAAACAGACTGCGCTGCACATTTGTGCCATTTTTGAGACAAGCCCAATTTTTGCTCCTTCTCCTTTTTTTGCTCATTGACACAAAAGCCGTCATTCCTGTGGGTTTGTGTGTGCGAGGCAATGCCATATTGAAGTGTGATTGTGAACTCGCTTTTTTGCTTTCGTCAAATTTTTTGTAATCGCGAAACCAACTATCGAGTCACACCGTGAATCTTTTTTTTTTTTTGCAATTGATGTATCAGGACTTTGACAAAGGACAGAGCTTGGAGATTTTTGTTTTTCTTTCTCCATGTCACCGATTTGTCTGAAATTACATAACCAGATGGAGAGGGAAGGATGCAGAGCCTTGGCAGAGGTAGATCTGCCATATGAAGTCAAATAAACTTTGCTGCGAGGAGAAGACTTGGATATGGTCAATATGTTTGATACTGGATGGAGCTACATGACTTAAGAGACCATAAGGATTTAAATCGAGCACTCCGCGTCAAAAATCGCTACCAGCTTTGTACAGTTTATCTTTTTTCATCATAAAACTCTTCACCTAGCATCTACTTCACTTTTTAAGAGGGAAAGATGAATTTACAGAGCGCTGTAAAATGATGAATACATGTTTATTTGAGGAAGAAAAGAAATGGATACTTCCTGGAGAAAGAGAGTAGAAGATGAACCAATGAAGTTTTAAGTCTTCCACTGTTTATTGTTATTGATGTATCCACATCAAATGAGAGTTTAATTGAGAGTTGCTCTTTTTTAAATATATTGCTAGCTGTTAAGAAGCTCAGGACAGGATTGGGTACAAAAAATAGATAACAGAAGTTTCATAACTAAATGAAGATACATTAGTGTGTCTGTCTTCTCACACCTACTTAACTAAAAATAGTTGTCATAATCATACATGGAAGTTGCTTTTTTTATCACTGGTATCAATTTTTTTTTTCATCATACAACTCTTTACAAGATATTCTTGCAATAAACTTGTGTATGAGTTATCAGTTCAGAGATTAAAATGTCAATAACATTCACCATCAGTTGTAACTGAGGCATATATTTCAGGTTAGCCTGCAACTTCCTAGAAATAGAATATCTTCACATCTGGACAATTATTCAAATAAGGGGAGATATTTTGTATGATTCTTTATTTTATATATATATATTTTTTTTTTCGCTGAATCTAAGATCACTTAATTAGTTAGGTTATATGGGTAGTGTATTCTAATTCATATTAAAATCCCTCCATTTCTTATAGATCAAGCTATTCTGAAATGAGTGAGACTAATATCGCAGTAGGATTTTAAAAAACATTTTAAGTACCCATTTTTTGCCAAAATGTATTATTTTCTTTGATTAATAAAAGAAAATGCTGCTCTATGTTTTGTTTTCATTATAAGTATGATTTTGAGTGACTTTCATGACAATAATAATGTGTCTCATCGAAAGTTATATTTTTACCTTAATATTTTTTTTATACTTGCCATAAAGGATACTTAATTCCACTATTTGCAATAAGCTTTAATGTGTGAAATACTAGTAGTTACTGCACAGTTACAATTTTTCCCAGTCGTATATGAGTGAACATAGGGAAGTTTTACTTGTAGGCCTACTCATTATTTAGGAATCTTAAGAGAGACTTTCTGTACTTTGTGCAAAATGCCACGAGATCTTGCAATTTTGATGGAGGAAAGAGAAGATGGTGCTAAAAGTGTGTGTTTTCATGTTTTCAAGAAGAAAAAAAAGTGTGTTTTGTCGGGTAACCATAGCGGTTGGATATGAAAAGGAGAGCATCCCATAACATAGTCTTAGATTCCTTTATTGTTCTCTATTCTGAAGTCAAGATAATTTACATTCCATTGAGAATCAGTTCAACTGATGGTGCTGCTTAAATATTACATACTTAATCATCTAGACCGCTAGTGTTATAATATAATTCTTCACAAAATATTGGGAACTAATCATAATGAACAGCATTCTTTAAATTGATTCATTTTGACCATGTTCTATTTTTGCTCAGTGTTTAATTCTCTGACATGCACAACAAACAATCAGCATATAAGATTGTGACATATTTCAAGGTCCTGGACAGCAAAAGTAGTTTAGAAATCAATATGTAAATGTAGGTATATACTGATATTCAGCAAAAGTTTTTATTCGTTGTATTAAAGCATTAAATCCAGTTATCTCAGAATCCCAGAAATAGGAAAAGATTTGTTGAGTCTACTTTGCTTTGATAGAAAAAAGTCCTTGGCATGTGAGCTACATGTAGATCAGTAACTTCTTTGTTTGTGCCTCTCAGACAGCATTTAATCAGAGCAAACCAAAAATGAATGTTTAGGTGCAGGACGTAATGTAAAGTTTCAGAGTCTCTTGAGATGTGGAAAGCAACGAGAACCAAAGTTATTTGTTTTTGAAACAGCCAAAGCTAAGCAGTTGAAGAAAGGGAAATGTTTGTTTCCATCTTCCTTTTTCCCCTCTCTCTCTAAAACAGAGAAATGTTAATATTTCTTTTGCGTTTGTGCTTTTTTCTTTTTCTTCATTTCTTCAAATGTCCTTTGGAATCTTTGATTGTTCCTGAGAATGCTGCCTTGTTTTTTGAAGAAAAATTGGTGAATAATCCGGAAAAAGCTGGATTTAGAATTGTAATAATTTTTTTTTGTTCCTCTGTATACTCTTATTTTAATAAAATGTTTTGTTAATGTTGTTTTCTTTCAAGCTGATGCTCTTTTTCCTGATCTTAGTACTGTATGAATAATTCTAAGAGATATTGTGAGAGATATAGAAAGAGATCATTCTTGATACTCAATTTATCAGAATTTGAATTAAATTACAAAAATGTACTTCATTGTATTTACAAAGCAGATATTATTTAAGGAAAAGTTTAAAATGAATTCAAAACTTTGAGAAAGTTGTTTATTTTGAAGAAAAAAGATGAAAATTATTTATGAAGAGTTATCCAACAATGAAAACATAAAATATAAAAAGTATAAACCTCAAAAGGCTTGAATAAATTAACTTTCTTTCTGTAGATAAAGTGTTTCAAATTAAATTTTGTTTGAATAAATCATTGTCTTATCAAATGTTGGTGTAGAAAGTTTGTGATCTGAATTAAATATGGCAAAGTGATAACAATTAATATGCTTGAGATCAACCATTGTGATGGAGTATAAACAAAGCTTACATTTACCTCAGGGTTTAAAATCAGTCCTGTTGCAATGTATTCTTTGTAACTATGCTTTTGATTTTCAGTCTAATAATTAAACTATACATGTATAATGCCTATGATATAAAGGTTAAAATTATTGTTCTTGAAATGCAAATCTTCAGGAAAATTCCATTTTGGTACTTGTATGAACCATTGATAATATCCTAATTTCTAGTACTAGTGTATGTAACACAATATCATTCAAAAATATCTAAGAAGTACTAGTAATGATGGCTTATCCCTTGAATCTTTGTCAGTTAATCACCTTTCATCTACACGAATCCAGGGAAGTGGTTTCTGATATTTATAGCAGAGTTTAAAATGTCTTGGATAATCACGTTGTATTCATACATTTGTATCGACTCAGCTACCATAAAACTTCTTCAAAAACTCCTACATATATCTTTGATGTAGTTATGGGTATCAGATACAATGCATTTTGAACAGTCAAATTTCTTTGTATTCGAGTTTTAAATCGTCCTACCTAATGTTCTTGTAGATTTCCTCAACATCTTTGTAGAATTTTGATTACCCAATTCAGATAATTTTGCTGCAAACCTATGAAATTCTACCATATTATCTCCAGAGTAGAGAATTCCATTTCTGTCCATGTTACTCTTGATAGTGTACCTTATTGAAGAAATGCTGTATCATCTATTCAGAGTATTAATAAACATGTCATCCATTTTTTTTAATTGTGACTGATCGATGCTGCAGTATTTCACAACACCGTTAAACCTACATACAAAAGAGATAACTGATCCTTGATTGTGAGTCTGCATGTTGCTATGTTAGGCACTGCTTTCTATTACAGAGTACACATTTTAATCTATCAATGAACACTTTGAATGCTGCAGAGTGTATGTGTTTTTCATTGTCACTGATTGTATGCACCAGATTTATCAACATTAATCAGCATTTTAAATGAAGTACACTGTCGAATTTCATATAATTTCGAATTTTTATTTTGCACCATTGTCTTTCTCAATACAATGTAGAAGTAAGTTAATAGAACCTTTTCTCTTTATCTTATTCATTTCTTCCTTTTGTTAATGAATGTCAAATTTGTATTTCTTTAATGATCGATATGAATTTAACGTCCCAGAAAAGTACATGTAAGCGTAATTAACTACTGGTATCCTTTTACACATTCAGAAATAAATTTGTAATAGAAAAATTTAAGAAACTACTATTCACATTGTAAATATTATGCATACATTACTACTTTGCTTTAAATGATGATTTTTAAAAGGGGGCATTATCGAAGAAGGTAGCTATTATGGTGAGGCTCATAAAAAATTGTTTAGGTAAGGAGCAAATACAAGATGTGCTTGTTATTTGGGTAAAAGTATTAAGATTGGGAAATAAAATCTGCTCAGAGATTATACAGAACCATAAATGGTGCAAGACTTACATCGGGTGTAAGATAAACGTGGAAAAAGTGCAATGTTATTTATTAGGGGGTTACAAAACCACTTAGATGTTTAAGGATCATGGATCGGTGCCCTGTATTTGTATTTCATCAGCATAGTGTATTATTAAGAGTTTCTTGTTATTAACTATCTTTAAAACGTCATAGTGTATTAAAGTTCTCCTCTTTTATTTGTGAAAGCGACGCAGGTTAATACGATGAAACATTATAATACTCTTATAAACGAAGAAGTTCATATGTACTTCTCAGTGAAAACTGACAGAATACACTGTGGTATTCAATTTGATTTGTTACTTCAAGAAAGTATGTAGATATCAAACTATGCTTATGTGTTTTGTCTCTGTAAATAATGAAATAATACTGAAAAATTTTGAGGAAAATATACAAAAATGAAGCTTTTGTGAAAATGACACGAAATAATAAAAATCAACAAACTGAATTTAATTTTCTATCTTGAAGTTTTTTTTTAATCATTTGGTGAGGAGTGCATTTTATATTGGAATAATTTTTTGATTGGAAGATATTATTGTTTGATTGATTGATTGGTTGGCTGGTTGACTGATTGGTTGATAGATTGAATGACTGATTGATTGGTTGGTTGGTTGATTGGTTGGTTGATTGATAGATTGGTTGGTTGGTTGATTGATTGATTGGTTGATTGTTGATTTATTGAATGATTTGTTAATTGATCGATTGATTGATTGATTGGTTGGTTGATTGGTTGATTGATTGATTTGTTGATTGATTGATTGATTGGTTGGTTGGTTGATTGATTGATTGATTGATTGATTGGTTGGTTTGTTGATTGGTTGATTTATTGATTGAATCGATTGATTGATTGATTGATTGATTGATTGATTGATTGGTTGGTTGGTTGGTTGATTGATTGATTGATTGATTTATTGATTGCTTGGTTGATTAGTTGATTAGTTGATATATTAAATGACTGTTTAATTGGTTCGTCGATATATTGATTGGTTGGTTGTTCAATTGATTGATTGATTGATCATTATTTGAGATGACTGAGTGATTGGTATGTTGATTGACTGATTGATTGGTCTTGAGAGTGAGTTAAGTATCCATTGACTGGTTATTTGATCTGTAAGTTGAATTATTGGTTTGTCAGCTGTTTGGTCATTTGGTCACTTGATTAATTTGTTATGGAAACAAATATGTTACATGGATTGATTTGGCTCTGTTTTCATGACAACATAAATAGTCACACAGCTCTTGAGAACTTAGTTTGTGGTTTACTCGAGCAATGATTTTAACTGTTTTGTTGGTTAGCAACCTCGTTAATCTTTAATTTTTCAATTAAAGCGTGCCTTCACCGCAAATCGTATTATTTGCACGCACTTAAAATCGTCATCAATATTATTACGAAAACAATACATTTTCTTTATCTCTAATAATAGTTTTTGAGGGTCAATCTGACTATGCCATTATTTACTTTAAGTAGAGAAAAATAAGTCATTATTTTATTTAATTCAGCAACAGGAGATCAATATGATAATAAAACTCTCATGTTTCGGGTCTGGATGTTTAGGCTAGTTTTGGCGGGAATGACTAAGTGAAAAAGCGCGCGAAATCAGTCATCAAGGTTCATCATCGAACGAAAACAACATCTGCGATCGTCTGATTGTGTCTGATGGGCT
>CALNVZ010000174.1:71428810-71458810 GCA_940671915.1 Paracentrotus lividus
TAACATATATAATATTGGTGTTTCAGGCAGGGTCAGTTCTTACAAGGGAGGCTGAAATGGGATCATAAGAAGAGAGGGAGTGGGGGAGGTTGCACCATTGAAAGAAGAGTGCATACTATTTTTTGTTCCAGAGAATAAAGAGAGAATGAAGGAAGAGAAGTGCTTTAAAGAAGGGTTTTATTGCATTCTAAATTCCACTTTTATAACTTTTTCTAATAGAGACATTGGGATGAAATAGTGATAGAACATAGAATAGATCAGTTTTAATTTTCCATAATAGATGTCAGATGTGTCGGGTCTAAACGGAAAGGCCCTTTCAAAAATGCCGCAACAATCAAGACACGAGATCGGGTTCAATGAGTAAAGCAGGGCGTTTAGTTGTTCTGCTGCCTGAATAAAAACCTTCTAGCTCCCAGGAGATGTAATTTTATCTATCGATGTAACATGTTGGCTGTTTCCCTTCGCCTCGGAAGACATGGAGGACCGTGGGAAGAATTGAAGCTCAAACTCCTTATCACATTGATATCATCAACATCTTGAAGACATGTTTAAGTTGTTGCCAGATGTTTGGATCCACTGAGGAATCAATGACAGATGAAACTGTTTTGTTGCTACAACACAAAATTATTTAGTGGATGTCATTAAATAGATCAAAAAAGTTGAAATACTACGATGTAATTTTTAATATGCAATGGGACAAAAGTTTGGTCTCTCAAAGGCTAAATGAATTTAGTGTTAAAAAATAATTGCTGCATACTACCACTTCATGCAATTCCAAAATTAATATAAGTTTTTATTATTATTCTTAAGCAAATTTGGTTGACAGTTTTGTAAAATGCTGAATTTTCCAGATTGTAAATAAAATATTAAATATTGCCTACTGTATATAAATGATAGACCCTAATCCATGTTTCATGGTCCCAATACTTGTTGTTGTGAGTTTTGGTGTGGCTTCATTAGGAAGTCAATATTCCTACATTTACCAGTTATCTTAAATCGTGGAAGAAAGTAAAATATATTAGACCCAATATAAATTTGTAGTACTGACAATGTTCCTTTGTTTTTTCTCATCTATTATTCGAGGTGGATGTGTTTAGACACATATTAAGGTTATATCAAACAGACACCGGTTGTATTATCTGTGATAACAGGTTAGCACAAAGACGACATATTTGTCGCTACATCATGCGAAATATCAAATATGTGGCTTAAACTGATTCGTGATATTGGTTTGTTCCGTTTTTGTTTTATTCGAAGATACAAAAGTTTGTCCAAACAGAATATCGCGCGGTAGTCATACAGTAGAGATTATGGAACATGAATACCTCCGTAACTGAAGATTAATACATGGTTTACATTCATAGCACAATAACAAATCTCTCGGTTGTTGCCTTTAATAGGGAATTACAAATACCATGAATGCAGAATGATTTGAATTATAATGATATACACAATCTTAAGGTCATTATGTTTAGCTCTGTCCACATGATTTAACATAAATGTAATATGTTTAAGATAAATAAATAAAGCTTTTTGACGATATATATATATATATATATATAATATATATATTATTATATATGTATATATATATAATTCTTAATCAATTAATTCATTTATGGGTCACTGCTCATTTGAAAACCTCTGAACATTTCTTTCTATCGTACGCACTATATTATCTGTTCGGTGCACCGCGATGGATAGACTTAAGCACTTCTGAAGGTTTCCACACTAGTTTGAGTCGTTTTTTAAATAAAAAGCTTTATGATTTTCAAGTTTCTGTATAGGTTATACGAATCATAAACCATATCTTCAAATTTGGATAATTATTCATTTAATCTATATATTCAACACTTAATAGCGCTAAATATCGTAAGACAAAAACTCAACCCCATCGTCAAAAACAATTTCAAACTTTAAAAATATTTAACTGATGGAGACACCTCTTTAATCAATTATTAAATCATGCAACAATTTGAAGAAGTTTGTCTGCTTCTTAACATAGATCAAATCCTTTATCTGAAGTTAATTCTAATTCTGTCATAGCAGAATGTCGGTATTGAGGTTTGGCGGGAAATGTAAGCAGACGATATCTCTATTCGCTATCTCAGTAGATGACGCAAAAAAATATTGTCCCACGCCTTTGAATGCAGCAAATCGAGAGCCGAGTTATCTGGTCGCATGCATCATCTTTTCACTTGTTCCCCCCATTAGTCATTTCCACTCCGATAATATGAAGGGTTTCTTCAGGTCAATTTTTGACAAAAGTTAGTCAATTAATACTTATAATTTCAATTATATTTTTTTGTCTTATTATAGCAGGGAACCCGTTTAGTTAGGTTTGCTACGTGTATGTATATACCCCCCCCACACACACACCTTGCCAATGATAAATACGTATTCCCCAGAATTAAAAGAAGAAAGAAGAAGAAAAGGATCGTAAAACACTTAATACAAATTGTAATTTGATTTTTGTGCTCATTTTTTTTTTATTTTTTTTTTTTGGTGTGGCTTTCAGTTTTGAATGAAAAGTTGAAGGATACAGAACATAATAACATATCTAATCATCTGGTTTTCTGTTTCATGACCACTTGAGCGTTTTATTTTTTAATTTTTTTGATCAGGTTACCACCAAGGACATAATTGAATGAATATGAATGCGGATGGAATCGTAAACACATGTCCATTCAATCTGTCTTTGTTCATTTGCCAACTTTAAAATAATTATTTTTTTTAATTTTACTTGGAATTTGCCCTGAACGCAGGTAATTAGAAAAAGTGTCGTTTCTTATTTCATTTCGATTTATATTCTTTTCCTTTATCTCCTCTTTCATAATTTCGCATATAGGATTTTAGTTCCGTTTAAGTTAATGAATGAGATCTTCAAAGCAACAAAAACAAAAAAAATAATGCTAAAACACGATTCATCATATTGATAAGCAGCATTATTCATAATGACATACGAGTATGCTTTCTTAATTTGGTGTTTATAAACTATAACTAAAATCACACTATAAAACATAAACAAACCACGGGTAATAAGAGGTCTCAACGAATAGGTCAAATTTTTATACAGCTATTGCCAAACAGGATGCAAGAAAATCAAGACTCTTGTTTACCAAATGTTGAAAAAAGGCCAAACAAAATGGCTTCTTACTGGCATTTTTAACATTTAAATAGAAACTTATCATTTTTTATATATATATTGTAAGGCATAATTTTCACGTTGTGTAGCCATTTTTAAATTAACCATCAATAGTTGCTTATATAGTTAAAAGATACGAATTTATCGAATTCCCTGGGTTTATATGGAATTTGCTTTCGCACCTAGCAAAATAACAATAAACAGTTTAAGGGCACTTAGTTGTATATGTATAATATACATTATTACTAAGTCAGTTTAAGGCCTACTAAGATTATATAAACTGTTTTTTACTTATTAGTTTGTCGGTGGAAAAAATAGATGAATTTTCATCTTATTAATTAATAATTTTCCTTTGTAAATCCCTATAACCTTTTACCC
Organism: Paracentrotus lividus; assembly: GCA_940671915.1. Taxonomy (NCBI): domain Eukaryota; kingdom Metazoa; phylum Echinodermata; class Echinoidea; order Camarodonta; family Echinidae; genus Paracentrotus; species Paracentrotus lividus. The sequence goes on from CALNVZ010000174.1 coordinate 71,432,334, forward strand.
CTAATACTCTTTTTAACTGTTTCATTTGTGCAAACAATTTTTTTAAGTTTAAATACCAATTCATACAACTAACAGGATATCCAAAATGGTAATGAAATACTACATATCAACGAATATAAAACTTGATATATATTAAGGCCAATGAAATATGTGCTTATAGTAAAAATAAGACGAATGTCCTTTAAGTTCTGTCGGCAGTGGTAATAAAACACTCCCAGACTGGCAAGCTGTAGTCCAGCCAAGGTAGTTCTCCCAACAACACTGACTCACATTGCCCCATTCTTACAGTACATGACGTACATTTTATTCCTTCTCCCCTTTTCTCTTCTAAAACCAAAATAAGTCACGTTCGCTGTTAGTTATCGTTGGTCAGTTTGGAGTAACTAGAGTCCTTCCGTAGTATCATCGACTCATGGTCATGACGTCACTAGTTTATACATGAAAGTCTTGTTTTTCCCCTTAATGTTCTTTATTTGGATTCCTAAAAAGTTGACCAGACATCACCCTGGTATTGACTTGCAACCTATGAGAAATATGTTTTTATAACATGCCTTTCCCTTGTAGAAATGGTAAAAATAGAGGTACAGAATATATTTTAATCAGAGAAGAGTTTAGAGCCAGAGAGAGAAGTCAGCTAGTAGAGTTAGAGGAAGGTCCTTCCGTCCCGTCATCCCATCTACCTTTCTATAAACCTCAAGTTAACCATTAATATTTGGCACGTATCGTTTGGAGAAGTTGCAAGACAACTCCAAGTTTATACTACAAGTCATTCTCATGAGTTGGGACAATTTACATTTAGGTGTCTTCAAGCAATTTGGGTTACCTTCACGCCTCTTGGCAAATAAACATCTATTAATCCTGAATATCCTGGGTCCTTGCCTTGAGATCAAGATCGACATCGTCAACATTGACATCGAATCGAACGAACAACACACCAGCGCGCAGTTCATTCCAAGTTGGAAGCAGTTTTCGTCAAATCACGTGTTTATCGAGCCAACAACAAGTTCGACGTCAAGACAAGATTAGCGAAGACCTCCGCGTTGCATGTGAGTGGCACATATACTCAACATACCTTTCAACTAACTCTTCTCCCATCTCCAAGATATCTCCTTATTAGGTGTATTGTATTAGGTTTAAAGTCCCTGTAACTGTAGGATAAGAATAACAATTAGAAATAGGATATTGAAGACGGTTCTATTGATAATAGATTTGAGAAGAATATATTATTGGATTTGTGGATATTTAGTTGGATGCGATCTGGTGATCTGTTTAATAAAAGTATAAATGAATCTTAACTATTTGTGTTCGCTTTGTTTTTAATTATATATATTTGATATTTATTCTTATTTGGTGGTCAATTAAAACTAACCCCTCACAGTCCGGTTGGAATCAGCTATACGGACCAATTCTAGTTTCTCCTCGTTTTCCGAACTCCGCTGTATTTCACAGACGAGGGAACAGGTTTGGCGAAGGGCATTAGATATAACTTATCTAATTTTATATTCGCAATGTACAAGACGATTAAAGAATATATAGGCCTATATAAATAAGATACATTAATACCTCAAGAGCCACTCTCAACATCGAGTGATGATCGTGTTTTTATGGGTGACAAGTAGCGTACCACAATCTCTGAAGGTCAACTGTCTAGACATATCACTAGAGTTTCAAATATAACGTAATATAGATGGCAACAGATAATGTATATCCAGGTGCCTATAAGTTGAAACCGGATAGCGACAGTATAAAGGCAAACCAAACAAAGGTTTGTGAATTTTTCTAGTCATTGCGACACTGGTTGTGAAAAGACCGTTCGCTAACCTATTTGCATATTTTTTCTTTGGTAGTCTTCAGTTGGCTGATTCAGACGAGCACTGTGTGTGCACCCTCCTTTTTTGTTCGTCGTTTATTGAAGACACGTGCAACCCCTTCCCTTTATTCCAAAATTTGAAGAAGTTTGTGCCCTTCTGTTCCTAAAAATACCTAGGATCGCAGCTGGTCTTATGCGAGTTTTATTTTGCGAACTGTCTGTCTCGGCTCATTTTTGAATTGTCTGACCGGAGGGTGAAGGAATGAAACAATTTATATAAATGAATTACACGTACGTTATTTTTCTTCTTGTAGATATTGATACAACGGCATTTGCTTGAATCAGCATATCGCTTTCGCACTTTTTTTTTCATAGTTCACCCCTCCTCCCTGTATTCCAGCTCTGAGCAACCTTGCTCAGTCATAGATAATTTCATTCCACTCTTTGTCTGATTTATTTGCCTTATATTAAATTATGACTGGTAAATGAATATGTTTCCTCTTCCAGTATAATATTGAAAAATAAGACTGGTTGCCTAGATTGTTCCATATTGCGATAGGAGCCCTAATTTTAAGACAAGTGCTTGGAACCAGTATCTCCTGTATTTAGACATTACTAACTCATCACCGATAAATTTACATGATTTATCTTCTTTTTATCACAATTATATAATGTGTTTCACGCGCTCATTTCAGTAAGAAGAATAGCGATGATTATGAAGTCGCAATATTCTACATCCAGTTGGGATTGTCCCACCAGTCGATTAATTCATTTCATGTGGGCTGCTATTTATCGCGTGACTCTGCTGTAAAGTTTCGCAATCTAAAAATCCCGCTCAGATCATAACACGTACCCTATATAACCCATTGTATCATAAACTGTTGAACTTGCCTTATATCTTGTTTAAATCAACGTTACAGTTAGTTACACAACAATGTCAACGTCAGGGCCAAATAAAAAAAAATTTAAATTAAAATAAAAAAAAAGATAGAGGTTGTTTTCGAAATATTGAATAACGTCCTCATTGCCGAAAAGTTGTTAAACAATGTCGTGATATATAAAGTGAAACAATTAATTCAAAATGTTTCGTACTTTCTTTTGAGTAATTTTAATAAAATAGACCTATAAAGTTACGAAAAAATTTGTTTCAGAATATTGAATACTATTTCTTAACACGTAACACGGTAATACAATGTATCTTCCGAATAGAGAAGCAAAATCAGCAGAAGGCATTGTCATTGTTTTTCATAGTACTAATGATTGACTGACGTGGTCCACAATCATGACATGTAATACTAGGCTCAGTGGTTTATACCACCTGGAATAAGTGCAAATTACATCATCCTCCTAAACTAAGAAAAACAATCGTATTTGTGGTGAAATATAGACCAGAGCGGAAAGGAAGAATACCAAGGCTTTCCCTTCTGTGTCTTATTGATTGCGGCAGGTGTGTTACAGGCTTTTTCCGCTTTCATCACTATACAACAGACAAGATTTCTTGCTGGTATCTCATTTTCGTTTTGAAGTTGTTAATGAGAGTATGGATATAATAAGAGATATTGTGTTCTGAGAAGGGAGATGGGAGACGCTGAGGGAAAACTTTCCGAATATACTTGGGAAAGGCAATATCAATTCATGCAGTACTTTCATTCAGGAACGCCTCAGCTGAAAGTGATTGGCTTTTAATAATATTCTCGCATTAGTGTCGACTATAGCTTTAACCTATAAAATAGAGAGTAGACAGACTAAAACAAAAATAGATTGTAATCGAACAGATAAATAACAACAGAGGACCTGCCCCTTTCGAAATGGATGCCGCCAGCCACGAGAGCAAGCATGACGCTGGCACGTCCGTCCGACAGATCAGTCGCGCGTGTACCGCGACCTGCCTCTGTAGTCACAGCGCGGGACATATCGAACGTCAGAACAAATCAAACAACAAAATTTCATTGTATCCCACCTTTAGTCTCCTCTCGCTCCTCTTCTCTCTCTCGGCTCTCCTCTTTCTCTCTCTCATCTCTCTCTCTCTACTCTCTTTCGCTTGTCTTCAACCTCTCTCCACCGAAACTTTGGGAGGAGGCTTGTAAGTCCGATCAAAGTCATACAGGCCAAAAACCGGTGTTTAGTGTAAGAAATATAATTGTTCCTGGTATTACTGTTTTTTCTCATTTCATTCACTTTGCTTCATTTTCATCATAATAGCAGAATTTAAGAGTTAGGGTTCATGGACAGACAAACAGATGAGAAATACAAAGCTGTTTTACAATGATAAAATTTGTTATACAAGGACAGCCCGTTCATTCCCTCTTCCATGTCTTATTGCATAGGTGAGAAGAAAACAGCATCAATCAACGACGAATAAATCTATTCTTTACCAGAACAGCAATGATACTAGTTACTTAGACGCTGGTATAAAGCACAACCTTCTCAAACATTTTTTATAAATGTTTAAACAACAAAATATGGACATCATTTTTATCGATCAAGAGATCGATAAACAATGGCGATCAATTCCCCCCCCCCCTTCTATTTAGTTGCAGCAATGAGCCATACAGAACAGGGATTCAACTCGTCCCTTCGCACCCGCCCCTGCACACCATTTCACCCCGTACGACTTTCGGCCTTGACGACTCGACCGCCTCAGCCACCCGGCCTGTGGCTACGCCGAGATGTGCTGTGGCTCGTGGTATTACTGATAATTACTGCAGTAATTGTACTTTAGAAGAGGGTATAGGACGCAAGGCATCCAATACCGAGTACAAACGCAAACATCATCTTGAACAACAATCTTCTTGAAAACCAGACGATGATGTACATACGCAATACATCAGTTTATAGTGCATCATTCATGTAACAAAGACAACTTGTCTGTGGTGATCCACGCATGCTCACTTGGATGGTACAGATACGATTGCTCACCGAAATGCGACTGGTATTACATTGATCTATGTTAGACTCACTACTGTTGGAATATATTTTTCCCGTAAATTGGTAATCTTGTTTTAGTTAAATTGGGCTCATATGTTTGAAACATATTTTCAATGAACTTTAAATAAAGCCACTTAATTTTGCGCTAATTAATGTCATTGATTGGTTAACTCTGGTTGTGTACTGCAAATTCGCTTTCTTTTCTTTCACATAATGGTTCACGTTCGGATACGATCGGTGAACATATGTTACCCAAATGAGCAATACATTGATCTTAAATTTAAAAAGCAATTTGTAAACAGTGGCCTATTGATTATATAAAACGCCATGTGCACGTTCTTTGGGGTTTGTTTTGGGATACAGGCCAATATCGGACCAACATATACGAAGTTGTAAAATGAAATTGAAGGAGGGATTTAAGGATTAAATAATTACAAACGACCTTCTACTACGAGAGAAGTACATATATTATTAGGGCATGACGCCTGAAACGACAGACATGGTACGAGGAAGAGGAGGGGAATGGAAAAGTACAATTCGATATATTGGATCAACATGATACACACATAGAGAGTATCTAACACTGTAAATAGTGAATAAACTATATGGTATTGATTATAAATTCACGTTGAGACCGTCTAGACATGTAATTCAAAATGGTGAGCGGGTACAAGGCCTATGCAGGTTTAAAGGTTTAGGCACTTAGGTCACATAAACTTAAACAAGCATAACATAGTAAAGAAACTTGATATTAATTTATTGATACTGATAGCCAATAAAAAAATAACTTGCTATAGAATGCAACTTCGTCACATCTCCCCTTAACCCAACGATCATATTTTTTGTTAATGTAGTTATAATTAAGATAAGAATGCGATATTATCTACTTTGAGATTGCCTATGAACGAATCAAAATACTACAGGCGCTTATAGATAAACCAAGGTTTCCCTTCGAATTTTTTTTTTTTTTTTTTTAAACCTTCGTTTCGATTTAATACCACATAGCCTAAAGATGTTTATCATCGAACGCTGATTTCAAGAAGTATTAATACTTTTCGTCAGCTATTTTGTTTGGGGAATAATCTATATCAACTATAGAAACGCCAATTCTCTGGTCTTAATGGATGAGTGTAGAAGGTCCATCATCGTCAACGATGGACGAGATGCTACAGAACATAACACCGTGATAGCAGGACAGTATTGTTATTGAAAAGACACAATTACTATTCTTGATGTCCAATCAAAGTAGAAATACGATACGAATGAGCAAGGACAGAGTGAGAGAGAAAGAGAGGGAGACAAGAGAGAGCGAGAGGTGGAGATGGGCAGTAATATTAATGCAAATTTGCTTAAATAAAGAAGGTGGGGTCTGAAGCACGCACTCCTCTTCCGCCTCCTCGACCCTTGGATTTAATGCGATTTTAAATCGAAATTAATATATCTTTTAAAATTAATATGTTTGAGTAGTACGTACTTTCAGTGATCCCACGAAAGCAAAAAGAAAAGAAAAAAAAGAAGAAGAAGAATACATTGTGGTTCGATCTGAGCAACTGCAAGGAGCTAGCATGGCTAGTTGTTTACGGCAGTCCAACATGGTAAAATCGACCTCCTTCCCTTGGCCACGCCCCCCGAACGGGCTCTGACGTAAGCCTCTAACACTGGGGTCAAATTTGGCGAATAAGCCAATCCTTGAATTCAAGTTCAACAAAAGTTTTCCTCTCTCTTCTTTCTCCTCTATATATGCGTCCAACATACTCTGGCCTTTGTTTTTGTTTGGGTTGTTCTCAAACTTGGAGAACCCATTTTCTGACCCCTCACCAAAGTTTTTTTCGGGGCGGGACAGTTCCGTCCTCAGAAAAAAAAAAAGGTCCCGCAAGAATCAGGACAGAACGAAAAGGCTTAACCTCCTCTTCTAAATCTGAAATGATGTATTTATAGGCTTATTTCTATATAATTTAAGTTCCACTATTGTTCCTTGTCTGCTATGACCCTTTTTAGAAAAGTTGAAGAACTAAATTAAGAAGGTTATACACACTCAATGTGATGATATTCTATAATGTCAGATAATAACAATTTTGTCAGCTCACGGTTTTTGAATGATAATTGTTTGTAGGCATCAACGCAGTGGTTTAAGCTTACAAAAATTTTATTAAATTAAAGGAGGAGAATTTGTAATAGACGGAATGATGAGAATTGAATGCCTTATATCAAATTGGCGAATATTAAACTTTACACTAATGAGGATACAAGACGGGGGAAAAAGATGGGAGTGGAAAAAAGATGGATTTTTATTTTTTTTTTTTTTTTTTTTTGGGGGGGGAGGGGTATGATTACAATCGTTGCTTTATGATGTCATTATTTATGTTTAGGTTAAGGATAAAAAGGTTGAGTTATTATGTTTTTATCGAACTTTGTAACATGTTGAACCAAGTTAATACAATATTTGTAAGTATAATTGAAAATTTAGCATGTTTTACCAACATATCTGCCTGCCGAAGATGAGCCATCTCGTGCTTGACACGTGGATGTTTATAAATAGCTGTTGAAAATTAAAAAAAAAAACTCTTCCTCTTCATACATGATTACACATTCAAATAATAGAAAATAATGATACGATCCCGCCCCGGCAGAGGTGATTGCATAGGGACTCGTTATACCTCATGTTTTGTTTCGCGTTACAATAGCGCCCATTCGGTTACTTCAAGAACTAAGCAGGATAATTAACGAGTTCTAATTTTTTGATACGATTACCTTTGAATCGTAACTTGCCCTGGAGTGCAAAAAGAATCTATTGTTTCATGACAAAGACATCTTTAAAGTTAACTTAGTTTATGAGAGGGACACCCATTGTCACGCATATACCAAAGTTAATGACATAAGCCGCGCAACAATGGGAATCAACGTTAGGAGCCTTTGTCTCACGGGTCTAATGCTCATTTTATATTCAAGGGGCGTTCCAATAATAATATAATACAAATAAAGTCGGTGGTTAAAGTAACATGTTTACGAGCGCAATAAAGTCGCCATAATACAAGAGCATATATCAATAATGCTTTTCAATGCCTTTTGAATTATACACTGACTTGTTTGGGTAGAATTCGTCATAGCAACGGGCTGCGAATGACAATTAATCCGTAAAGTGAAAATCCTCAAAATTTGGGCGAGCAACTAACAATATCATAACCGGATCAATGAAAATAATTTATTAATAAATCGATTGAATAATGAATATTATATGAATTCGATTAATTGAGGTAATTAAGCCTGCCGAAATGGTGTAACATTTTGTAATGGATAGATTTATACAGAATCTTTGCCTGTCTACAAAAACGAGATTAACACTGTATTTATCAAGTATCATAACTGGCATCACGAGATCGTTTTAATTGCGGGCGGTCACAAGTCGTCGTAGGCTACGGGGCACGGTGCATTCAACGTACGCCTGAGTCGATTGCAACAATCCAATGGAATCCTTCGGTCAATTCTGCGATTTCCTCGTTTAGTTTCTGTAGAAAGGTATTGAAACACTTCCTACGTCGACATGTCACGTGCCTGCATGACACGGATTTTTATACGAAATCCATCGTAGGGAGTTGCACGCGAAGTACGGCGAAGTTTGACCGCCGCATTAGATTAATGAATAGAAAAGATTGCATTACAGAAAAGCTATATGCTCGACAAGGAGTATCAAAATAAAACAGAAACAATGTAATTTATTTGCGTATGAATTATCAAGTTTGAAATCTCCCAAGAAAGATTTTTTTATGCATTCAGAATTTTATTCATTGTTTAGATGATATTGACAGTTTTTTGAATAGCACATTTAAGAGGTTGTTTGTGTTTTTAATCTGCACCATTCTAATAGTAATAACCAAGGGCATAACATCCAGTGAGTCTCAAACTACAGAACATAAACGCCCCGTGGCACCAGGCGACGTGTTGGAGCGTCATAATTGGGCCAAGATATCCAAATAAATGATGGCCGAATCGCTGCTCAAAATCGAACGATAATTGATTAAATATTGCCACATCCCCAGTCATATCTCAAAATCAAAATTATTTTTAAGCCCAATTTGTTTTGATGCCCAAGAAATCTCCGTATTTGATCATTCCGCAACTTCCATATTCGCGACAAAGTACGCGTCACTGTCCTGCATGGCTTAATAGCTTTCCCCTGACGATGGTTCACGCTTTCTTAGCAACCAATTGATACCATGCAGTAGGCATATGAAGCGAAACAGGTACGATTTTTGTAGACGAGAGATTGTCTCAGAAATTTTGCGTAATAGGATATAAAGGGTTGAATTGCTTTGCAGCAGACTGTAATCATACTCGTGAGAAGTCATATTGCAAGTTATTTTCGATTCGCAAAGAAGGAAAATCCGATACAATTGTGGTGTGTTGAGCAGGTGGTGTGTTGATTGTACGTGAACCGTTACTATGGTTCCGACATTTAATCCGGTGTTCGTCGACGTAATGAAACTTTGTCGCGAATAGGACAGCAATGTTGAAGGTGCGCGCAAGCTATATAGAATCCCTCTTAGGATACTTATACAGGTGAAGATCCAAGGCAGTTCCAATGGTAGATGCGCAACCGTAAAACTCTCCCACGTTGGGATACCTATTGGTCTTGATTATTAATTAAATATAAAAGTTCCAGGGGCCATTCACGCTGCCCCGAATCTCCCAGGCCCCAGCCCTACTTCTTACGTGGTCAGCAATGCCAGCCGGGACTAATGTCGTAGGACTGTGTAGCTCGTGCCGAAATCGATAATCAAGAAATATCGATTGCATGGGGTAGAGAAACCCTTTTTTGGCAGAAGATCATCGGAAAGCACTTTCTATGGCAACCAGCCACATGTCATTATATCTATAACTGAAATGCACAATATATACGGTTCAGAATCATACTCAAAGTTCACACCAGTGTTTAACGAAAAGAAAAGTTTTAACTCAAACCGACAGTGTTTTTGACGGGCGCAGTGAAGCATTTTTTTTATTTGGCGGGGTTTTTTTATGGTTGACACAATAATGACGGTGTGATTTTTAATACTCTATACGCTAAACGCATTATCTAAGCAAATGGCAATCAACAAACAAATTATTATTTAAATAATGATTAAAACGGTTTAGAGCGATATTTTATAGAACTGAAATATAATGTTTTTGGAATGTGTCCAGAAAAGAATTGTGAAATATGAAGACGATATTAATAGCACGAATGTCAACCAATTAAAGGTTGAACAATTGAACGCTCAACTTCCAGCTAACCCTTATGTATTTTTCTTCCGGTTCGGTTAAACAAGGTGATAACAATGAAAATAATAATTCAGGCCTTGAACTTCCAAAATAATTTATTCGGGGCACATTGTTTGAGTGTTGGATTGGCAACATTGCATATGAAGCATGAAAAAGTATTATGATTAGGGGGGGTGTTCTTCAGTTCAAAACAAAAGAAAGCTTAAAAATTATTATCAATTTGTTATGCGAATAATAAAAATTATTGCAGCCATTATCAGCATCCCTCAGCATTCCATTAATCATTTATCATCATCATCACTCATCTCAACAACGTCAATGCATCAACAACAACACCACCTCAGCACCACTACACCAAAAACAACGAAGACCAACATCACATCGCTTACCCGTTCGGCGACCAGCACGGAGCGTTTTTAAAGTGGGGGAGGAGGGGGCCCCCCCCCCTCCCCCACTTTAAAAAACGCTCCGTGGCCATGGTCCGGCCGAAGGTAGCGATGGTGATGTTGGTCTTCGTGGTGTGGTGGTAGTGGTGCTGGTGGTGTTGTTGTTGATGATGACGTTGTTGATGATGATGATGATGATGATGATAATGATAATGGATGCTGAGTGATGCTGATAATGGCTGCAATAATTTTTATTATTCCATAACAAATGATAAATAATTTTTAATGGCTTTCTTTTGTTTTGAACTTGAAGATAACACCCCCTAATTCATATTACTTTTTCATGCTCATATGCAATGTTGCCAATCCAACACATAAACAATGTGCCCCGAAATAAAATATTTTGGAAGTTCAAGGGCCTGAATTTTATTTTCTTGTTATCAACCCTTGTTTTAACCGATACCCGAAGAAGAAAATACATAAGGTTAGCTGGAAGTTGAGCGCGTTCAATGTTCAACCTTTAATTGGTTGACATCGTTGCTATTAATATCGTCTTTCAATATTTCACAATGTCCTTTTCTGGACACATTCCAAAAACATTATATTCAGGTCTATAAATTATATCGCCTAAACCGTTTTAATCATTATTAAATAATAATTTGTTTTTGATTGCCATTTGCTTTAGATAATGGCGTTTAGCTGTATAGATGTATTTAAAAATCACACCGTCATTATTGTGTAAACCATAAAAAAAAAAACCCGCATAAAAAAAAATGCGTCCAAAACTACTGTCGGTTTGAGTTAAATTTTCTTTTCCGTAAACACTGGTGAACTTGAGTTATGATCTAACCTATATATGTGCATTTCAGTTATAGATATAGTGACATGTGGCTGGTTGCCATAGAAAGAAGACCTTTCCGATGATCTTCTGCCAAAAAAAGGTTTTCTTACCCCATGCATCGATATTTTCTTGATATCATTATTCGGCACGAGCTAGCACGAGTCCTAACGACATTAGTCCCGCTGAGCATGCTGAGGAAAGTAGGGGCCTGGGGCCTGGGGAAGATTCGGGCAGGTGAATGGCCCCTTGGAAACTTTTAATATTTAATTTATAATACAGAACCAATAGGTATCCCCCACGTGAGAGTTTTACGGTGCGCATCTCACCATGGAACTCCTTTCATCTCACTGTATAGTAATCTCTAAAGAGGATTCTTATATAGCTGCGCGCAACCTTCAACAATTTGCTGTCCTATTCGCCGACAAGTCATTACGTCACGCACACGGTCAAATGGTCGGAACCATAGTAACGGGTTCACGTACAATCAACACACCACCTGCTCAACACACCACAATTTGTAATCGGATTTTTCCTTCTTTGGAAATCGAAAATAACTGCAATAATGACTCTCACTAGTATGATTACAGTCTGCTGCAAAGCAATTCACCCTATTTATATCCTATTTACGCAAAATTTTGAAGAAATCTCCGTCTACAAAATCGGTGTTTCGTGTCATATGCCTACTGCATGTATCAATTGGTTGCTAATGAAAGTGCCGTGAACCATCGTCAGGGAAAGCTACTATGCACCCATGCAGGAAGTGACGCGCTACTTTGTCGGCGAATATGAAGTTCGATGATCAAAATACGAGATTCTTGGCATCAAACAAATTGGGCTAAAAGTAATGATTGTTGAGATTATGACTGTGGATGTGGTTTGCAATATTTATCGATATATCGTTCGATTTTGAGCAGCGATTGCATCATTTATTTGGATATCTGCCAATTATGACGACTCATTACACCGGTTCGCCGTTGCCACGGGGGCGTTTATGTTCTGTAGTTGAACTCCACTGTGAGTTTATGCCCTTGGATAATTACTATTAGAGATAGGTGCAGATTAAAACACACAACAACCTCTTAAAATGTGCTATCAATAACTGTCAATATCATCTAAACAATGAATAAAATTCATGATGCATAAAAAATCTTCTTGGGAGATTTCAATTGATATTCAATACGCAATATAAATTACATTGTTGTCTTGTTTTAAATTTGATACTCCTGTCGAGCATATAGCTTTTCTCGTAATGCAATCCTTTTCTTATTCATTAATCTAATGCGGCGGTCACAACTCGCCGTACCTTCGACGTGCAACTCCCTACGATGGATTTCGTATAAAAATCGTGTCATGCAGGCACGTGACATGTACGACGTGCAGGAAGTTTTTCCAATACCCTTTCTACAGAAACTAAACGCAGGAATCGCAGAAATTGACCAAGGACATGTCCATGTATTGTGCAATCGACGCAGGCTACGTTGATTGCACGTGCCCCGTAGCCTACGACGACTTGTGACCGCCGCATTAAACGATCTCGTGATGCCAGTTATGATACTTGATATATATACAGTGTTAACGTTTTTGTAGACAGTGCAAAAGATTCTGTATAAAAATTATCCATACAAAATGTTACACCATTTCGGCAGCTTTAATTTACCTCAATAAATCAGAAAATTCATATAGATATTCATATCAATTCGATTTATTTAATTAAATTATTTTCATGATCCGATTATGATATTGTAGATGCCGTCCCAAATTTGAGGATTTTCACTTTACGGATAATTGTCATTCGCACCACGTTGCTATGACGATCTACCCCAAACAGCTCTTAGTTGTCATAATTCAAAAGCATGTGAAAAAGCATTATGAATATAATGCTCTTGTATTTGATATGGCGACTTTATTGCGTGTAAACATGTTTACTTATAACCACTCGACTTTATTTGTATTATTATTATTATTGGAAACGCCCTTGATATATAAATGAGCATTAGACCGTGAAGACAAAGGCTCTAACGTGATTCCATTGTTGCGCTTATGTCATTAACTTTGGATATGGGTGACAATGGGTGTCCCTCTCAATAAACAAAGTTAACTTTAAAGAAGTCTTTTGTCAATGAACAATAGGATTTTTTGCACTCAGGGCATGTTTAAGATTCAAAGGTAATCTATCAAAAAAAATTTAGAACTCGATTATTCATCCTGCTTAGTTCTTGAAGTAAACCGAATGGGGCTATTGTTAACGCGAACAAAACATGAGGGTATAACGGAGTCCCGTTATTTGCAATCACCTCTGCGTGGGGGATCGTATGATTATTTCTTATTATTGAATGTGGTAATCATGTATGAAGAGGAAGAGTTTTTTTTTTTTTTAATTTTCAACAGCTATTTATAAACATCACGTGTCATAGCACGAGATGGCTCATCTTCGGCAGCAGAATGATTGGTAAACACTGCGTAAATTTATCATATTTATACTTAAAATATTTATATATACACTTGCTGTTTCAACAATTGGTTACAATAGTCGATAAACAATAAATAACTCATTACCTTTTATCTTAACACTAATACATTAAATAATGATCATCATAAAGCAACGATTGTAATCATACCCTCCCCCCCCCAAAAAAAAAAAAAAAAAAAAAAAAAAATCCATCTTTTTTCACTCCCCTCTTTTTCCCCCGTCATTGTCATCTCTCATTAGTGTAAAGTTTAATATTCTCCCAATTTGAATATAAAGCATTCAATTTCTCATCATGTCCCGTATACAAATTCTCCTCCTTTAATCTAATAAAAATTTTGTAAGTAAAACCACTGCAAGTTGATGCCTTACAAACAATTATCCATCAAAACGTGAGCTATGACAAAATGTTATTATCTGACAGTTATAGAATATCATCACATTGAGTGTATAACCTTTTAATTTAGTTCCTTCAACTTTTCTAAAAAAGGGTCAATAGCAGACAAGGACACAATATTGGAAACAGAAAAATTATATAGAAATAAGCCTAATAATACATCATTTCAAATTGTAGACAGAGAGGTTAAGCTTTTCGTTCTGTCCTCGATCCTTGCGGACCATTTTTTTTCTTTCTGAGGACGAACTGTCCCGCTCCCGAAAAACAACTTTGGTGGAGGGAGTCAGAACAATGGCCTTACTCCAAGTTTGAAAACAACCCAACAAAACAAAGGCAGAGTATGGAGCGATATAGAGGGAGAAAGAGAGAGAGGGAAAACTTTTTGATTGAAGTTTCAGGATTGGCTTATCGCCAAATTTGACCCAGGGTATAGAGGCTTACGTCAGAGGCCGTCGCGTGCAGGAGTCGAATTACCATGTTGGACTGCCGATAAACACTAGCCATGCTAGCTCCTGCAGTTTGCTCAGAATCGAGACCACAATGTATTCTTCTTCTTCTTTTTTTTTCTTTTCTTTTTGACTTTCGATGAATCACTGAAAGTAACGTACATTACTCAAACTATAATTTAAAACGTATATAATTTCGATTTAAAGATCGCATTAAATCAAGGGTCGAGGAGCCGGGAAGACGGGAGTGGGTGCTTCAGACCCACCTTCTTTTTAAGCAAAATTTGCTATTTAATATTACTGCCCATCTCCCACCTCTCTCTCTCTCTGTCTCCCTCTCTTTCTCTCTCACTCTCTTGCTCATTGTATCATATTTCTACTTTTGTTTGACATCAAGATAGTCATTGTGGTTTTCTCAATATAAACAATACTGTCCTGCTATCAACGGTGGTATCTTTCTGTAGCATCTCGCATGTTGACGATGGATGGACCTTCTACACTTTCATCCATTAGAACCAAGAGATTGACGTTTCTATATGTTGATATTAGATTATTCCCAAAACAAAATAAGCTGACGAAAGTATATACTTCTTGATCAGCTTCGAGAAAAACATCTTTGGTATGATGGTATTAAATGGAAACGGAATAGGTTTAAAAAAAAAAAAAAAAAAAAATACGAAGGGAAATCCTTGGTTTATCTTGATAAGCGCCTTGTATGTATTTTGATTCGTCATTAGCAATCTCAAAGGAGAAAATCGCTTTCTTTATCTTATTATAACTACATTAACAAAAAAATATGATCGTTGGTATAAGGGTGGGGTGTGACGAAGTTGCATTCTATAGCAAGTTATTTTATTTTTCTATCAGATCAATAATTAATTACTCAAGTTTTCTTTTCTACTATTATGCTATGTTTAAGTTTATGTGCCTAAGTTGCCTAACCATATTATAACCATGCATAGCCTTGTACCCGCTCACCATTTTGAATACATGTCTAGACGCTCATCACGTGATATTATAATCAATTACCAATAATTAGTTGTTATTCATTTATTTACAGATGTTATGATACTCTCTATGTGTATCATTATGATCCAGATATATCGATGTATTTTCCATTTCCCCCTCCTCTTCCTCGTACCATGTCTGTCGTTTCAGGGTCATGCCCTAATATATTATTTACTTTCTCGTAGTAGAAGGTCGTTTAGTAATTATTTAATCCTAATCCCTCTCTAAATTCATTACAACTTCTATTGTTGGTCGATTTTGCCCTATCAACAAGACGTGCACATGGTTCGTTTATCATAATCAATTAGAGCCTTGTTTACAAAATGCTTTTTAAAAACTTTTAAGATATATTATTTAGCTCAATTTGGTAACATATTGCTCACGGATCTATCCTGTATACGTGAACCAATTTAGTGAAAGAAAAAGGAAAAGCAATGCAGTACACAACCAAGTTACCAATCAATGACATTAATTAGCGCAAAATTAAGATGCTTTATTAAAGTTCTTGAAAATATGTTTCAAACAATATGAGCCCAATTAACTAAACAAGATACAATTTACCGCGAAAAATATTCCAACAGTTAGTGAGTCATAAATAGAATACAATGTAATACCAGTCGATTTCGGTGACGCAATCGTTATCTGTACCTCCAGTGAGCATGCGTGGATCACCACAGACAATGTTTGGTCTTTTGTTACATGAATGATGCACTAATAAACATGATGTATTGCGTAATGTACATCAGTCGTCTGGTTTTCAAGGAAGATGTGTTGTTCAAGATGATGTTTTGGTTTGTACTCGGTATGATGCCCTTGGTTCCTAATACCCATCTTCTAAAGTACAATTGACTGGAGTAATTATTACAGTATACACGAGCACGTCAACATCTCGGCGTAGCCACAGGGCCGGGTTGGGCTGAGGCGGGTCGAGTCGTCAAGGCCGAAAAGTCGTACGGGGTGAAATGGTTGTGCAAGGGGCGGGGTGCGAAGGACGAGTTGAATCCCTGTTCTGTATGGCATCATTGCTGCAACTAAATAGAAGGGGGGGGGTATTGATCGCCATTAGTTTATGATCTCCCATAATACGATAAAATGATGTCATATTTTGTTTGTAACATTATAAAAGATTGTTGAGAAGGTGTGCTTTATACAGCAGTCTAAGTACCTAGTACTACTGTAAAACATTGCTTTTCTGGTAATATTAGTTTTAATTCGTCGTTATGATGTGTTTTCTTCTCACCTATATGGCAATAAGACATGGAAGAGGGAATGAACGGGCTGTCCTTGTATAACAAATTTTATCATTGTAAAACAGCTTTGTATTTCTCCATCTGTTTGTCTGTCATGAACCTAACTCTTTAAATTGCTATTTATTATGAAATGAAGCAAGTTGATGAAAATGAGAAAAACAGTAATACCAGGAACAATTAAATTATTCTTACACTAAACCTAATTTTGGCCTGTATGGACTTTGATCGACTACAAGCCTCCTCCCAAAAGTTTCGGAGGAGAGAGGTTGAAGACAAGCGAGAAAGAGAGAGAGAGAGAGAGAGAGAGAGAGAGAGAGAGAGAGAGAGAGAGAGAGAGAGAGAGAGAACTAAAGGTGGGAAATACAATGATATTTTGTTGTTTTGATTTGTTCTGACGTTTCGATTGTCCCCGCTGTGACCTACAGAGGCAGGTCGGTACACGCGCCTGATCTGTCGGCGGGACGTGCCAGGCTCATGCCTGCTCTCGTGGCTGGCGCAATCCATTTCGAAAGTGGGCAGGTCCTCTGTTGTTATTTATCTGTTCGATTTACATCTATTTTTTGTTTTTCATCTGCTCTCTATTTTTATAGGTAAAGACTATGAGTCGACACTAATGCGAGAATATGATATAAAGCCAATCACTTTTCAGCTGGGCGTTCCTGTAATGAAAGTATGCATGCATGTATTGCTTCCCAAGTATATTCGGAAAGTTTTTATCCCTCAGCGCTCCTCCCATCTCCCTTCTCTAACCATCTCTCTTATATATCCATACTCTCATTAACTAACTTTCAAAACAAAATATGGATACCAGCAGAAATTTTTATTGTCTGTTTATAGGATGTAAAGCGGAAAAGCCTGAACACACCTGCGCAATCAAATAAAGACACAGAAGGAAAAGTCCTTGGTATCTTCTTCCGCTCTTATATTTCACCACAAATACGATTGTTTTCTAGTTTTAGAGGATGATGTAATTTGGCACTTATCCAGGTGGTAAATAAACCACTGGCCTAGTATTACATTGTCATGATTGTGACACGTCAGTTCAATCTTTAGCTACATGAAAACATGACAATGCCTTCTCTGATTTTGTTCTCTATTCCGGAAGATTACATGTATACCGTGTTCGTGTTAAAGAAAAGTTATTCAATATTCTGAAACAAATTTTTTCGTACTTTTAAGGTCTATTTATAAAATTACTCAAAAGAAAGTACGAAACAACATTTTGGATTAATTGTTTCACTTTATATATCACGACATTGTTTAACAACTTTTCGTGCAATGAAGACGTTATTCAATATTTCGAAACAACTCTCTATCTTTTTTTTTATTTAATTTAATTTTTTTTTATTGGCATGACGTTGACATTGATTGTGGTAACTAACTGTAACGTTGATTAAACAAGATATAAAGGCAATTCAACAGTTTATGATTACAAGTGGTATATAGGGTTACGTTGTTTCATGATCTGACGGGATTTTTAGATTGCGAAACTTTACAGCAGAGTCACGCGATAAATAGCAGCCCACATAAAATGAATTAATCGACTGGTGACAATCCCAAACTTGGATGTGAATATTGCGACTTCTATCATCGCTATTCTTCTTACTGAAGAGCGCGTGAAACACATTTATAATTGTGATAAAAGTAAGATAAATCATGTAAATTTATCGGTGATGAGTTAGTAATGTTCTAAATAACAGGAGATACTGGGTTCCAAGCACTTGTCTTAAAATTAAGGGCTCCTATCGCAAATATAGGCAACAATCTAGGCAACAGTCTTATTTTTCAATATTATACGGGAGAAGGAGAACATATTCATACCAGTCATAATTTTATATAAGGAAAATAATCAGACAAAAGAGTGAAATTATTGAACGTGAGAAGGTTTGCTCAAGCTGAATACAGGGAGGAGGGGTGAAACTTATGAAAAAAAAAGTGCCGAAAGCGATTATGCTGATTCAAGCCAAATGCGTTGATATCAATATCTCAAGAAGAAAATAACGTACGTGTAATTCATTTTTATAATAAATTTGTATCATTCTTCACCCTCCGGTCATGACAAATCAAAATGATGCCGAGACAGACATGTTCTGCAAAATAAACTCGCATAAAGACCAGCTGCGGATCCAGGATTTAGAAACAGAAGGGCACAAACTTCAAATTTGAATAAAGGAAGGGGTTGCATGTGTCTTCAATAAACGACGAACAAAAAAGGGGGTGCACACCACCAGTGCCTCGTCTGAATCAGCCACTGAAGACTACCAAAGAAAAAAAGATATGCAAATGAGGTTAGCGAACGGTATTTTCACAACAGTGTCGCAATTGACTAGAAAAATTCACAAACCTTTGTTTTGGTTTTGCCTTTTTATACTGTCGCTATCCGTTTTCACTATATAGGCCTACCCTGGATATACATTTATCTTGTTTGCCAATCTATATTTACGTTTATATTTGAACTCTGTGATTATGTCAATAGACAGTTGACCTTCAGAGATTGTGGTACGCTACTTGTCACCATAACAAACAAATCATCAACTTTATGCTTGAGAGTGGCTCTTTGAGTTATTGTAATGTATCTTATTTATATAGGCCTATATATTCTTTTAATCGTGTACATGCGAATATAAATTAGTAAGTTATATCTAATGCCCCTTCGCACCTGTCCCTCGTCTGTGAATACAGCGAGTTCGGGTAACCGAGGAGGAACTAGAATTTTGGTCCGTTAGCTGAGTTCCAACTCGGGTGAGGGGTTAGTTTAATGACCACCAAATAAGAATAAATATCAAATATATAATTAAAAACAAAGCGAACACAATATAGTTAAGATGTCATATACTTTTATTAACAGATCACCAAATCTGCATCCAACTAAATATCCAACAATATCCAATAATATATTCTTCTCAAATTTATATCAATAGAACCGTTTCTCAATATCCTTATTCTAATTGTTATCTTATCCTACAGTTACAGGGACTTAAAACCTAACTTACTAATAACCTTAATTAAGGAGATATCTTGGGATGGGAGAGAGAGTTAGTTGAAAAGGGATTGTTAGTATTGTGGCCACTCACATGCAACGCGGAAGTCTTTCGCTAATCTTGTCTTGACGTCGACTTGTTGTTGGCTCGATCACGACTTGATTGACGAACTGCTTCAACTTGGATGAACTGCCGGGTGTGTTGTTCCGTTGATTCGATGTCAATGTTGACGATGTCGATCTTGATCTCGAAGGCAGGACCAGGATTTCAGGATTAATAGATGTTATTTGCAAGAGGGTTGAAGGTACCCAAATGCTTGAAGACACTCTAATGAAATTGTCCCAACTCAAATGTAGAGATGACTTGTAGTATAACTTGGAGTTGTCTTGCAAACTTCTCCAAACGACGTGCCAAATATTAATGGTTAATTGAGGATGATAGAAAGGTGATGGGATGGACGGGACGGGAAGGACCTTTCCTCTAACTCTAACTAGCTGCTTCTCTCTCTGGCTCTAACTCTTCTCTGATAAAATCATATTCTGTACCTCTATTTATACCATTTCTACAAGGGGAAAGGATTGTTATAAAACTATATTTCTCATAGGTTGCAAGTCAATACCAGGGTGTGTCTGGTCAACTTTCTTAGAATCCAAAGTAAAGAACATAAAGGGAAAACAAGGACTTTCATGTTAAACTAGTGACGTCATGACCATGAGTCATGAATACTACTGGGAAGACCTCTAGTCCTACTCCAAACTTGACCAACGATAACTACAAACAGCTGACCAGTGCTTATTTTGGTTTAGAAGAGAGAAAAGGGGAGAAGAGAATAAATGTACGTCATGTACTAAGAATGGGGCAATGTGAGTCAGTGGTGTTTGGGAGAACTAACCTTGGCTGGACTACAGCTGCCAGTCTGGGAGTGTTTTATTACCACTGGACAGAACTTAAAGGAACATTCGTACTTTATTATTTACTATAAGCCACATATTCATGCCTGCTACATATATATCAAGTTTTTATTCGTTGATATGTAGTATTCATTACCATAATTTTGGATATGCCTGTTAGTTGTATGAATTGGTATTTAAACTTAAAAAATTGTTTTGCACAAATGAAACAGTTAAAAAGAGTATAGGGGGGAAAAGGTTATAGGGTTTACAAGAAAATTATTAATTTAATTTAAGATTGAAAATCATCATATTTTTCCACCGACAAAATAAGTAGTAAAAACAGTTTTATAAATCTTAGTAGGCCTATAACTGGACTTAGTAATTAATTTATATACATATACAACTAATTGCGTTAAAATGTATTATTGTTATTTTGCTAGTGGAAAGCAAATCTCCATATAACCAGGGATTCGATAAATATCGTATCTTTTAACTAATATAAGCAACTATGATGGTTATTTAATAAATGGCTACACAACGTGAAAATTATGCCTTACAATATATATATTAAAAAATGATAAGTTTTATTTAATGTTAAAAATGCAGTAAAGAAGCCATTGTTGTTTGGCCTTTGTCAACATTGTTTTGGTAACAAAGAGTTTGATTTTTCTGCGATCTGTTTTGGCAATATGCCATGTATAAATTTGACCTATTCGTTGAACCATCTTAATTACCCGTGGGTTTGTTTAGTTTATAGTGTTTATTTTAGTTTATAGTTTTATAACAACCAAATTAGAAATGCATACTCGTATGTCATTATGATATAATGCTGCTTTCCAATATGATGAATCGTGTTTTAGCATTATTTTTTTGTTTTTGTTGCTTTGAAGATCTCATTCATTAACTTAAACGAAACTAAAATCCTATATGCGAAATTATGAAAGAGGAAGATAAAGAAAGAATAATAAATCGAAATGAAATAAGAAACGACACTTTTTTAGATACTGCGTTCAGCAATTCCAAATAAAATTAAAAAAAATAATATTTTAAAGATTGGCAAAATGACAAAGACAGATTGAATGGACATGTGTTTCGATTCATCGGCATCATTATTTCATTCATTATGTCCTTGGTGGTAACCTTGATAAAAAAATTAAAAAAAAAAACGCTTCAGTGGTCATGAAACAGAAACAGTGATTGATATGTTATTATGTTTCTTATCCTTCATCTTTTCATTCAAAACTGAAAGCCACACAAAAAAAAAAAAAAAAAAATGAGCACAAAAATCAATATTTACAATTGTATTTCTAATTGGTTGTCTATACGTATCCTTTTCTTCTTCTTCTTCTTTTTGTAATTCTGGCGATACGTATTTTATTCATTGCAGTGGTGGGTGTGGGGGGGGGGGTATTATCATACACGTAGCAAACAACTAAACGGGTTCCCCTGCTAAATAAGACAAAAAATATAATTAAATCAATGTATTAATTGACTAATTTGTCAAAGATTGACTGAAGAACCCCTTCATATTATCGGGTGAAATACTTAATGGACAGTGAAGGATGAATGCATGCCTGACCAGATAACTCGCTCTTGATAGCTGCATCAAAGGCGTGGGAAATATTTTGTGGTCATCTACTGAAGATAGCGATAGAGATATCGTCTGCTTACATTTTCCCGCCAAACCTCAATACCGACATCTGCTATGACGAATTAGATTAAACCTGTCAAGATAAAGTGATTTGATCTATGTTAAGAAGCAGACAACTTCTTCAAATTGTTGATGATTTTAATTAATTGATAAAGAGGTGTCTCCATCAGTTAAATATTTTTAAAAGTTTGAAATTGTTTGACGATGGGGTTGAGTTTTTTGTCTATACGTATAGCGCTATTAAGTGTTGATATATATAGATTAAATGAAAATAATTATCAAATTTGAAGATATGGTTATTGATTCGTATTAACTTATACAAAAACTTGAAAATCATAAAGCTTTTTAATTAAAAAAACGACTCAAAACTAGTGTGGAAACCTTCAGAAGTGCTTAATGTCTCATCCATCGCGGTGCACGAACAGATATATCATTAGTCGTACCGATAGAAAAGAATATGTTCAGAGTTTTTCAAATGAGTGACCACCATAATGAATTAATTTGATTGAAGAATTATATATATATACATATATATATATATATATATATATATATATATATATATATATATCTCAAAAAGCTTTATTTATTTATCTTAAATATTTACATTATGTTAAATCATGTGGACAGAGCTAACATAATGAACCTTAAAGATTGTGTATTATCATTATAATTCAAATCATCTGCATTCATGGTATTTGTAATCCCTATTAAAGGCAAAAATCAAACCGAGAGATTTGTTTTGTTTGCTATGAATGTAAACATTGTATTTAATCTTCAAGTTACGGGGTATCATGTTCCATAATACTCTACTGTATGACTACCGCCGCGGATATTCTGTTTGGACAAGACTTTGTATCTTTCGAATAAAAAACAAAAACGAAACCAATATCGAGATCAGTTTAAGCCACAATAATTTGATATTCGCATGATCAGTAGCAGACGAAATATGTCGGTCTTTTTGTACCTGTTATCACAGATAATAAACGGTGTCTGTTTGATAGTAACCTAATATGTTTAAAACGACATCCACCTCGAATAATAGAATGAGAAAAACAAAGAACATTGTCAGGTACTACAATTTATATTAGGGTCTAAATATTTTACTTTCTTCACGATTAAGATAACATGGTAAATGTATGGAAATGTATTGACTTCCTAATGAAGCACACCAAAACTTATCAACAACAGATATTTGGGACGCATGAACATGGATGTAGGGTCTATCTATTTATATAGTAGCAAATATTAATATTTATTTACAAATCTGGAAAATCAGCATTTACAAAACTGTCAACAAATTTGCTAAGAATAATATAAAAACTATAATAATTTGAATGCATGAAGTGAGTATATGCAGCATTATTTTTAAACTAAATTTTCATTTAGGCCTTTGAGAGACCAAAACTTTTTTGCCCATTGCATATTGAAAATTTACATCGTAGTATTTCAACTTTTTGATCTATTTAATGACATCCATAAATAATTTTGTTGTTGTAGCAACAAACATTCCTCTGTCATTGAATTCACTCAGTGGTCAAACATCTGGCCAACAACCTTAACATGTCTTCAAGATGTTGATGATATCAATGTTGATAAGGAGTTTGAGCTCATCTTCCCACGGTCCTCCATGTCTTCCGAGGCGATGGACAGCCGACATGTTTTAACATCGAAATAGATAAAATCATCTCCTGGGAGCTAGAAGGTTTTTATTGCAGGCAGAACAACTAACGCCCTGCTTACTATGACCGATTCTCTGTCTTGATTGTTGCGCATTTTGGAAAGGGCCTTTCCGTTTTATGACCCTGACACATTGACATCTATATTGGAAATTAAACTGCATCTATTCTATGTCTATCATTATTTCATCCAATGTCTCTATAGAAAAGTTATAAAAGTGGACATAGAATGCAATAAACCCTTCTTTAAATGCGACTTCTCTTCCTTCTTCTCTCCTTTATTTCTCTGGAACAAAATAGTATGCCTTACTATTTCAATGGTCAACCCTCCCCCACTCCCTCTCTTTCTTATGATCCCATTCAGCTCCCTTGTAAGAACTTGACCCTGCTGAAACACAATAATATATAATGTTATACGGTACTTTTGTAACAAAATAATATTAAACAATCGGCAAACTTTGCAGCTGAGAACAATCATCCAAATGTAGGCATGCCGTCTCAAGCGGCGCCACAGGCATGACGATGTACGTTGTATTCAGGCCATGGTGGGCCTCACTGTGGCGGCATGCGTGTATCGGGGGAACGGAGTTATGGCGTTCTCGCAAGAAAATGGTGTAAATTTAGACAGCAGGGGAAAGTCCCAGTTGAGTCCAAGTCGCTGGAGATCGTGTCCGTGTTGAAATGTGTCCGTCGTGGCGTAGAAGTGGATATAAACTGGGAACAAAGTATTGTGAACGAACACGCAGCTCTGCTAGCCACGTTTTTTTTCTTCTTATTGTCAGCTAATTAACCATACATTGTTAAAAGCTTAACCGGTTTACATGTGTTGATCATCCCCCCCCAAAAGAATTGTATCACTGGATTCCTGAGGTAGTTTACTGTAACGATATCAAATTTTAAGTTACATCACCTACTTTTCCCTCTCTAAAATAGCGACACAAAAAAGGCTTATCTTTAAAGGCGTTTTATCTCACAATTTATTTCGGTCCGCTAAAAGTCTCTCGAGACGGTTCGTGAAAACGGTGACGATATTGTCAGCTAATTAACCATACATTGTTAAAAGCTCAACCGGTTTACATGTGTTGATCATCCCCCCCCCCCAAAAAAAAAGAGACGAATTGCACAACAATGCAAACTGTATAGGACAATTTTATTTTTTATGGACCATATTTTTCTACATTTCCTAATGCTTGAAGTTGAAGCCCCGGAAGAAAGTGGCGTGAAATATATCAGAGAAATATACTGTCGTCAGCTCGATAGAGCCAAGAACCTGTAAACCCCAACGAGAAAGAATATTAAGAGATTTTCTGCAATCAAAGGTGTGAAAATGGAAGATTGATCGAAACAGAACGAGGAGATATAAACAGGGGAGAGGTGATAGATGATAAGGAGGAATGGGTCAGAAAATAAAGGGCTCATATTGAATGTAGGGATGGAGAAAGAGAGAAAGAGAGAGAGGGAGGGAGAGCGAGAGAGATAGATAGATAGAGAGAGAGAGAGAGAGAGAGAGAGAGAGAGAGAGAGAGAGAGAGAGAAATATAATAGAGACAATCTAGCTCACACTTCCCTGATCCAACAGTCGCGATATACTCCCCAGATAATGTCTACAAACGTGTTTTAAAACACACATACACTTTCAGAGATGTCACTCATGGGAAGGTATAACCAGTTTTAATGATTAAAACCATGAATCAGTGTCGACGAGAGGCGAGTTTCCAGCAATCTTGTCATGAAATATAAAGTGAAATATTAATAAGGGAACTTAACCATGAAACGAACTTCAAAACGAATTAAGCAATAATCTCAGAGACGTCTCTGAGACGTCTCCGCGACAATTTTCAAAACTGTCCCAAATCCGCCTCATAGTAGTTTCCGCGATTCCCGCGACTCACGAAACGTCAACAGGCTAACATGGGTACCGTGGCATAAACAATCATGCTTTGCTATCAATGTTAACTGCCACGGTATAACATTGCTCAACAGCCAATCACAATGTAGTATTTCATGAAAGTTACTATTGGTGGCAACGTTCCTATGATTATGCAACGGGGCCATGGTGTTATTCAAGTCAAATGCTTTGTCTCATCAGTAGGCCTAATATGACCTTCTAATGTTTCTATGTCATCCAGGGATCACTTTTAAATTTTGACTGGTTAATAACCGATATTTGGAATCAGACATAGAGTAATACGCCTTAAATGCAAAATGCTTTCTGTGTATTCATGAATAAATTGACCTATCTATGACAATACCATTATAATTATGAGGTGCGTCGGTGAAACTTGATGGTGTGACATAAATAGGTCTGCTCAACCCTTGATGTATACGGACGCGCTTCAAACGAATGTGATCAGAATATCATTACATTTCAATTAAGTGTGGAAAGAAGCCGCTCAGATTCGAACAATAATTTGAACGACTCTACTCCTTTTGATGATGGTGATAATTATGAGGATGATCACGACGATGATAATGATGATG
>CALNVZ010000174.1:71470854-71518067 GCA_940671915.1 Paracentrotus lividus
TATCCTGAAAATTTCCATTCTCCTCCTGCCGTTAACATATGAAAATGAAAAAAAACAAACAAAAAAAACACCAAAAAAAAAAAAAACACAAAAAAGAAGCTAAATTTCCAAGCGGGGAGTTTGACCCCGGTTTTTCTTTCTTTCTTTCTTTTCTTTTCATGATGGGAGATTGATATCGCCTGGAAATTGCTTCCAAAAATCTTAGCTTTAACATTACGTATGAAAGGTGTCATGACCATTCATTAATTTATCGCAATAATATTAATTCTGTTTTCGATAAAATATTGTGCAAATGCTTTTTGTCTTATAGCTTTTGTAAATGATGCTGGCATTATTGTCTTGATATTTGGCCTTATCACGTTTCTGTCATCAAGGTAGGCATGTTTGGATTAATAAACATGTTCTGAAAGAAAGGAGAGAGTCGCCGTTGCACTTTTGCTTTGTATTTACTATTATGGTTGTTTTTTAAATGTTGTTAAGCGCCTATTAATTCATTTCTATATTTCGCAACAGCGCGTTATGAGATGTAACCTTATTTACCAAATTAGGATGAAATAAAAGTATTGTTTAATTCATAAGACTATATAAAATATCGTTCTGAAGGGAAGGAAGCCTGAAAATGCCAAAAAAACAATTTTGGTCATTATCGCACTTTTACCCACTGAAAATGTGGGGAGAGGAATCCTGAATATTCAAGTTTCCTATTAAAAAAAAAAAAAAAAAAAATAAAAAAATTGAGATAGGTAAAATATTTAGATTAAATGAGCTGATGAATACATTCTTCTTTATCTTTAACGACTGGTATTCCCAATACTTTCGATAACATATTATTGGTCCTCATTATAAGGACATATAACTCTTTATGAAACTATCATAAGATCCTTCATAATACCGCACTTGCATTTACACGTACTTTCTATTATCAACTATTTTACAACACTGTAAACAAAAACATTTCTTGAACGACAGAAAATATATTTAACAATAACGTATCATGACATGACTTCGTTATATGTTGGAATTAATGTTCAAACGTGAGGTATAGGTGGATGAACAATGATTTCTCCTTAACCCCACAAAAAGCAAAACAAAAACAAAAACAAACAAACAACACATACCAAACAAAACAAAAAACAAAAAAACAAAAAACAACAAAATACTTTAAGGGGTTACATAATACCGACCCGATACCATTTTACAAACTTTCTGATGTTGGAGGCATCAAAAATAAGATTTTTAGATGCGTATCAATAGGATTCGAGTGTATATGGGAGAAGTTAAACCATCTTACCATAATCACAGAAACACGTGATGAAGTATGTTATCAAAAGAAGTATAAGAAAAACAGTAGGTCATGTCGGGGAAATTTGATCAACTTTAGCACGTGTTAAAAAGGCTTTCAAAAACAATTTCACAGGGACGATTAGTGCCATAAATCATTTATAGTCTAACAAATATTTCCGTTGCGCTAATTTGAAGCCTAAAAAACATCATATTTTTCAGGGCAACCTGTAGGGAAATTGAAAGTAAATGTATTATCGCAGTTACTTATTATCATTACATCTTAACAGTGCCGCCGGTAACCGGCGGGGGGGGAGGGGGGCTGGTGGGTTGCAGCACCCCCCCCCACTTTTTTCAGCCAACGTGTACAAAAATGCAAAAATGACCTTACATTGTGATTTTTAGCCTGTTCAGCCCCCCCCCCCCACTTTGTTCAGCCCCTCCACTTTTCAAAATCGCTCCGCGGCCCCTGTTTTAAACCTCTCATGCAAAGGCAACAGTGCCGCAGAGCATTTTGAAAATAGTGGGAGGGGTAGTGGGTGAAATGCCACAGCAAATGGTAATCTTGATAATCGTTTAGTTATCGCACTTATCCACCCCCAAAAAAAAAATAATAATAAAAATAAATTAAAAAAAATATATAATAATGAAACCCGGGGATAAAAAAGGGGCCCAACCTCAGGTTCTGCGGCCCCTGCGCGATGATTTTCCTTCACGGGTACATGGATTGTCTCATATCCCTGAATAAAAAAAAAAAATTAAAATAAATTTATGTGGAGGCATTTTATACTTTTGCAAATTTTGCGAGGGTGATACTGTGAAAGTAAAAAATGCCCCTTAAGTTGTTTGTTTTTTTTTCCAGTAATGTTTCTGCATAACAAAACATAATAAAATCCAAAATTATAGGCTGACTCAAGATCAGAGAGAGAGAGATGAGGGGCGATAAGAGAGAGAGAGAGAGAGAGAGAGAGCAATAGATATGAAAAAAGAATGTCATTAATGCAGCAAATGATCATAACAATTGCTTCGAAGTGAGAACGAAATTGATGAAAACATGCCAGGGTGTGACAATTTGATGATTGAAAATTGATGGAATTAATGGGCCGTATCGCTTTTAATACAATTCTTATTTTTTGCGGTCGGTGTGAAATTTTGCAGGCTATGCTTTGTACTTCCCTTTTCTTGGAGGTGAATGCTTGAACGATTTTTCCCCCTCCCCCCCCCTTATTAATAATCTAGATTGTGCTCGCACCAGATATGGCGATGATAATGATGTGACCCAGTTTTTTGTTGATTGCTTCCTTGCTTGGCCTGTAAGATTTTGGCGCGGAGAACTGGAGCAGAACAGACGCCCTGTCCTAATCAAAATAATTAAAGTGTCTTCTTTTATTTAATGCTATGCTGCTGTTGCTCAGGCTACGCTTGCACGTACAGGGTTCAAGAACGTGGCCAACATGACCAGTACAGAACTTGTGAGAACCTATCTCTCCTCTTTGAGAGAGAGAGAGAGAGAGAGAGCAATAGATATGAAAAAAGAATGTCATTAATGCAGCAAATGATCATAACAATTGCTTCCGAAGTGAGAACGAAATTGATGAAAACATGCCAGGGTGTGACAATTTGATGATTGAAAATTGATGGAATTAATGGGCCGTATCGCTTTTAATACAATTCTTTATTTTTGCGGTCGGTGTGAACATTTTGCAGGCTATGCTTTGTACTTCCCTTTTCTTGGAGGTGATGTTGAACGATTTTTTCCCCCTCTATAATAATCTAGGATGTGCTCGCACAATATGGCGATGATAATGATGATGACCCAGTTTTTTGTTGATTGTCCTCCTTGCTTGGCCTAGATTTTGGCGCGAGAACTGGAGCAGACATCAGACGCCCTGTCCTGATATTCTAATTAAATAAAGTGTCATTCTTTTTTATTGATGCTATTGCTGCTGTTGCTCAGGCACTGTCGTGTGGTACCGATCTAGGGTTCAAGATACGTGCCAACATGACCAGTACATGAACTTGTGAGGAACTTTATCCCCATCAATCCCCATCAGTCACACCGTTTCCAAACATAACAAAAATCTACGTAAACGATATTGTCAGTCTGTGCTTGGACTATGTTCAGTCTAATTTCGAGCTTTAAACTGTGACAGGGATAAATGTATTCCTTCAATTATTGAAGGAGGATTTTGATCATGCTGATAATGTTGATTAAACATTATTGATTTAAACAGTTCATGAGGAATAGAATTAGATATATTCACAACCATATTCCTAATCAATTAATGGCCGACCCAAGTGAAATGGCTTTAACTTAAACATGTTGAATGATGACGTAATTTTGGAGGGCCAAAACAAAATTCACACCTAGCCCCCCCCCCCCGATTTTAGAACACAATGTACTGATGTAAATGTACACATATGTTCGATCGGCGTCTGCTTTAAAACTAAATAATAAAATAAATAAATAAAAAATCGGTGTTTGGGGTGTTAAACAAATCTGATATTAAAATTGTGCCCCCTCCCCTCTCATGAAATTCTGCCTGATCTGCGCCTTCTAGCCATTGTTCCAAAAAAGTCCAACATGGCTCTCTGGAAAGATCCGACTGCTGTTGACAAACAAAAGCTGAACTTGATTCATTTGAAGGATCATAAGAAATAGATTTAACCCCCTAATTAAAAAAAAAATTAACAAATCACAAACAAAAAACACCAACAAACAAACAAACAAAACAGAACGATGTTTTTATAAAGCCCAGTCATATTTTCTATAACGTCCATAGTCTCACACCTATAATAAGCTACCGTTCGATAGTCAGAGTTGAGAGTCAGATGGGAATTCACATAATGTTTTTACACAATGTTAACGTCTTTCTGGTTCTCAACAGACAGCTTACCTTGATCTATAGAGTACCAAGGTGATAATACTGTGAAAGAACTGTCATTTCCTGTTTTTCAATAATAAACCCCTCGTCTAGACGGTATTAATATCTCAATATAAAGTTACAAGTAAATGCTAAGCATGAGGGTTTTAGAGATCTGCACTGTCACGTGACATATCGGATAGATCCCGGTGTGTTTGATCATGTGACTTGTATAATCATCTTTGGCAAAACGTGTGTGAAAAGAGATAGTAGACAATAATAAACGGATCATGTTTATTTGTCGACAAAGTGAAAGCTCTTGCCACTTCATCAGCAATTTAGGCATATCAATGATTTGGAAGAGTAAAACAAATTACAGGATTGATCAAGAATGAGTGGCCATCTTACTTTCCCGGTTACTTTTCGTTGCCGCATTCCTTTCACCCTCCCCTTTCTCTTATTTTGTTGATTTGTGCCCGTTTGATTGGGGGGGGGGGCATGCAAGTGCCTTTTATTATTGCACTGTTAAATTATAGTGAATAGCTCGATTTTGCATAATCATATACGTTGTGATGAGATATTACATGTAGATATGTGAATAATCAATTTAGTTAACAAACAAACATAATTCCCGCATATACAGTCAAAATGGTGTATTCTCTGTTTATCAATATAACATTTTATATTCATATAAAAAAAGAAAGAAAATAAGGTTAGTATAATTTAATTTCATAACGCACCACGAAAGTGCTGCAGGGAAAAGGAAGGGACATCCCTTTTCTCAACTAATACATGATAAGAATAATTAAATCTACAGATAACCATTAAACACAATAATATTCTCATCGTAATAATAGGCCTATCTAATGTGGTGATCACAGCACATTGTAAGTGCAACGTACAATTTTCTACGACGTGCAATTCTCTATATCGTATAGAGGGTTGCACGTTGCACTTGCGATGTGTTGTGACCGAGACATTAAGTAATGCATTTTATGTATATCAATAAAACATTTTTATATCATTTTTCTCAAAATTAAGGGTCGTATAAATTTTGTCAAACAAAACAACACGAAATTGCCGTCGGGAAAAGGAAGGGGAATTCCTTTTCACAATCTTTGCATTAACCAAAATGAATTATTCAATAATCAAAGGGAAACTCCCAACATGATATCAATTTCCTCCGTAATTATAATATTATTCATTATACTCATCAACGGTGAACTTCATCCTAGATAATTTATATGGAGTGTACAGAAAAAAAAAGTAAAAGATAAATAAATAAATAAGAGGTGGTTTGTCGAAGAGTTAAAGGGATTAAGTAGCTTTCAAAAACAAGAGCAATTATATCAAGATTAATAAAATTATATTGATCCAACAGTAAAAACAAACTACTGAAAGTTTCAGATCAAATGGAAGTCATTTACTACCTTAAAACAGTGTAACAAACAATGCCAAGCATACAGCTGAACACCAGTACCCTCTTCTGATAGGCGCACCAGGCCGCTAGAGACGGGGGACTTTACAACAGGAAATGGGTGTGTGGAAAAGCACATGGTTTTATAACCCATCCGGTGTCGGTTTATAAATTTTGAGTATGAAATCATTGATATCTCGAAGGTAAAGCAAGCAATTAGCTTGCAATTTTGAAGAGATACCAGACTGACCTAAGTGTTTATAATTATGTTGGCAAAATAAGCTAAATCGAATAAATGTGATTTGAATATCATTCAATGTTACTGCATCCCTTTAAGGTAGTATCTCACAAGAGGAAACGTTTCCAAGACTCACGGGACGGATTAGTCTCGCCAGTCACGGTGACTGTCGAGTCGTTGTGGAGACGTAGCAGCAACTGGAAAATCTCATACATATGAACATGTTTGATTTCCATTTCATGAGACATCTCGGAGGCTCCGGAGGTATATTGCAAAGACTCTGAAGACTAGTCGCAAACCCATCACATGGCTACTGAGATGCCACCTTAAAAAAAAAATGAACATCCCTTGGGGTTAGAGAAATTTTGATGTCTTGTTTTTTGTCCCTTTAAAAAAAAAGCTAAAGTTGGTTCACTTCAGTCCCTAATACCCCGAAATTTTAAGTTTCCAACTTTACTAATCAGATAATCTGCCCCGACTTTCATATACTGCCATAAAATTGCAAGAAGAAACCTTACAAAATGACACAAAAAAACAAAACACATAAACAAAAAAAAAAACACAAACATTCTAACTACAATTAGAGGATATTATCATTATATGGAATACAGAAAACAGGGCACAATGGAGTAAATAGTTTATTCAAGAACATCTGAAGTCACCAATGAAAAACAAACCGGATGGTAATTCTTTTGACAAAAACCATCATCTCCGCAATTCACCGCAAAATGATGGGGCCGTCGAATTAATGTCGCCCGAGTCCTTCCTTTCAAGTCCTCCGCTCTTCGTGTCAAGTAAAGTAAAGTTCTTGTGTACCATCAAGCGAAAATGATTTTACCAGAAAGGTCGCTGAAGTTGAAAAAGAATCGTAGCGTGTTTATCCGCGTTGCCATGACAGCGAACTTTCAAAAGGGTCTTCAAAGAGCGCTGATTGTGATTAATTCATGATACATACAGTAATTGTCAAAGTTGACGAGGGATTTTCATGTGCTATACAAGCACTTCTCAAAAGACTAGTTGATATATAGAATGAGAAGGAAAATGGACCTATTAAACTTCGTGTAACATTATAAATGTCTTCATGACTCGTAAGCTCAAACGGCTTAAACCTCAATGAAGTCGGAGCACGAAGAAAAGAATCGAATTAATTCGAATTGTAAAAATTAACTTAAAAAAATAAATTGAGAGACATGCAATAATCAGATGAAAGGTGACAACAAATCAACACAAAGGGTTCAACTTTTGACTAGAAGACTAGACCAGAACTTGCGGTGAGCGCACTCAAATGAGCTTAATTTAGTTTTATTTGTTGTGGCTTTTACTGCAATCAATTTTCAAGGGGGGGAAAAGGCCCACAAAAGTAAACATACAGTGCAGTAATATACAAAAGGACACAAATAAAAAGGAAAAAACATCTGATTTGCGAGGCGAACAATAGGTTCTTTGGCATCGGATAATTGATTGTTGCAAAAGTTAGCCTTTCATAATGGACAAGCACTGTCAAGGTTGCTTAAAATAATAATACGAAATTAAAAGATATATATAAAAAAAGGAGGCTCAGTGATTTAGTACACTGAAAACCTGACCGGGTAGACCGACTAGCTTTAAAGCTATAGTCGTAGTGATGCCCAGACTGACTAGCTTTAAAGCTAGTCGGTCACGACGGACTAGCTTTCCTACAACACAACCCGGTTATTACGGACTAGCTTTAAAACTCGTCCGTCTCTACGGACTAGCTTGAAAGCTAGTCCGTCCAGTTAGTCCGTCAAGACAGACTAGTTTTAATGCTCGTCGGTCACAATGGACTAGCTTTCCAGAAAGCTAGTCGGTCATGACAGACTAGCTTTAAAGGTAGTCGGTCACGACAGACTAATTTTAAAGCTCGTCCGTCGTGACCGACTAGTTTGACGGACTAGCATAAAAGCTAGTCGTAGTGATGCCCAGACTGACGAGCTTTTGATCAGGACTAGCTTTACAGCTAGTCGGTCATGGTGTAAAAGCTAGTCCGTCGCGCTTTTCTGCCGCTATGTTCCTGCTGCTGTCTTGACCGACTAGCATGACGGACGAGGTTACTATGGCTTCACCAGCTTGTCAGAGACGTCAAATCTGAAATATTATTAGAGACATTTTAAAGATACGATTAAAAACATGCATTTTGTCACAAGAATTGAGCCAAATTTAAAAAAAAAAAAAAAAAAAAATTTATTATGATGATATAAATCAGAAGACAGAAATTAATACAGGAGGAACAGTTAGTAAACATTATGGCAATTATAAAATAATGGGGGCAAGGGGCCCAGGGGTCACCGCCATGGCTTGCATCATCATGACTTTTTGTTGTAGGCCTACCTGCTTTTGCATTTTCGGCGTATACACTTATCCTTGAGAGCCACTTCAGAATCCCAAGTCGTGCCTCCAATCCAATATTCTTTTCTTCCAGATACAAGTAATCTAAAAGACAAGTGGCGCCTATATTTATTATTAGAATTAAATTTCAATTTTCATGATTCAATGTGATTGTTAATATCGTTATAAATACACACAATTTATAAATTGATTTGGCAAGACATAATTTTTCGCGTTGGTGATTATAGCATTAATCTATGTGAAAAAATAACGCTATCTGTGAACTGAAATATAATGAATTAAAAAAGAGTACTCACACAGTCATGTCACACGAAGGAGATCGCCATTATAATCAAAAGCTTAGGCTTCACGGGGTATATCGAGTGTGCGTCTCTGTACAGTTTGCTCATTAAATGGAATTCACATACAGATAACGCAACTAATAGTGATGTCCTTTTCGAAATGCGCATGTTATTCAATCAATAAAATTGTACCACCGTCTATTCACTGCTGTTGCTAAGCCGGGCATTCACCAGCAATGTATAAGAATAGACGGTTCATGGGTTCTATAGTAACGAAGTATTCACTTAGCCTGCATGTAATTAAAGAATGGAACATTATTTTTTAACCTACTCGTGAATGGCATACTTGTCATGACTGATGTTATTTCGGCTATCGTATTGCTCTCAGATTGACAAGCCAAAACAACCTTTGTTTGAGAATGTTGATTGTATCCAACTTCTATTCTATGTTGTTGCTAAGCCGGGCATTCACCAGCAATCTGTAAGAAAATACCGGGTTCTTGAGTTCTATAGTACCAAGGTATTCAATTAGCCTGTAATTGAAGAATGGAGAACAATATTTGGAATCTACCGGCATATACTCGTGAATTGCATACTTGTCATGATAGATGTTATGTCTCGTAAGCTTTCAGATTGTCAAGCCAAAACAGCCTTTGTTTCAGAATGTATCAACTTGATTATGCTCGGAAACAGAATAAATAGAGAAGGTACATTCAAACGACATTGCAACTATTTGTATCAAAAGCTAGTCAGTCATTTCAATGGGTAAACTGGGTCTTCCCAGCTACTTTTATCGACCTAGTCGGTCGCGTCGACGGACTAGCATCAAGCTTGACGGACGAGCTTTAAAGCTCGTCCGTCTAGTCCGTCGAGACGTAGATTCAGATGTATGCTAGTCCGTCTCGACGGACTAACATGACAGACTAGCTTCAAAACTAGTCCGTCTTGACCGACTAGCTTTAAAGCTAGTCGGTCTATTGACGGACGAGGTTAGGTTTTCAGTGTAAGACTTTTTATTTTTCTATATTTCATAACAGGGAAATGTTGTTTCTATATCCAAGGATTGACACTTATCAAAATTAACAATCATCCATTTCTTGAATTTTGAGATAGCGGGGAAAAGCCTTACTAGTATCTAATATGAACCAAAAAGTTAGATAATGCATCTACTTATTTATTATTATTATTATTTCTTTTTTACATGCACCTGTTTGTCATATATTTTTATCACAAAAGTGGAAATCAAAATGAGAGCAAGAGAGATAGAAAAAAGGGGTGAAGTAAGGAGTGAATGAGAGATAATAAAATAAGATATATTGATATTCATGAATTTGATAGATTTTGTTTCTCAATTTAACTGTTTGGTTTATGATTACTAACAACCGAGTACTAAGAAAGTACACACACTTAGTAATCTAGATCGTAAAAGGCTTATGTTTAATATTCGAAACCGAAAAATTATTGGTTTTGTTGTATATGGTTGCATATAGTCTTCGAATGTAGCAATTAATCATATCCAAGGTTACTTCATTATATTCTAAGATTACAAAACCTATATGCGTACGGAGAAGCTATACCGACACATCACCTCTCTATTATGACCGCTTATACAATAAAATTATCGGTTGTTAACAGCACTTCCCGTTAAAAAAAAAAAAAGATAAAAATAAATGAAGAATAATAAAGGTTTTCCCGGTCAAGTTGAAACTATCTCCGATCAATTTGACATTTCTTACAACCACTTTCGTACGGAATGTGATCGCGATTAAGGATTTAAACGTTGATTCAATTGACCGATAGCTCCGCTCCATGAGGTATCGTTTAAATTGAATTAACATAAACGATTTAGATTGCAAAGAGTTTAAAATTGACAGGGAAAACCTATAGTAAAAGTAATAATAAAAAAAGTAGACCAAACATACGCCTTTATTTCCTTTAGGTTACATCGTCGTTCGGTAGATCAAAAAGGTGAGATTTGCTTTGTCAATTACAGTTTCTACCAACAAGTAAACTTTGGCCAGCGATATATATTATAAAAACTTAACCAGGATGACGGCTTTGTTTAAACCACAAATCAATATCTCCATTCACATGTGACAAGGCTCCTCGAAAGCGCGCCAAAAGAACAGTATCAAATTTCGAATAGTCTGTTTGCTTTCAACGATCATCCGATGACTCACTTTATACAATCTTGTTGTGACCGCCCAAAATGTTTTTGCACTGAGATACATGTTGACAGAGAAAGAAAGGACAGGGGGTGATGGATAATTTTTTTTTTTTTTTTTTTTTTTTTTTTGGGGGGGGGGGGACATTTAAAAAACAACGAAAATCATACAGATCTGTCAGAGGAGTGATAAGGAAGTGCCTCGTACTTTTGTTGTATAGCCACCGGATCCTTGGAAGGAAAACCAATCATTCGCATCAATACGGGTTGTCAAGGTTGTAGGCCTACTTCAGGATGTAAAGGGAGGGGGGGGGATCCGGCCGTAATTTGAAAGAAAAATTTGAAAGGCGCCCCCCCAAAAAAAAAGGATCATGGACTTTTCGAGTCCCATTTCTTAAAATCTTGGATCCACAATGCTATATCTGTCATGTCTTGACCATTAAACTAGTCCAATAACAACAAAATTTTGAAAATAAGAAAGAAACAATCCTGTAAAAGTTTTAATAAATAAATTATTAGATAAAACAACTGAAAAACCAATAATGATTTAAAAAAAAAAAAAATTACTTTATATATATTTTCCGTGGAAGAAATAATAGGATAGATCTATTGAGCATTAGGTATGATCAAATAATATACCACAATAATTAACATTAAATTTCATTGAACTTTTGACTCGTAGATAGCGCCCTCTCTCAACCACTCTTTGAAGTTTTTATACTTGTGGTCAAATAAATCATCACCCACACAGATTCAGCTGTCATAAATAAAGAAAAGAATAAAAACATTGCAAAGAACAGGCAATTACCAGGGGAATATTAACGGTAATTTCCGGGATTTCGCAATATAGGTTAAAAGCTTAGAGTAAAGCTACATTGTTTGCTGTATGTTTCTTTAAACTCCTTACACTTCATTATCTATGCAAGGAAAATATTCTAGTGGTCGCACCTGCAAATACATACTTGTATCATGGCGTATGAATATTGGTATAATCTTATTCTTTATCTTAAATAAAGAGGAGGCTCGATATTGATAGCCAGAATGAAATTTAAAATATGATAGGTTCGAATCAATAGTCTTGTAGCTATGGGCTGCTGAAAGATGTTTTGAGTACAATGACTTATTGGGCTGATTCCAAGTTAACTTGGAGATGTGCCTAGTAACAATGAAGAGTGTAGAATTTAGTTCAAAGTAAGGTCATTGGTGGAATTAAAGCAATGCTCACGGTTTAGTTTGAAGTAGAATGCTAGATTCACTTTACATGTACTAAAGCTTCCCCCCCTCCCCCTCCCAATCAGGCAGTCAACCATACAAGTAACCTTGTTAGAGATACCCCTTTATAACTGTTTTTCTTTCAAGGGAAGCCGTCTCAAAATTACCCCCTATTACAGGTTTTTGGAAGGGGAGTTGCATCAAAGTTACCCCCCCCCCCATTACAGGCCTTTGGAGGGGAGACAGCAAAATTACCGCCTTTTAATGGGCTTTGGAGTATATTCAGGACCCCATTTCAGGGTTTTTCCTAAAAGAATTGAAAACTATCCCTAATTAAATCGGGAAATAAATGCTAAAAGACCCCTGCTTCAATCATCTCAGTGATTTTTAGGCATTTCCCCCTACCAGAGTACCAAAAAAATACCCCCTTTCCCGAGAAATCTGGAACCAGCATCCGTGTATAAATTGACCACCTGAATAAGTGGGGGGGGGGGGGGTGCGGGTTCTCCCCCCGTTTAACACAGACGGTGTATTTGGAGGATAGCCTCCACTCTAGACTGAAATTTGTTGAAGTGTCAAATTAAATCTGTACTTGCAAACTTCTCACGGTTTGCATTTGTGTTGATCAATACGCTTCCTGATTGGTCAGCTTCCTCGGTCACGTGGGTGGTTACGATCGATGGCGTCGCACGTGGATAGCACTTGAAAGTTTTAGTTGCATTGTTATGGCGCTTAATCAAAAGGGTTCAGATTCGAGCTTATTTATATATTGAAATAAAATAGGTCGTTCTCACCTTTCGAATAACACTTCTCTATCTTCAAAGATGTAATATAACTGGTAAAAGAATACAGTTTTTGAAAGTTTTGATATGTCATAAAAGACTGAGTGAATGTTTTCACTATTTGCACATCATAAAACACATTGCTAAACTAATAGTACTATTCACTGTGTTTTTTTTAAACCCAAATTTGCACAGGCTGGATATTGTTCCCGTTAGTTAAACTTGGGTATGCATTACACCTATGAAGCAAAACAAGAACCACTGGAAATATGAGAAATTCCTCTTTTATTGTATTATAGTAAATTGTAGAAAAAAAAACAACTTTGAATATGAGCGTTCTACATTTGGATTACATTTATTAAACGCACTGTATAATAAATGACTATGCGGTATCTCTCAAGTTTCATATTTTATTATTAGACAGATGATTATTTTAGTATAATTTTTAGTATATCTGGTCTATTGATGTGACATTTATTTCATCTCATATGGACGCCTGGGAGAAGTCCAGGGTTCTCCCAATTACTATGTCAAAAAGTCAGTTTGTGTTTAGCCAATCAATGTGATATTAGGTTATGCAAATATCCGCTGTCCTGCAACATGTTTAATGTCCACTAGGTTATTTGTTTACCAACATGTGCTGTATTAGATATAAATACAGTTAATTAATATAAACTCGTCTTTATTCGATAAGCCTATACTTTTCAAAAACACTACATTTTAATATTTAATCAGGTTATACAAATATATACTGTCCATTTTCGATGATAAATTGCCTTATGTTTAAAAAAAAAAAAGAAAGGGGGGGGGGATTTAGCACGAACAAAACAGACAAATTTATACTATTGCTAGAAGCCACGGCTAATAATACAGATTTAGTGGTCACCAAACAATTATTTCAATGCCACTTCATTTCCATGCAGGTTGGGTCAATATTTAAGAGAGAAAGCATTTCATATGAAGTAGAATTTGTATGTAAATAAAGAGATATTTGTTGACGGATTTTCATCGTGGGATAAGGCAAATTTTTACGTTGTATTTAGCTGATTAAATGAACTGAAAATAACATCCGATTAAAAAGCTGTTGAATTTTTAAATGGAAAGGAAGGAGAATTAGAAATAGGATGTAGATCAATCTAAGACGGAACTAGATCACTTTGGAGATTGGCAATTATTTGTAATAACAAACACGTCACGTATAATATTAAATATGAAAACCAAGTGAACTAAAAAAAAATATTTATACAATGATATAACAAGTTTTGTATTTTTGAATTTAGAGAAATTCTACATCTATCACAACGTTATGATATATTTCCAGATTCAATTATTTCACATAAATGTATCTGAATAAAAAGATGGATTCTTCCTTCTTGTCTTGTGCTCAGCACTAATGTGTGCATGCTATTTTCAATTCAATATGCTCGCTCAGAACCAGTGCCAATTGGAACCATGCCTGTTATTAGGCTGTTTTCTACTACATTCAAATGACCCCGTGATAAACCCCCTTTATTTTCCCCTTTCTATAGAATATAATATATGATATAAACAATAGATTGTTAACTTAAAATTGTCCTTTCTACTTTTGCTATATGCACCTGATTATATTTTCACAATCGTTATTATCATTCCCACGTGAAGCCAGTTATTTATTTTTATTGCATTAAGCCGATTTCTCGATAATCTCTTTCTTTGTAGTTGACATTGTATTTTGTCCTTTTGGCAACATTTATAGTTAAAATGTATTAATTAATTTTATTTTATTATTTTTTTTCGGTGAACAA
This sequence comes from Paracentrotus lividus, assembly GCA_940671915.1. Classification (NCBI taxonomy): domain Eukaryota; kingdom Metazoa; phylum Echinodermata; class Echinoidea; order Camarodonta; family Echinidae; genus Paracentrotus; species Paracentrotus lividus. The sequence goes on from CALNVZ010000174.1 coordinate 71,485,245, forward strand.
TAGCATTTTACAATAATTCAAAATACGAATGTAAGAATATAAACTGTCAAGTATATAATACAATTAAAACTTGTCTTTGTTGTGAACGAATGATCCATCTGTATGATAAAAAAGTATTCTCGAAAGAAGAGGGAAACTGGTAGGAAATATTTATTATAACTGAAAATTAACAAATAAAATGGGATTTAATGGTTCTGCCCTAAGCTACACCTACCATTTATTTATGTTTTACAACCCGTAATTAATATTCTTCTTCTACAATGTTTTTCGTAGGATACATATCTCTTTGAAAAATATGACAGGCCCATTTGCAGCTTGAGCACTTTGAGAGAGCATGAGAAATCTGCCACCTCGTCCCCAGAATATCTGATGTATGATATATATTTACAGTCTTCTTGAATGATAATGATGACCTAACCTACTTTCGGGTAACCTACATCTAAAGTAGATCACATCCTCCTCCCATCTTCCAGAATCCTACTTATTATGTAACCATCACAAGACCATCACAAGGTGTCGGATGCTTACAACACATGCAGCTTATGTTCAGCCGTGAACTTTTCTCACCTTTGAAGATACCATACCATAACAATCCTAACCGCGATATATAATTAGATTTGTCAAGAGGAATATTCACTATCTAAATGCCGCTGTTTCATGTAATAAAGAAGCAATACTCGAAACATCTTGTTTGCAAAGTAATGAATCATAGTGTATTAGGCAACGCCTCTTGGCTGCTTGCCATTACTAGATGTAATATGATTGGTATAATATGTGCCAAAACGGGGTTGGTGAGCAGTCATGAATAAACATTTTCTTGTGATTATTTATTTTCATAGCATATGACATTTTGACTCTATATATATAAATGGCATATACATTGTAAAATAATGTACTCTCTCTCTCTATTTTGAATACAGATGCGAAGTGGTTGGAATTGATATGAAAAAGAACAAGGTCAAATGGAAAAATATATTATAGTCGATTGGGCTTTGAAATTGTCAAAATTTGTTTTAATTAATCTATCACATAATGCTCTCATAAGAATATAATTCAAAATTAGTTTGATCAAGTAGGCGTATTAATGGACACTCGTTCCTTTGATACAAGGACAAAAGCAAATAATATCTTTACACTAATTTATTTTACAGGGAAAGTGTATACGGAGATAAATAGATAATAACTAAAAATAAAAAAATAAAAATAAATAACTGAAACGGCGCCTCTCTTCTCCACTACTGTCACTATTATGTCAGATAAATTATTTTTCTCAGGTGGTATTTTGATTTACAAACATTAGAAGTTGCTATGTGGCTTGTACTTTCGATATTCTTCATATATGATTAAAATGGGCTTGTGTAGACAGAATGACGATAGGGGCAATTATCAACCGATCATTTGATGACAATTTAACATAATTTGATATCATTTCAAATGATAAATCTCACTGGGAACTTAGAAACGGTAAATAAACAAACATGACAAATTGTCACTAAAATTAATGTACAAGAGTATTAGGGCAAATTTAATTCAAAGATATGGAAGGTAAAAGAAAAACATTTTGTAAGTCCTATACACCTTGAGAATTACATGATTAAAATGGTCTCGTTGATTTGATGATAATTTAACAAAATTCGATATCATTTCAAATGATAAATTTTACAAGGAACTTAGAGACGATAAATAAACAAACATGACAAATTGTCATTAAAAAATAATGAACAAGGGTATTGGGGAAAGTTCAAACTGAGATAACGATTACTCAAAGATATCTTTTGTATTTTGTTTCACTGTAAAAATATTGAAGGTAAAAACAAAAGATTTTTTGTAAGTTCTACTTAAACCTTAAAAAATGATTAAAATGGTCTCGTATAGACAGAATGATGATAAAGGGCGATTATCAACTGATTTTGATGATAGTTTAACATGATTTGATATCGTTTCAAATGATAAATCTTACAAGGAACTTAGAAGCGGTAAATAAACAAACATGACAAATTGTCATTAAAATGTTTAAATGTATCGAGGAAAGTTACAACTAAGATAATGATGGCCTAATAATGCATTTTGTATTTGTCTTTACTACGTATCGAAGTTAAAAATTGAAATATTGTTGTAATTCCTAAGTAAACAAAACAGAACCTTAAACAAAAATATATTTTTCGATAAATGTATATTCCTTGGATATTTGTTTCATAATGTATGTTTACAGCACTTAACTGATTACTTTGTATAATATCATTCTAAATGTTTATAATTCAGTAATATTTTACACAAATAAAAAAGCACACTTTTGTTTACGATCTAAATGCGTCGTGTACATATTATTTTTTCTTACCTAACAAAACCCAACAAAAAACAATTCAGACTGATTTTTTTTTTAAATATGCAATTTTGGTAGTTAAACTTGAATCATCAGTGAAACATAAAAATAAGCATTGGCGGCGACCCCGGGGGGGGGGGACGTGTCCACCCCTCGATTTTTAAAGCTTAACATATTTTTATGTAGTGATCAGTTTGTGAAGCTAATAAAGAGGTAAAATGTATGTCAAATACATTGCTAAATGTTATTATAAGGCAAAATTTTCGGCTCGCGCTTCGCGGTTGCAAACATTTTCATTAGTTTCTGCATAATGTGCGAAGTATGCGAATTTTTGGTGTATTATTTTTTTCACTTTCGGGTGTTTCCGCCCCCAAGTCGTGACATGAAATCGCCGCACTTGAAAATAAGTATTAGATTATCAAAGTAGATAAATTATATTTTCCTTGACGTGAAGTTTCGATAATGATCAATGGAAGTATTCATGACTCTAACAGATATCTTTAACCTTTTAAACGAGACACTTATTTCATTCATTTACAAACATGAAAAGATAAATTATTTTAAAGATGTTCATGTAAATAGAGAAGGAACGGAGACGCCCAGTCGGTGATCATAAATTATTAATTTATAGTCTAAGGTTGTGTTTCATTCTTTCTTTTATAATGATCGTAACCTCCCGAAACAGTACTTGAACTTATTTCATTAATAATCATGTGAAAGCAAAAGAAGGGTCGGCGCCCTTTCAAAACAAAAATCATTCACAACACAGACACTATCACATTTATGATTGATTAGGCGCGACCTTTACAATTTGCTTTATAGACCGGTGGGCGTCGTATGCCCTATGAAGATGATAATATAGGGAGCAGGGGTGGCACCCCGAATAATAATTGAAATTTTGCATTTTTTAAAACCCATGTGAATGTAGCAAACTTTAAAGGTTTAAAACAACCTAAAATTGTTCGTTTGTTTAAATTTATTTTCAGAAGATAGGACGTCATGTCAATAATAATCAATACGATTTATTTACTTTATTATTGCGTGTAACGTACTTGCTCTGCATTCTATTTTAGTTTTGGCTATTCATATATTTGTTCCTTTTGAATAATGCTGTAAAAATGCAAAGTGATCTGGTGCAGGTGGCGTAGATGAAAATTCTATCTAAAAAAAAAAAAAAACCAACCTTTCTGCGTCCCCTGTATTTTCAAATTTGCCGTCAGATGCGCCCCTGCCCTTTTTCAGAAATAATTTACACTCCAGACACTTTGATATTAATGTTTGATACGGTGGCATGAATACTTTACTAAGTCCAGGGTGGATACAACACAGTCAAGGAATTCGTAAGATGCCTTCGTAAACTAAAAAACGCGCTTCCTTTTATTTCTCGCATAAACTTGCCAAATATGAATAACAACCCATTTACAGGATTCGCCATACTTTTGAGAAAGTGCACTTGCAAAATAGCTAGAGTTCAAGAGATTACAACAGCTCTTAAATTAGATTCAGGATATAACTATATCTTGTCATTACCCAACACCCCAGGCATGTCGTGAGGCATTAAACTACAAGTACATCTCGTCTAATTTACAAGAGGGTGTATACCTAACCACACGTAAAGGGGCGGCAACCCCGAACATCTTTGTAATTATAGCAACGATGGGGTTAGAAAAGTGCGATTGTAGTATGTAATAATTATCTATAGCGTTTTCTCTCCTTGATACTGCCATTTTATAGATCTTCCATCCTCCAAGTTATTGCTAGGATAATTGTGTTGGGCTTATGCCGCTTAATAATTGTTAAAAAATTACACCCCTCCCCATGGCTGTCTCTTTTGTTTTACGGTAATATCCGTTTACTTGCTTTTCTTAGTGCATGAACTGCACCCTCACCGTCTCCTATATGATGTTCTTCATTCCCATTCATTTTGAGGGGATAAGATGTCTGCACTTGTTACCTGCCCGGGGCAATAAGGAGGCAGACTGATTAAAGGCGGCATGGAAAGCAAAAGGATGCCCAGATACTGTCAAGTTTGACCCGAATTAGAAAATAGTACAATCACACCGGAGGATAAAACAAAAACAATAGTAATCAAAGAGATTGTAGTGTTCAGTTATTAAAAAGGCCATTATTTTATAGACGAGAAAACAAATCGATCGCTACAGGAGAAGATGAAGGAGAAAAGAAGTGGAAGAAGGATCCCGGTGCGCTTATTCCAACGGAAGACGGGGAGAAGGGGGCAAGGGGGGGGGGGTGCAAAATAGAATGAAGATATACGGACATATAGGGGTGTTAAGTAAACCCTAACTTTGGTGTGGAAATAATAATTAATAATTTCAACACTTCATGCTGGTGTTAGACAGTTTACAAGGTGTTGATTTCCCATCTGATACTAGTGGGTTGTGATGTGCTTCTATCTCTCGACAAGGTGTTGATTTGATTTTGTTGGTGTAAATTCAACTCAGAGGGTGTGGTTATCTATTGAACCTACTAATCTAATAGTGGCTATGGTGTTACCTTCATAAACTATATAAAGCATGATTGGCACTATTCGTAATTATTATCTATGTTTAAATCATAGTAAATAATATATTATTTTGATGTCTGACGTTTTAACAAATTCCTGTTTCATATTTTGTATTGACCCTATTCTAACACCGAAAATTAACACCATTTAACACCAGTGTTTTTGAAGTGTAATGTTGTATATTATCGGTTGGTGTCAGTCCCGTGGGTATGACTGAGGTAACAAACATTCAGGGTTATAATTTCATCTTCAAAGTCAATAACCCAGATGATGTAACTCTATCTATATCTACTTGTCAACGGCTCAAAGCTAATGCACATGACGTAGAGAAGCGAATGTGATCGTCGATTGACCAGTGCCAAGACGATGTGTCACCTGAGCAGACCACGTGTCAATCGCCTGAGTTTAAGAATGTTTCTGGTAGTCATTCCACAAGCATGGTGGAAATAAATGATTGTTGAAGTTTCTGATATTCAGTTTGGTATTGATTTAAATTCGATTAAAGTCCGGTTCATCTCATGGAAAACAGATAGTAGGGAAATTATTGAATCATTCGCTCGTAAAAATTCGATGATCAATATTGATAAACGGAAATGGGTCCTCTTTTTATATATAACGATATACAGTTACTGGAAGTTGAAAAAAGGTAAGCTCAACAAGTTTTTAAAGTGAAAACAAAATTAACTTCCAAATTTTATTACACATTTAATCAACGTGATTAATTTTTTTATTTATAATTAGTATTTTGATTATCATTTATTTGTTATTATTATTTATTTATTTATTTATTTATTTTTTTTAATTTTATTTTTTTGGTTTTTTGTCATGTTTGGGGGGGGGGGATTTTGTTCACTACAATGTTTCTAGACTAGTCTATACATTTGGAATTTGTTCGATTGTTCCTCGTGTTTGAAGCACGGAGAGATTGGCGTCGAAATGTATTGATTGTCATTTAAAGCCGTTCAACTTCATCATTATTTATGTTTCATTGTTTCATTATCGCGACTAATGAAAGAGAAGAAAGATAGGTGATGTGGAGATCATAAGCATTTCCACCCAGATATAGGGACATTTTAAGTTTCAATAATCAAATTAAAAAAAATTCTAAATTTCTAATTTTGCTTGTTAGGAAGTTTGGTCGACATTCACATTTATTATTTGTGAATTGAAGAGCTCAGTTCCAAAAGGTACTACATCCACTTTTTATGAAAGTGGAGCTATTGATAATCACACCATTATTGAGGCAGGTACCTTTCTGTGAACAAAACTGTTTACCTCAATTTTGAAAGAAACTATCAAAAAATGCACTTTCAAATATCACTTTTCCATAGACGCCTGTACAAAATATAGAAAACAAATGCATTTTCCTCAGAAGTAACAAAAGTGGATGAAGTACCTTTTGGAAAAGACCTTTTCAATTGACCTGACCTATACCATGAGCTAATGATTAGCTCATGGTATAGGTCAGATTAATTCATTAAAAAAAATGTGAATGTCGACCCAACTTCCCAATAAGCAAAAGTAGAAGAAATTCATTTTTTTTAAAATTTGATTATTGTAAGAAACTTAAAATGTCCCCATATACCATTGTGGAAACGACAAGTTCTTGAGACAAACTATAAATTTTGCGTTTTATTTCCCAGTCAAGGATCTTAGTGGAGAATTATCGAATGTTTCGAGGTAAATAAAACCTAACGAACACTGATGAAAGATATTGCTAATATAAGGTGTTAGTAATGTAAGAAAATGCATTATAACTTATGTCTTTTTAATACAAATATAATACCAGCAAAAATCTTTACTTGCAGTGCTTCCACATAACCTTTAAATAACGAGCCAGTTATACGCTCCAGAACAGACATATTGTCAAATATGGGTTTTCACGATCTAGAACAATAATTGAGCTAATCATGCAAACGCCTGTTCATTTTTGTTTGAAACGAAATGTTTTATTAATTTAATTAAAAATCCAACCTTGAGTCATATTTTGAGAGCACAATAAATGGAATAACACTTGAATGTATAAACATGCGGGCGGATGGTAATAAAAGCAATATGATTCTAGTAAAATATAATCTTTTTGACATTTGCATTTTTTTTTTTACTGAAAGAATATATTTTTAATACTCCGATTGTCTATTTTTCAGTCCTCATCAGCATTGCCTGACTAAGATTTTTTAAAAGCTTCATCAAAATTGTATTTATCCTTATTTGATTATGTATTACACAATCACCTATAAACACAAATAAGAACATCAAACTACTTAGTAATTTGCTCTATTTAACCAGTAAACCAAGCAAACTAATATATTGGCGGTTAATATGGATGACTCAATTGTGCAATGGAGACAAAACGTCACCTCTTGACGAAAATCAACGTCAACCACAATGTAGAAACAATGGGACGCATTATAGGTGCGAAAGTTCGCATGCACAGGTGCTATAATTATGTTGCTCATTTTGACTATCGTCTGCACTTGGCATTGGATAACAGCTTGTAACGATTGAAATAGCTATTACGATTTTAAAGCATATATTTTATGTTATTGTATTACGTCAGTCGTAAGAAATTATTATTTCCTCTCATTTAAGTTCCATTAATCAAGGAGGACAGTTCGAACTATTTTTTATGTAACCCTTCAAACGAAATTACAATGAAAGTGATAAGAATATGTTCGGCTGTTAAAGGGGAAGTCCACCCTGGAATTTTATTGGTCTTAAAAAATGCAGAAAAATAAAAGAAAAATATGAGTGAAGGTTTGGGGAAAATCGACCAAAATATGATGAAGTTATGAATATTCAAAGTTTTGATTCTGTGACGTCACATGCGAGCAGATCTCCTATGTGTTATGTAGTGTAAATTCCATAAATGTCATTTTTTTTCAGAAGAAAATAATTATGTCACCTGTGTGGTCGATATACCATCAAACATATGTTCATATACATGACTATATCAAATTGACCCATTCCTTTATCAAGAACCATGACAAAAAGACAAATTTATGGAATTTACAATTCCAATTTAAAAGTTTGGGATGATTAAAGACTAAATTCGAACAAGGTTCATCTTGCCTTATATCACAATAATTTAATATCATTTCTAAGAAATTTGGATATGATAAGCACCATTGAATATCAAGGTTTCACTAGACTGGTATAATTATCTTCACTAACTTCTTAATTTCATCCTCAGATCAAAAGAGTAAAAAAAAAAAAAAAAAAAAAAAAAAAAAAAAAAAAAAAAAAAAAAAAAAAAAATGCTGTTCTCGTAAGTGCATGTGATATTAATATGATCATGAAAAGACATCCTATCTTGGGATCCAAATTAACGCCACGAACGGGCCAATTAGTGCCTTTTTATCCAAGAGAAGTGTCACAGACGTTAGATTAAGTGTAATTACGATATCTTTTAACACCATCATCACTCCCATTTTTGACGCTCCTTCCGCCTTGTGGTTAACCATTACATAGACGTAGGGAGAAATCTTGAGGAGATGATTACCTCCAAAGTACAAGGATTTTGTCGTGTCTCTGACTTCAGTATTTTGCTTATAATGTTTAGCAGACAGTTATTTGATACGGATCAGCTAGAAGTCTCCATGCCGTGTCGCCGGGGGCCATCAGCGGACGAGTTCCGGTGAAAACGTCGACGCCATTGTGGCGACGGAGCCTCGATCTCGCCTAAATGTGTTCAGATCCAAAGCCCGCGTCGTTCTTATCTTCCACATGTCATTTCATAATGTCTCAAGCGCGCCAAATTGCAATCAATTCCCCCCTTGACCCATCCATTGCCTGTTTAGCGGAAAATTAATCTCTGTAGATACAGGAAACCAAGCTGAAATATAAACGAAGATGATTTACTTACTTACTTACTTTTGCAGACTATACGTTTGTGGTTAGCGCTTCACTCAATATAAGGGCGTTAAACTTCAGGGCAGCATTGTCGCCTGCTTAATTTCACACTATAATCGTCTGTCGTACTCATTCGATCTAATTATTGTTTTATTGAGGATGGGTGAGTTAATCATTTGACTAAGCTAAGTGTGAAATTACAACTTTGAAGAACAACTTCCTTTTCGAGTAATTTACTTTTCAAACTTTCACGGTAACGCAAAAGAAACAATGTATATATATATATTTTTTTAACAGAAGGACATGGAAATCGATTACTCACTACTAAGTCTACATCTACCAAAGATAACTTTTTGAAGTGGTGCTGCTAGAGGCATAATCACTGGTCGTAATGACCCCCAGCAGTAGGAAAATAAACTAATGTTTGAAACGCCAGTGGGCATAATGAAATAAGGTGGCACTCATTAATGTTTTAATATATTTTTAAAAATTCTACTTTTAGTTCGGAAACCTCTTTGTAGTGTTTCTATAATTTTGCTATAATTTGCTATTATTCTAGAACGATTTTATTGACAAAGTTAGAGAGTGAGAGAAGGGAGGGGGCAGGGGTATACGGCAAAAGCATAGTGATTATGAAACCATATTCTACATAATTCCAATAACAACGTCATTACACACATTAGCTATTAAAAGGAAATCAAAGTTGACTAAACACCGTATTTGATGATGAAGACAGGTATGGAAAGGGTGTTTTTTTTTTTTTTTTTTTTTTTTTTTTTTTTTTAGAATGGTCAAAAACACCCCTGAAGCTACAAAATCAAAAGTGCAGATGACCGGACATAATGGTAATGACAAAGGGAATTGTATCTCCTCTCCCCAAGCAATTGTTTCAAGATTCTTTCCCCCGCAGGATAGTGTTTGTGTCTGATGCGTGCATAACAATGGGGCGATGACCCGGTCTACAAACAAAATGGCGCCCACGATGCCAACGCATATTGTGATAAAATGAGGAATCGGCATTATTACGACAAGATTTGTGTAATATACATGTATTGATACATCATTTAAGCGTGCAACATAGTGTCCACATTTTACAATTAGGTACAATTATGGTTTTACTGATCTCATTTAATCCAGCCTAATGTAAGAGGAACGATTGTGACATATCGTTTGTTTTTGTTTTTTTATTTACCGAGGGTATAACCCACTTCAGTTTTGGAAACTGCTCTACTAACGGGTCCTGCATTACATGATATGTTATCATTACCCTCAATTGCCTTGCTAGTAGGCAGCTATATCATTTTGGTAAGAATTTGACCTGACTCGGCCGGGATTTGAACCCACGACCTCCTGTGCATAAAGCGAGGTCTTTAATAGCTATATGCAGAGAGCAGAAAATATGACTTTAAAAAATATAATGAATCACCGAAAGGGCTTCAAAAATACACAATTAAGTTCATGCTATCGATTGTAAATTCACTTGAAAGTGTCTTTTCAATATGGGATGATTATAGGTCCTCTAGTTTATATGTCAAAGCTACATGGGACATGCATGCCATAAATGATAATGACGTGCAACAGCAATTTAAAATTATGCTTGATAGTATCTATTCTACAAAAAGACCGAATGGAAATAAAAGGGATGGTAATTCCATTAGAGCCTTGATCATCGTTTTAAGAGCATAATGATGACTATAGATAAAGCTACCGTGTCCTGTTCAACTCCGTCATTAATGTCAATGTACTTTGATAGCAAGGTCTAGACGTGTGTGAAGATAAAACAAACGTATAGTAACTTACTATACACACATTAAAGAAATGAATAAAAGAAATATAGAAATATCACCTGATGCCCCTGACTCTCAAAGCAAGATGGAATATACGAACGTGGAAAAAAAATGCAGTTTAACATTAGTAAACTGAATAATTTGCACGATCATTTTCAATCACGGTTTAAAAAAAAACCTATTGTAATTTTGATAATAATGGTCCATTTGAAGTACAGGACAAAATATTAACGATTACATAACATTTGCACGGCAACAATCGCTCCGCTGTAAATTCCTTCGAATGACTAATGTCAACCCTGGACACTATAACCTAGCATAAACCTAACCCTAAACTTAACACAAAACCATCATACAAACTTAACCCTAACCCTACATCTTAGACGAAATAAAACTCGGAACAATTATTGTCGCAGGAGCAAAATGTTGCGTCATGAAATTAACATGATGGTGGTGGCCATGTATACGCTAATCTCAATTCAATGTCCTGTTCAAAGCTGTACTAATGTCAAAAGTTATAGTACTTTACAAAGAAGATAAATATAAAAATAAAAAAGATAACTCTAAAACGTAGATTATAAAGTTTTGTTAAAAAAAACCTCTCAAGAATTCCGTTTTGTTGTCTGAAATGTGTATTTTTCCCCCTCTCTGCTCCTTGGAAGTCTGCACCATTTACTTGGTATGACGTTATATCTGTAAGTCGATCTGTGTTGTTATATCAGAATAATATTGTCCATCAGCATAGCTCATTCTCTGGAAGTAACCCCGCCCCCTTCCGCTTCATATATAGTGCATGATGAGGCAAGTGCAGAAATATGACGGCATGATGTCATTTGATTTCTCATGTTTCAAAAATCATCTGCATAGCACGCAACATTATATCTCTGTACACGGATGAGGATCGCAAAACGTCCCGATATCCCCTAAATCTGGCTAAAATTGACGATTACTCAAGACTGCATGATAAATGTAATTTATAGACCAAATATTGTGCTGTGAAACGTATTCAGCAATGATTAATATGAAAGGTATTATACAGCAATGTCGAAAAAAAAAAAACTAAAACAAAAAAACTGCATCCATGATTTTTTTTCCCGTCATGCAGACATCTCAGAGACGTCTCCGCGACGGAAAAAACATCGGAGTGTCGGAGTCGCAGAGACGTCCCCGCGAAGCAAGGAAGTCCATTTTGTCAAAATATTGATAAAATGTTGTAATGATCTTAATCAAAAATTAGCGACACACTCGTGAATGCAATTAAAGCTATGTTATATTAATAATGATAATAAAAGTGCTTCTAAATTACTGAGCTAATTTAACGAGATATAAATTGACATTTACAATTGTTTGCTGGATGGATGCTATGGTATTAATTAGTTATGACAATTTGGCACGAGTTACATAAACAAATGGGCAATTAAAGCACTTTGCATATACATGGCAAGAGATTAAAAGGTGCTATGATGGCTATATGAACAAAACTTGGCAATCGTTTTGAAATTATTTTTAGGCTCTTAAGAGATGCATTTGAGTATCGATAAACATTATCATGATTATTCATGTTCATGTTATATTTATCGTGATAATTACAACAAAGTAGATCGCACTGTTTCACACTTCATGAACAAAACCACGCAATGCTTATGTGTCAATTATGGTATATCATATCTAACTTGTACCGGTAGCAATGGTAGGAATAAGCACTCACTTACATTTGTTTGGTCATAATTGAACGTATATTTTGAGCTAGTAGGATTTAATGGTTCATCGCCGGAGATAGTCTCGTAAAATAATGTGCAGAAATATGCTGCTTAATTAGGAGGTTGGTTAGTATGAAAAAAAAAAAAAAAAAAAAAAAAACGGAAACAATTTAATATTTAGTAAGCTCTTGAGTAAATAGGATTATCTATAAAAAAATTAGATATCAAGACACTTAACCCTAATTAGACTGGGGTATTTTGGAGGCTGGCCAGACCTGGGGGGGGGGGGGGGCTAGAAGCCAGGGTCAATAATACATTTATTAGGTAATTAGGTAAATCAAAACCTACGATCTGCCTAATTGGAGCTCAAAGTAGCAAACAGGAATTGTGTTTGTAATGCTACAGTCACACAAACACTTACGTTGAGTTACGTCCGGTTGCGTCCAAAAATTATTTTCTTTTCTGCAGATTCCCAAGGATGCCTTCCCGTCATAGTCAACAGTGGAAATAGTGATTATTTCGTTCATCTAGTAAAACAAAGAAATACAGAAGAAATGATAGAATAGAAGATGAAATAAGATTAAAACAACAAAAACGTAGCTATACGTAAGTGTCTATGTGACTGCAGCATAAAATAGAAAGGTCAAATGATTTAATTAAACGAGAAAATTTATAAATTGACCAGGTTATTCGTCGAGACGTTTATAGCCTAATTATTATAAATAAAGTGTATCGCAACTGATAGACCGGGAGCAAAATCCCATAGGGGCCTTATTTAAGGAGTTCGTTCAACCCACACCACAGAAAAGGTTTGCCACCATAGGAGGGTAGTATGGACCCTCTTGATCACTGCTAGGTAGGTAGTAGTCTCAAATTGTGGTATCACTTTTTTTCTACAGCCCCTTTCACAAAAAAGGCCGCCCTTTTTACAATAAATAGTATTTTGAAGAAAAGGAATAGAAATAATTCTCTAAGCTCAATGACTTGGGTCTCATATGAAAGAGTATTAAATTTCCTTTACAGCAATGCTAATTTAAATGAAAATTAAAGCTAACTAAATTCTGTTTTGTAGTTAAAAACATCATTTTTTCAATTTTTTTCCAAAAATGAATTTTTTACATATTTTTTTATTTAATGTATTTAAATTTCTAAAAAGAGCTGAGAGTTGTTACTTTTTGAAAATATGCTCATTGGTATGTACTAAAAACTGTAAAAAGATTGGAGTAAAACCTTTCTTCTGTAAAAAGATATTATGGGCTAAACCTATGAACGTAATATACGAAAAATCCAAAAATTCGCCCGATTATGGAGAAAATCCGTTTAGTATACACGTGTTATAACAGTACATACTGTATAGAACAGTAACAATAGAGGAAAAAATGGCGAAACCCATTGCAACAGAAACGAAATTTTCAGAAATAAACTATTGTAGTAATCAAAATAATATATCAAAAGTATAGAAAATCGAAGCTGTGGAACAATGTCTAATTTGCATAAATTCAAAATGGCCGCCATTTACCAATGTTTGAAATGTATAATATTCGGATCTAAGACTCGGATAAACATAAATTCAGTTTCTATTCCAATGTTTTCGGGATAGATGAATATGTTTATTGGCATTATTTGGATAATTTAATAACAGATATGTTGTTTTAGAGATATTAAAGCAGTGGATCAATGACTAATTTGCATATTTTCAAAAATGGCCTCTATTCAATATTTGTGTTGCCTGTATCTTCGGATCTAGGACTGATATAGAAACATAATTTCGGTGTCTATTGTCAGGGTAGCGGAATACGTTAATAGACAGTATTGAGATCATTAGATAACATAAATGTGGTTTCAGAAACACTAAAGAAGGAAGACAATGACTAATTTGCATAATATGGCTGCCATTCAGCAATTTTTTGCCTGTATATATCCTGATCTAAAACCATTAGCAACACAATTTTGTGTCGAAATCTATGTTTTCAGGGTAGAGGAATGCGTTTATTGACATTATTGAGATTATTAGATAACATAAATGTGGTTTCAGAAAACATTAAAGAAGGAGACAATGACTAATTGCATAACATGGCTGCCATTCAGGCAATTTTTGCCTGTATATCCTGATCAAAACATTGAGAAACACAATTTTTGTGTCGAAATCTATTTTTCAGGGTAGAGGAATGCGTTATTGACATTATTGAGATTATGAGATAACATAAATGTGGTTTCAGAAACATTAAAGAAGGAAAACAATGACTAATTTTGCATAACATGGCTGCCATTTTCAGCAATTTATTTTGCCTGTGTATCCTGATCTAAAACCATTAGAAACACAATTTTTGTGTCGAAATCTATGTTTTCAGGGTAGAGGAATACGTTAATTAACAGTATTGTGATTACTAGATAACATAAATGTGGTTTCAGAAACACTGAAGAAGGAAAACAATGACTAATTTGCATAACATGACTGCCATTCAGCAGTTATTTGCCTGTATATATATCCGGATCTAAAACCATTAGAGACACAATTTTTGTGTCGAAAATTATGTTTTCAGGGTAGAGGAATGCGTTACTTGACATTATTGAGATCATTAGATAACATAACTGTTGTTTCAGAAACACTGAAGCAGTAGAACAAAGACTTATTTGCATAAAAGGGCCGCCATTCAGCATTTTTTGCCTGTATACCCTGATCTATGGCACTATTAGAAACATGAACGTATTCCTCTACGCTAAAACATAGGTATACATGTATAGAAACAAAAATGTGTTTCTATAATAGTCCTAGATCATGATATATGCTGAAATAATGCTGAACGGCGGCTATTTTATGCAAATTAGTCATTGTTCTACTGTTGCATTCTATCTGAAACCACATTTATGTTATCTAATTATCTAAATTCTGCCAATTAACATATTCCTCTACCCTGACAACATAGGTACAGGCAGAAAAAATTATGTTTCTATGACTCCTAAATCCGAAAATACAGGCAAAACATATCTTGAATGGCGCTCACTTTTTTTTAAATATATGCAAATTAGTTCTACTTCTTTAATGTTTCTAAAACAACATTTGTGTTATCAATTTATCTAAATTCTGTCAATATCAACGTATTCCTCTACCCTGATTTCAAAGACACAGACACGAAAGTTATGTTTCTATGACTCCTAGATCCGAAGATACAGGCAAAACATTTATTGAATGGCGCTAATTTGCATATATTATGAAAATTAGTCATTGTTCTACTACTGTAATGTTTCTAAAACAACATTTGTGTAAACGTATTCCTCTACCCTGAAATCATTAGTATAGACACAAAAATTGTGTTTCTACTAGTCCTAGATCAAGATGCAGGCAAAAATAATGCAGCATTGCTGTCATGTTATGCAAATTATTCATTGTTTTCCTTCTTCAATGTTTCTAAAACCACATTTATGTTATCTAGTGATCTCAAAAATTCAATTGATTGTGATTTTTATCTAACCCGAAAACATAGTTTTGAACAAAATTGGTTTCTGATAGTCCTAGATCAGGATATACAGGCAAAATAATGCTGAAGCGACAGCATTATCAAATTAGTCATGTTTTCTTCTTCAATCAATGTTATGAAACCATCTTATTGACTAATGAACTGAAATACGTCCATTAACGTATTCCTCTACTGACAACTAGGTATACACAGAAATTATGTTCTAGTCTTCTAGATATAGACCGAAGAATACAGGCAACACATATATTGAATAGCGGTTATTTTTGAAAATATGCAAATTAGTCATTGTTCCACTGCTTTAATGTCTCTAAAAACAACATTTATTTCATGTGTTATCAAATTATCCAAATTCTGTCAATTAACATATTCATCTATCCCGAAAACATTGGAATAGAAACTAAATATATGTTTATCCGAGTCTTAGATCCGAATATTATACATTTCAAACATTGGCAAATGGCAGCCATTTTGAATTTATGCAAATTAGACATTGTTCCACAGCTTTGATTTTCTATACTTTTGATATATTATTTTGATTACTACAATAGTTCTGAGAATTTCGTTTCTGTTGCAATGGGTTACGGCATTTTTCCCTCTATTGTTATACAGTATGTACTGTTATAACACGTGCATACTATACGGATTTTCTCCATAATCAGGTGAATTTTTGGATTTTTCGTATATTACGTTCATAGGTTTAGCCTATAATATCTTTTTACAGAAGAAAGGTTTTACTCCAATCTTTTTACAGTTTTTAGTACATACCAATGAGCATATTTTCAGAAAGTAACAACTCTCAGCTCTTTTTAGAAATTTTAATACGTCAAATTAAAAAATATGTGAAAAATTCATTTTTGGAAAAAAATTGAAAAAATGATGTTTTTAACTACAAAACAGAATTTAGTTAGTTTTAATTTTCATTTAAATTAGCATTGTTGTAAAGAAAATTTAATACTCTTTCATATGAGACCAAAGTCATTGAGTTTAGAGAATTATTTCTATTCCTTTTCTTCAAAATACTATTTTTTGTAAAAAGGGCGGCCTTTTTTGTGATACCGCAATTTGAGACTACTACCTACCTAGAAGTGATCTAGGGGGTCCATACTACCCCCCTATGGTGTCAAACCTTTTCTGTGGTGTGGGTTGAACGAACTCATTTTTTCCAGGTCCTTGCTCCTGGTCTATGAGGAAAACAGGGATTTTGTGGCCTTTATTTATTTTCCTATTCTTTTTTTCAAGATCTTTTTATAGTTCATATATAGGCCAATGTCGTAAAGACGTGCAATATTACACTCTTGTTATCTTCTGAAATGCGTACACTGTTTTAAAAGTGCTTTCTGTTAAAGATTATATTTGTTACAACCATTGACCCTTATTGTAATAATGGAATACCATTACCTATTATTCATAACACCTGCTTTCTGCAAAGAAGACTTCAATCAATATGCTTTGCAGCAACTGGTATATTTGATCGTTTGTGTTACGTACAAAAGCCATAATTATCAAGGTAATTCATGTCTTCATTTATTTCATTTTTTTGCATTGTCAACGTTGTATGTTTTTTCCAGTCAATTTCATCTACAATCAATTTGACATTTGAAAGCGATCAGTTTTGCACGAAATGCGACCGAGATTAATAATCAGCAATCAGAATAGTTTTTGAGCGCTTCATATTAGAAACAACCAAAGTGGAAATTGCACCGATAAATTTTACATTGTCAGCAATCATATTCTTCAATCGTCATTCAATTACGTCGATTCGTGACATCTTAAGTTAACTGTACGAATTTTGAATTACACATTTCTTCTTCCTCTCAAGTCCTTTCTCTCCGTGTTCTTGTTGGATTGTATCATTATAACTATTTTCATTTGAAAGATCGTAATTTATGTTTATTTTTCTTAAAGGAATTAGAATCTACCCATTAAATACTGAACACAAGCGATCCCATTACGCGAAAGAGTGGTAAGATCAGCTTGGGAACAGGGGTTAGGCAGAAGAGGGCGTTGTAGAAGCTGATTCATGGTCTCCTCCTCTCCGCATTCGCGTACTGGCCGTCCTTCAATGTTGATGGTTATTTGGCCATTAACGCCTTGCACCGGACGACTCCAGCCCGCAATCGATTTAGACACAGCCAGAAAGGCCAAGGTTCGCGGAACCCTGGTGGAAAGGACTCCTTTGGGCTGGTGTTGACACTGTGCGGTAAAGACTCAAGGCGGGATGACCAAAGGTCTAGCCTACGGTTGTGGGGGCTTTGGTTGAGAGGCACAGTAGAGTGCAGAAAACCGTGTCCGGATATTAATCGCTTTATTGTAGGCACGGCGTTGAAGAGAGGGAGGAGTTGGTCATATTTTCTTGTTTAAAGTGAAATTATTGTTCTGGTCATGACATTGAAATGTGGAAGACACTGTCTAAAAGTGATTTGGACAGATTGATATCAGTTCATCTATAAAGCATTATTTTGTGCTGTGAGGTTTCGGAATCGCCAAAATGATAAGAAATTAACTCAATGCAGTTTTGAGTCACATGCACTTACACAGAAATGCATGTAGGCCTATTGGACAACACAAAATGTTCGGGATTCAAACATATCAGCTGTTTTTGGTATATTTTGGGTCATACTGTGACTATAAGGACAATTTAAGAGCAATCTGAGAGTGCAAACCTCCTGATAAGAGGAGGGACGATACCACTCAGGATGTAGAGCTCGGTTACTTAAGTTGGTTTAAGGCAGCCTTTTTCGGCCCTACAAGCGCTGTTGAGACAGAGTGACGGGTTTTCAAGATGTGAGTTGTAGGTATAGGGAGCGATCTAGGTTTACCCCGAAATTGATTGCCTTTAAACATTTTTTTTTTAATCGCACAAACACGAGCTCATTTACGAAATCGCTTGCTTTTTTGTTAATTTGAATGACCGATAGCTCTGCTTCTCGAGATATCGTTTAAATTGATTAAACATTACAAATGATTGGTTGGTTAGGGATTGGTTTAATGGCTTTCCATCCGATTCCAAAGAATTACAATTGACCAGGAAAGCCTACAAAACTGAATGAAACATATAAATTTAATTATTTTCGTGTAAGAATCTGCAGTTTCAGCACCTATCCGAGGCATGAGGCGTTTAATTGACGTATTGAGTATTGAGTATTTATTATCCAAATACATTATTACAAAGTATATGAACATGGTATATGATAACATCATAGGATAAATGGTATCAGGAAAATAGCATAAATGCTATGTACTTACACATGTATGTTGACATAATAATATTAATATAATTATATGTGACATAATTATAATTGCTTTCATGCTGAGGAGTGGTGTGAATTGAAAAGGAAAAATTAAAAATTTTACTTCATAAGATATTGATTGATTAAGGTTACTCAAAATATATATTTCATATAACCAAGAAGTTATTATCACGCTTTATACTCCTAGACTTACGGGATGCGTCCAATGAGGTCTGTTCAACTTTTGGTGACGCTATTACATCTCGTAATAGGTAAGTCTTCTGGAGAATCGTGGAGGAGGAGGGAGTGGTGTGAGCCTTAAAATATCAAAATAGTCACCAATGTAACCTTCGATTGTTTATTACACTCTAAAAACTAAATTGCTTATTGTATTGTATTGTATTTATTTATTTACGGTAAAAAAAGAAAAGAAAAAAAAAAAAAAAAAAAAAAAAAAAAAAAAAAAAAAAAAAAAAAAAAAAAACATTCACAATAAAGTGCGTCCCAGAAAAAGCGGAACCCGAATGGGTATTAATGAAATTTTAAGAGCAGCATTTTAAAGTTCAACCTTCAAAGTTATTCTTTTATTTGACATTAAATGCATTCTGTAATAGCCGCGCGTAAAATTAATAAGCAAGAAGAATTTTAAGAATTAATTGCACATTTCAGTCTGCACAAAGTGAGTGGGCAGGATGCAACAGCCTTAGCTCATTAGAATTTCTTTTAATTTTTTGTTAGTTTTCCATGACCAAATCTCTCAAGCACGAGTCGTTCCCTGGCTGCGGACATCCAATGCGTTTCCCATTGCTTTGATTTGCGCAAATTTCGGTCTTGACCTTTAAATTTTAAACTCTTCTTGCTCATCCATGCATGGGTCTTTTGTGTTGTATTTAATGTCAAAAGAAAGAAGAAAGACTGAACTTTAAATGGTGCCCTCATAAATAAAAATGAATGCCCATTTAGACTCCGGGGCTATTCCACGGTTACTCACGTTACATTTGGAGACACCTTGACTCATACTTGGAGCTGTAACTCCATTATTATTATTGATAGGAAGTAAACATCTTTTTATCACAACAAAGTACACAGTCTGACTATCCTTTGTATAAAAACAAAACTTGAGAAAAATTTTATTATTGCTCCTGGCTAAATCTTAATGTTGTCGGTTACTCACGTAACATAGATTTTGACATGCATAAAATGAAAGTCGACACATCAGTGAAAAAGTTGTCTCATACAAGGCTTTTTATGTTGATTATATCCATTTCAAAGAAGTATAATTAGGGAGACAAATTTGATATATATTAAAAAAAAATAAAGAACACATGGTTTTTACTAGGGGTGCAGTGAAGTGGTTACTTAACCACGTTACGCGTTACTCACAGTTACATTTTTGTCCATCGTATGGTCAACAACATAAAAGTCACTAAAATTTCAATAATGTGTGTAGGATGGCTCTTCTTCTTTACCTCCCTGCTTTTGATGGCACAGTGGTATTATCATGTAATCAACTTTAACCCGTGCAACTGCTAAGGGGCAGAAAAGTGGACCCATTTGCAATGTTTTCTTTAATTGAGGACTAATTAGGGCACCTAAACTATGATGAAATGATGAAACATATTTAATTTGAAGATATACATCATAAAATTATGAAATTGGATGATTATGTGAGATTTTTATAACAAAAATACGGGCTTAAAAAATGGCAAAATTGTGCAAATTAATATGCTAATTATGCACATTCGGCTTATTGCGGGACATTTTTGAAAATTCCATGGCTTATGACGCAAATATTTTAAAACTAAATGAGTATAAAAAAAAAGTTTCATTTTTGGTTCTATTATATATAATCTACAAGATTAGTATAAATATGGATAACTAAATATGTATTGAATATTGAAGAATATTAATAATTATTATTCTTTTGAAATATGACTTTTTTCTGATGATAAATTTGCATCTATGAAACGTCAAAATGTCCTCAACATTCCGAAAAAAAAAACTCGTCAAAACTATTTGAAAATATCAAAATTTCATACATTAAATTAATTGATTATTAATTCATATATGAATAATAAAATATTTTATGCTGAATATTTTCAAAAATTAAATGGCTCTAGATTCGCCCCAAAAAATATAAAAAAACACTCAAGGCAAGTTCACGTGAGTTAAGGGCATTTACATGTATTTTGAAACACCTCTTTAAAGTTTAGGTTTATCTAAACTCTTTGAGGTCTTACCCTTAATTGCACCTCTCGATTGTGAATACTTCTATTTTCAATTTGTTGTGGTTGATTGTATGACCACTGGTTTTTTTGTATGAAAAAAGAGTGCACATCACAGAAGGAGGTGTACCTCATTTTTGCTTTTAATTAAACAAAATAACTTCACAACTCCACTCATGAGACTTAAACTTGACATCGCCAACAGAACATGTTACTACTTCAATAATTTTTACTGGGTTACTCACGGTTACATGATGGTTACTCACGTTACAAGCGGTTACTCAACGTTAATTGTTTTTTCTTTATGAATTTTTATTAATAATGGGTATTTTTTATGATTTTTGATAGTCATTCACGTGTCAAATATTGTTTGAAGGAAAGAGAATTTAAAGTCGCCACCTAATTAACTGTGAGAATTTTTCTCGTTGCAGAAAACAAAGTCCAGTTTTTTTTGGTTACTGCCGTTACACTCACTGAGCGGGTTTCAATATTTCTTTTGAAGGAGTACTACAATTTGGTCTTGAAAAGCTGTTGTGTATTTTAAGCTAATTTGAACTGCTTCTAAGACTTTCAGAAATATATAAAGTGGTATGACTGTGCAAATACAAAAATGGTACATCAGGCATATTTATTTTTTTACTATTTTTTCTTGTATTTTTTGGTAAGCGAATTGGAGACACACTTTCGACCATGTTTTTCCAAGTATATGATATAACTTTTAATTTTTTGTTCCTGAACTATCATGATGAAGGACTAAAAGTATTTAAAAATTCAAAAAAATATTGAATTTGAATTTTTAAGCTCATGTCCACCAACCTATGGAATTGCCCCCGGTTTATGTGGAACAGCCAGTATAGGGACTGCCCATGAAGTGCTTTATTAGCACCTGAAATGCTGTTTTAGCACTAATTGCATGAGTGACAAAATTATCAGCAAAATAAATGTGTAATATCGGCGGGATATGAACCAGGGTCCGCTTAGACACGGAAGAGTACTACGGAACAAATAGCCTACAGGAGATCACCTAATGTTGTTTGCCTTATGGCAATGGAGTAAATAATGATATGTTTTCTCAAATTTGAATATAAAGCAGATTCATCATGTTATACCCCCGTCACACTGAGCTCGTTCCTACTACGTCCTTGCAAATTTTGCCGAACGGGCATAGTCTGTGTGTAAACTGAGTGGACGTAGTAAATACTTCTTACGATCTGTTTACGAACTTCATGGACTAGCTCGGTCGGATTTCCAAAAAAGTGTTCAAAAAAATCGGGCGCCCATCTCGTCCTAAAATTTAACGGGGTGGCAACGTACCTGAAACGAGATGGACGTACTACAAACGAAATTGTCGTACTTAAATCGTTCTAAAGATGTGCTAGGACGTCATACAAACGAGCATTGTATATTAATTATTCAAGTTCTAAAATTAAACGTAGTGACAACGTTCCTTAAACGGGTAGGACTTACTCTGAACGAGAAGGACGTACTACGAACGTGGTACCTAACTTTTATCATGCTGCGCATAGGCACTTTTAGTGACCGTTTGGACGTGCTACGAACGGTATAGAGTGAACGAGCAGTTTACTCGTTCTGAACTGGATAACAACGTATTGCAGACGCGATAAAGACGGAATTGACGTAACGAGAACTATTTATGAACTGCCTAGCATCGTATTCAAGAAATTATTTTTCAAAGTTATAAGTTCCAACCCGACCAAAGCCCGTTCAGCATTTTTTTTTAAAACGGGCAAAAACGGGCAAGAACGTTATAGAACGACCTCAGTGTGACGGCCCCTTATTGATCTGCTACCGATCATGAGATGTGGCTTGGTCTATGATTCGAATCATACGCTTTGTTTTTGTTTGTTTCTTGGTTTGTTTTGTTTTGATTTTGTTTTTGCAGAAAGGTCAGCTAGCGTGAAAGTGCTAAAACAACAGTGCAGTCCAACAGCACTTTATGTGTTGTCCCAATGCGAGCATCTAGAAGGTAGAAATTTCATTGGTGTAAAAAGGAATAAATAAATTTTGAACCCCAATCAAAATAAAATTGGCCCTTCTCCGAGACAAAAGACCTGAGCCTGCAATCACAAACCTAGATTAAACTTACGAACAACAACAACAACAACAACCGACCAGTGACAAGGATTTAATGGGGGGGGGGTCAAACTTAGGAATGTGGACATTTCTAAAGGAGTAAACCTAGCGAGCGCGAAGCGCGAGCCGAAAATTTTGCAATTTAAAGACCTGAATGAATTTAATGCACATTTTGCCTAGTACTAGTATCACATACACATATAAATGAAGGAGGACTTAGAATCGATCCCTGAGGAACACCAAAACACATTGGTGAAGGATCGGATAATACTTCTTTATAAGATACTGGAATGAAGTAGATAAATAATTCTAAAACCATTAAAGAAGGATTCCACGAATACCATAAATATATAATGTGTGTATTACAACATCACGATCTATGGAATCAAAAGACCTAAAAACGTCTATGAAAATTCCAATTGTCCGTAGTTTCTTACTACAATAACAGTGCATGCAGGTAAATCAGTGCTCTTTCGGTTGAGGTATTTATTTTATTTGTTGTTGTTGCGGAAACTGTATTGACAGGGTAGTTTATTCGGTTTGATATAATAAAACTTCTCAATTCTAGTTTGTTACAGCTCATCCTCTTCATCTAAACTGAAAATACATTGTGAGAACAAAACTACTATCGATGGCCGTATCCAAACGTATAGTCTGCAAGATGTCCATCCAGCAGTACCCCATGGTTTAACTGTTTGTGTTGCCGCGAGTGAGTAACTCTCCTGAAGTCTCCATATACTCAGCTTCCCTTAAGTGAAATTATTGTGTTGGTCATGAAATTTAAATGTGGAAGGCACTGTCTAAAAGTGCTTTGGGGAGGTTAATAACAGTTTACCTAAGTATTATTGTGTGCTGTTGCACCCCCTGGATCCCCCACTGTTAACCATTTCGCACTTCTATATTGAAAAATATAAGAAGAAGAAGAAGAAGAAAAAAAAAGAGAGAGAAAAAAAGAAGAAATATTTAAGACGATTATTATCATCTGTTATTTTCTTATATTGCAGGATGCATGTTTCGTACGCCACATAGCACGGGATACTACATCGAACCTGTACTCTTACCGAAGGGACTAACATGGTTTTCCTTCAAGATAAGCTATAGTGATGTTCAAATTATATTCGCTCCTTATAAGATGACTAGGCCACTCATTGGCTCGGTCGTGTTACGTAAGTATCCACGTTGTATACCTTCTTGTCTATTCATTTATCATATTTAAAAAAAAATCATCTTTATGTTATGTGTTTGTATAACTTGTAAACTTCGTAAACTGTTTATTGCCATACAGCTACTAGTTTGCCATGAAGGTGGATTTTTTCCCCCTCTCTATCAAGTAACATCGTTTTGCTCCTGCCTTTAATTCGGTGATGCTTCTATCCTAGTCTTTACAATATATACAGTGTCAGACATTTCCCAAATACCTCTTGGGGTATAAGCAAAAGCGTACGTTGACTACGGTGAAGTACGACATTTCACTTCCGTACTTGAAAAACCCCACTAAAATGAATTTGAAATTTATAAATCAAAATGGTTCTGGCATTTTGTGATAAGGAGATGAATATACCTGGAATTTTACAAGTTAGCATCTGTGACCGTTAGACGTTGATCTACGTACTCCAGGATTCCATCAGGTCGTCTCCCTATGCTGAGAAATATAATCGAGATTCAAGTTTGAGATAACAGCGAAGCGGAACGTGCAGACGGATCAACAGACGTAAGGAACGGACGTACGTAAAACGAGTGTCTCACAGAATCAAGTGTTTTTCAAGTTAATTTTGGAATAAAAAGTCAAGGAATTCCTTTGAAATGATGATCGGAAGGTTAATGTCTTACCTGTACTTCCTGTCCACCACACGTTCAACATGTCCTTCTCCCCTTCGCTCAAAAATCTGACAGCGAGGAAGTTTGTCCTTGACAGCTCGTCTCACCATTGTCATCCAAATCATTGCGCAAAGCATCCACCTCATGTCGAATTCGGCCCAGCAAATCTTCAAGATCTTGGGGAGGAGTTGTAAGCACCTGGTTTTTTGTTCAGTATCCCCAAAGAAAATAGTCGCAGGGTGTGAGGTCAGGTGATCTTGGTGGCCATTCTACGTCATGGTTAATGGCAACGCCGCGATCTCAAAAGAGTTCTCTGAGTCTATCTTGAACGATGTTGGAACGATGGGCAGGGGCGCCGTTTTGAATCCACCAAAGATGTCTGAAGATTCCTCGAACATGTCTCTTCAAAATGTTGGTCTAACTGTGGTACGATCATCTCGTTAATAATCTGCAAGTATATTCGACCATTTACACTCCTTTGGAAGAAAACTAACAGGTCCAATCACTTAGCCACCTTCAAACAATCCGACCCACACAGTCTTTTTTTGTCGACTCGTGTTGATACCATAGTTTATCTCTGGCGGATGTCAGGCTAATACATATTCAACAATATTATGAGTGTTCACCTTGCTATTCATCGCGAACGCAGACTCATCACCAACTACAAGATTCCTCATGAAATTGGCACCTCTCTCTTGATGGCCTATCAACCATCTGAAAAAATGCTAGCCTCCTTGGAAAGTCTCCTTCCAAGAGCTGATGGAGCACATGCATATGGAGATCCTTCTTTGTGATCCTGTTAAATATTGCCGAAGGCAGTCCGACTCTATTTTGTCTTGCACTGGTGTTCCTTGGTTGTTCCATTAGTCTTTGCCGTACCATCCGCTATGTTTTCTTCTGAATGCCCTTTAGGGCTTCTTCCCGAGTTTCCCTAGTTTCTGTATAGGCTTGTGCCATCTTCCCGATATTTCCTCACGTTTGCTCAGATTTTAATTTGTTTGCTGGAGGCTTTCTTTCATGGAAACGTTTCCCAAATACTCTGCAAGCTCCCTGTCTGGTGAATGTTGGTCATGATGAAGATCCGTTGTTCAGTCATAAGTTGAACCATTTTGACAACGACAGAATGAAACCCACATAAAAGTACTTGTCTGACTGGAAAAGGAAACTCTTTTAGTGTTGCATTCATTCCCAAAGCCAACAATAAAGCTATTCAAAGTATCCATTTTCAAGAACAAAAGATTCTTGCCAGCTCAAGCATCTATGAAAGTATTTACTTCAGTCTCTGCCCTTTCATCAAGTTTTCAAAAACTTGGAAAATGAAATTTTCATACCTGTTGTCTTCAATATGAGTTGCTTCGGTCATGCACGACGCCAGTGATACAGATAGCGTATTAGTGGAAAGATGAGGAGTTTTTCTCTCATACCCATGCAGAATAGATTTACAGAATGAAATGGCTTTGAATATCGGCTCCTAGATGGGGATTACATTTTTCCTTCTATATATAGGCCTACGCACTGTAGATTGAGTTATTGTTGTTTATTCTCCACCATCGCATGCCTTTAATAATTTTGTTACTGTCTCCTTTTTTATCTTTCTTAATAGAAATTAAAGGCCATGTTTGCTCTATCTGGGAAATCGGTTCCTATAGCCGGGCCACTACCACTACCAATGTGTGTGCTCCGAGCCCATACTGTTCCTTCTGGGTCGACTTTTCCAACGGCGTACACCAAGTGGGTTTAGAGGGGACTGTTGCACCTTTCTTAATTCGCGCTCATGATCACACTCCTACAATTACCAATATCATGCTGTATGCTATAGGTGCAGTGGATTGGATCTTCAACCTTCCATGCAACCAGAGTTGGTTCGACCTGAATAAAAATGTAGCTACAGATGTCAAACTTTCACCTTACTAATATGGAACAGAAGGGTCACATAGAGCATATTACCAAGAAGATACCTACACAAGATCGTCTGAGAGAAGTGGAATAAAAAACAGCCTATGAGGAGGAATACTGCACAACGTATTAATTAGTAAGTTTACGAGGAAGATTGTATACAAGAAGTGGGGCAATATGAAGTTGGGTCACACACAACATATTACGATGAAGACTGTATGAACAAAGTAGGGTCACACACAATAATATTACTCGGAAGATTGTATAAACGAAGTAATAAAGAACTGGGTCACATATACTACTTAATCACATGTTACGAGGAAAATTTTATCAATGAGGAACACCTTTTTTTCCTCCAAAATAGTACTGTGAAAGTATTGGGGTCGCATGCAGCATTACTTGAAAGATCGTCTCAAAGAAATTGTGGTCTGATAATATTATGTGGGGGTATGTAGTAGGAAGAGCTGGGGCCACATAAAATAATCGTATGAAAAAGAAAAAAAAAAGAAGTGTGATATTTTTCGGGATGATTTAAGGGAAGTCCATCCTTTGACAAAGCAGAAAATGAGAGAAACTTATTAGTGCAATGATACGAAAATCTGTCAAGGATGAGGAAGCTATGAGTTTTCTGAGACCATTTTTTTTTTTTTTGTTTTTTTTTTTGAGGTTACCTGTGAGGTCCTCTCCTCATCTCATTTCCATGGTCGATCCTTGTGATTATAAAATTTTCCATAAATAATTAAAAATGCCCCCAAACAGCTTTTGGAATAAATGTTTGACTGTGATTTGTGAAAGTTTACCCTTTGCAATCTACCAGGCAGAGGCGGCGGAACCGCAGGGGGAGGGGGAGGGGGCACAGTTCCCACTTTTTCTCACATCCTAAAAATGCCCCTTTTCGTGACCAAAAAGTGCCCCTTTTCTTGGCAAAAAATGTCCTTGATACTAAAAAGAACCTCTCAGACTTTTGAAAACTCCTGTGTTTATTTTTTTGCCATGTATTATTTCTTTTTAAAAAGTGCCCCTTTTTTGTATTTCCTAATGTCAATATTTTGCTCTTTTTTTTTCGAGGGGGGGGGGGGTGGCCCCAATACCCGATTTTGTGAAGCATTTACGCTTCATAAATTTAGGGTAGGGTTATGTGCCCCTCAGGCCGCTGGATCTGCACTTAGGGTGATGTGTTGCATAAGACAATAACTTACCCGTGATTGTGCCAGGGGCGGATCTAGCTTTTTTGCTTAAGAGGGGGGGGGCGAAGTGAAAATTTGTACCAGGGAGGTGTGGAAGGGGGGTAATCCTTTTCACATCGGTAGGTGCGACGCTTTTTAAATTGACATTTGAAATGGCTGCAATCTGCATGCATTACTTTAGTCTTATGAGCATTTCTTGATCAATATCTGGATCTTAAGTGTGTTAGAGTTTGGAACACCCCCCCCCATCGCAGTGGCGTAGACAGGTCCTCGAATGTGGGAGGGGAATGATTTATGGTCCAGAAACTCATATCGCCCTAAATAAAAAATGTTCAAATTACAGTATCGGGTAACTAAAATATTAAAACCCCTTAACCATGTTTACACACGCAAGTTAATGTAAGTAAGAGGTGGTTTTTGGTGTCTATACACATTAAGAAAGGGCAAACTAATCCTATTTTTGGGGGTTGCGAGGAATTTCTTCAGCAAATATACAATTCCAAGCGAGCGCGAGCGGAACATTTTGAGGTAAACAAGAGTTTTTTTTGGTTTGTATCTATACACACAAAGAAGGGACAAAGCTAAGGGCCGATTTGGGGGGTTACACCGAACTTCCTCAGCAAATATACAATTCCATGCGAGAGCGTACCGCGAACGGAAAATTTTGAGGTAAGCGAGAAGTGTATTATACATACAAAGAAGGAACAAAAAAGGGCCGATTTGGGGGTTGCACCGAATTTCTTCAGCAAATATATACAGTAAGGCGAGCGCGAAGCGCGAGAGGAAAATTTTGAGTTTAAATGAACCAAATTCTGCATATTAAAATTGTAAATACTGAATTGATTACCACAGAAATTAAACAAACATGTCGTACCAGATAGGTATATGTGTCAACTTTTTATTTCCTCAACGCTTATAAGGCCTATTTGATTCAAGATTAGATTAGATTAGATTAGATTACTTTATTGATTCTCTTTCATGTTTTCAAAAGTTAACAGAATAAATAATCAAATTAACAACATCAGTATGTAACATAGAATATTTTGTTCAAAAGTAAACATAGAAAAATCAAATATAAACAAAATAATTACAACGGACAACTCTATGCTGAGCAAGAAAGCAAAGCTTGTAAGAGGCATACGAGCGACTTGGTGGTCCTCTTGTAATTATATAAAATAGAATAACAAAAGACTAAAAACAAAATTATTTTTATATTGATTTTTTAAACTGGAAAAAATCAGATCATCGACTATATAGAAAAATTCATAGTTGTTCATCGCAAATTTAAGAGGTAAATATGCTTAATATCGATAATTTGCTGACTCAACCAAGGCCCAAACACGGCTCACACAATGATGATAAAAAGACTAACAGGAGCAAGCACTAATCAAATTACTACATGCCGGGATGAGCAAGAAAAAATAATTTACAATTATTTATACAAAAAGAAGGAAAAAACAACAACTTAGAGAGGACAAAAAATACCTAGGAGGGAGCTGGGGTGGGAAGTGGGGGGGGGGGGCGGGGGTGCGCAGATGTAGCATCATGATTTGTAGTTTATATAGTGTGCATGAAAAGTAAAGGTTTCCTCTTTGGTGTTAATTTTGATCCTTGGTGATAAACCCGTCTGTCATTAGAGGAAGACAGATGTGTAGGATATTAGTGTTATCAATGGATATACACAATAATAATTGTAAAGTTGTGTTTTAATCCAACAAAAATAGTCCTTTTATGCTCCGCATTCCTGGGGTAGAGGAATTCCAAAATTTAAGGGGCAGTAAATATAAAAGGTTTTGTTGGTGAGCACTGTACCGTTCTTGGGTAAGTGTAAGGTTAATTTGCCTGGGGATACTGATGTATTTCATTAATTTAATTATTTAATTCTAAGCGAGCGCGAAGCGCGAGGAAAAAAAAACCACAAAAATTAGGGCTGAAATCTGATTCGTATCCACAAAGGTTATTCCTCAAAATATACCGAGAGCTGCATACACCTCTAATAGATAAAATTATTTTAGAACCATTTATTTTGTTCACTCTGAATATTATTTATTTAGAAATACAATTATAATGTATGAAACACAATTAAGATATAACATGTTGGGTTCATAGACTAATAGAAATAGAGCTCTAGCAAGAAAAGCAAAAATAATTTTCCTGAAATAATAGAATAAGTAAGCTAAAATATAAATAGAAATAAATAGATATAGAAATAATTAATCTGGATTTAAAAATAGTAATAATGATAATATTTTACTTCTAACAATAATAATAATAGATATGCGAGCGCGAAGCGCGAGCGAATTTTTTTTAGAGCTCCACATGGACGAAAAAAGTGTGCAAAGCCTATTTCAGCTTAAAAAAATACATATGCAACACGTAGAAAGTGGGAGGGGGTGATTGTACTTGCCACCCATCCCCTCCCCCGCCCCTGGGTCCCCAGCCCCTGACCCTTCCCCTTCCCCTTTTTTTTAAAATGAGGGAGCCCAAGGGGGGGGGGGGTTAAAGCCCCTTGACCCACCTGTAGATTCGCCACTGTGTTGTATTACTATGAACGGGTACAATACTCTAGGTGAAGCGTGCCATATGGCATTTTTTTCCTTTTTTTTCTGACAGGAATCCGTTTGTAGCGTACTATTAACAAGGGTCATAACACCATCACCATATTGTCATTATTATCATGATGATAATCACATCATCCTCCTCCTCCCACATCACTCAACTACAACTCACTTTAGAAGAGTCGACATTGAATAATCAAAAGAATTGAAAGAAGAAAAAAAAGAAATGCTATGGCACGTTCACCATCTAATTATTTCAAGAATGTGTTTTGTTTTTATATATATGTTCTATGTCACTTCCACCTCAACCTAAGTGGAACAATAGTAGTTTAAAAAATAAACAAATTATTTTCCTAAGACAACATTGACTCATTTTCCCTTTGAAGATTATCCTTCTGTATCTCAGATGGGAAGGGAAAATAGAGAGATGGAGAAGAGAGAGAGAGAGAGAGAGAGAGAGGAGAGAGAGAGAGTTGGGGGGGGGGGGCGGGGAGAGAGGGGGATGGAGACGATAGAGAAGAAAAAGAGGGGAACCGGAGGGGAGGGAACGCACGATAAAGGGTAAAAGTGGGGAGGAAGAAAGGAAGGAAGGGGGTGAATAGGGGGAGGTAAGGTAAGAGGAGTACATGGTGTTGATGTGGTCATGAGATTGAAGTGTGAAAGACATTTTTAAAAGTGATTGGGAAAAGTTAATAACTATTCACCGAAACTTTATTGTGTACTTTTAGGTTTTGTAATTACCAAAGTTAAAAGAAATCAACCCAATTATGCTTAGA
Source organism: Paracentrotus lividus (assembly GCA_940671915.1). Classification (NCBI taxonomy): domain Eukaryota; kingdom Metazoa; phylum Echinodermata; class Echinoidea; order Camarodonta; family Echinidae; genus Paracentrotus; species Paracentrotus lividus. The sequence continues at coordinate 71,516,694 of CALNVZ010000174.1, forward strand.
GTCACATGCACTATACACACAAAAATGCATATAAAAATCACAAATGAAAAAAAAAAGAAAAAAAAAAAAGGACATTGTTCCAAAATGAACACATTCCCACTTGCAATCCTGACGGGGGGGGGGGGGGGGGCGCTCGCACCCTCCGCCCCCTGGATCCGCGCCTGTATGGGACTACACAAAAATAATTTTCGGTCCTAACATTTAGCTGTTTTTTGTGTAATTCATATTATGAATGAAAGGGCAATTCAAGAGCAATCCTTTACAGTGGAACTTTTTATTATGATATTCTTCCTAAAGAGCATGAACATATTTGGAAAGCTCACAATAGCTTTGTTTGTTTTTCATTCTACATTAGATTCTCTCCAAGAGGGCATATGGTGATGGGGAAAGGAAAGCAAGATAAAAAATAAAGTTTCGAAAGAAGTAAAGGAGTGAATGGAAGAAAGTAGAGGTTATGTATGAGAAGTGAGGAGTGTAAGAACGTAAATGAAAGAGAGAAAGATAGAGAGAGAGAGAGAGAGAGAGAGAGAGAGAGAGGAGGAAGAAACAAAAAGGATTGAAAATGAAAGAGATAGAGCAGAGATGGGGGAGACAAAAAAAAAAAAAAAAAAAAAAAAAAAATGGGTCGGGTTATTGTACACAATTTGACTGTTTCGAAACAAAACTTTGAGGAAATGTCTTCTTAATGCGCACACAACTTTGCGATCCACGCAATGTTTATGCTATGACAATCTTCATCTGGATGCGAATATCTAGTTATGGAACATGACATCATAATGATATCATCCTCCAACCATCTCAACGGAAACACGTAGCATATCACGTGATTAAATTGATTGGCAGGATGTTATGGGGTACCTGGGAGGAGACGATGATATGGCCTGTGTGCTTACCGTCCCATTCCAATATAACAAATAGGCCTACTGTTCCAGTCCGATTTATTGTGAAATCGATACATAAGGTAACTATTTGTAAACACAAAATTACGTGAGGTCTCAATAGCCAAGTTCAGATTATATATATCATCTTCGCCCTTTTAGTAACCATAGATAGATCAATGAAAATGATGCCGGTTTGCATGACCGGTAATTGTGAAATTATTATTACCAGGTCAGGCCAAAATATCATTATTGCGCAAGATCAACGAAATCGGGGTTTTCAATAAAAATAATCATTACGGAATAAAGCTTATAGAAATAAAGACGTTGTGGAAGAACGAAAACTGGAAGTAAGAATACAATCACCGAGTTCCAGAGTGGATCGGTGCGATAGATATAAGGGTAAAACTACATAGTGAATGTGAGCTGTATGAGCGAATGGGAGAGGGAATATACATTCATTAATTATTGAGAAGTAGAGAGAGAGAGGAGAGAG
>CALNVZ010000174.1:71518133-71568514 GCA_940671915.1 Paracentrotus lividus
GAGGAGGAAAGGGACGAATCCAAAGAGAATGTAAGGGGAGCCGATCACAACGTCTTAAGAATCGATAACCTTTACAATCTCCTTCAAGATTGACGATTAAAAATGACAATCGAGCAGTAATAAAGCATACATCATGAAACCTTATATCATATAGGCTCCTTGTGATGAACCAACACATCAGATTAGATGAAATGGTGTCATGTTGTTGACAAAGAAAAACCACTTCCTTTATTGAAGGTTGTTCTAAGACGGAAGTACCTTCATGTAAAGAAGGAAAAGAGTCCGTGGGGAATCGGATAAAGAAAAGAATAAAGACCGCAATGTGAACAGAAAGAAGACATTATAGTGTCAAAACAGAAACAAAATGAAGTACAATCGTAAGTTCTATCAACAATTTAAAGTCGTATTCGTAAGAATAAATTTGATTAGATATAGAGAGTCGAATCGGATCTTTGTCTAGGCTAAATCCCAACGTTATAGTCATGATAGTGTCAAATGAGCATTGAGAGAAAAACAAATTGAACGGTGAGAAGACAGAGAAGAAGAATTCAATATTGTGATAGAGGAGGAGGAGGAGGAGGAGGAGGAGGAGAGAGGAGAGGAGGAGGAGAGGGATGAGGAGGAGGAGGAGGGAGGAGGAGAGGAGGAGGAGGAGGAGGAGGAGAGAGAGAGAAGAGAGAGAGAGAGAGGTGGGGGGAGGGAGAAAAAAAAAGTGAAAGGAAGAAGATATCAATATCGTGAATTGACATGACAAACGTGACAGTGATTTTCCTATACCTGTTCATTTTCATTTCTGAGTATAGTAGCTATATATGACATGGCTATAATAATGATTGATTCACCAAATTCATATAATCGTGTACCGAGGACGGATGAATCATTAGAGCTGAGAAGGATAAACGTGAGGCAGACATCCTCGAACGAAGACTATCGTTTGTTATGACGCGAGCGTGTCTCAATCACAACATCACCAATAGTGCACTGACCTCGTGACAAAGCATGAAAGGGCAACAATAATGTCAAATAAAAGTCAACACTACATCGAGGCCAATAATTGCGTGTCGTGGCAAGTATAATTAGGAAAAGCCGAGGAAAGGTTAACAAAACCACGATTTGCAACCCGAAACGTCGCGGAAATCGTCTTGAACTAATTCATATTTTTTTTCAATGGCAGACAACAGCTCTTAAGAAGATTGATCATATAAATCAATATTGAAACAATGGTTAGTAGTAAGTAATAGCTAAGCACTTTGTACTTTATGTTTGGTGAACCCAATATTTAGCAAAGAAATCAACTTGATATTTGACTGATGTAACGTATATCGTAAATCGTTGTGTTTATTCATCATCTAAATTGGCCACATGGCATATAACAGTAAACTATCATGTTGTACATTTTTCATATCTTGAATGTTTATCATTTTATTTTGACGCACCTAAAACATGATAAAAATTTATATAAATCGTAATTTTCTTATATTACATGGAAAATTTACAACTGAATATATATTATATTAATATCTAATAATTCTTTTTATAAGCTATATAATAGACTGACTTTTTTGCTACAAATATATTTTATTCATATACTTCCATCTTGTGCTCCCTCTTTCCTTTCTCTAGTTCATATTTCATATTAATCAGATTTATTTGTTATTACTCATGTAAATGATACTTGATGAACCTATGCATTACAATAAGTAGAGCTTGCAGTTTATTGTGACTCACTGATTCGACATAGACGTTAAAAATTATATGAAAACTGAAATAAATGGATGAGTCCTTCACGCTTCACACGTTAAACTTTTTAAAACAGACGTATAGCCTTAGAAGAAATGTTATTTTATTCCCTTTACACTTTAATCGGAGGCGAAGACGTGACTTAAACAAGTCATTGTACTAGTATTTAAAAATAAAAAAAAAAAAAAAAGAGATTAAAAGTATATGAAAAGTGAGCCTAGTAAGTAGAGAAATGATGATAGAGACATATGACAGAGAGAGGGAGACACGAGAGAGATAGCAAGAGTGAGAGAGAAGAGAGAGAGAGAGAGCGGGGGGGGGGGAGAATAGAGAGAGAAGGCGAAAGGAAAGCGAAAATAAGAGAGATGTGAAGGCGAGATCATATGGTTATACAAATATCATCATTACTTTTTAAATTTAAAATATCTTTTAAGTATCTAACCGAAAGCTATAACTAAAATGTATAATGTACAAAATCAAGGAGAGTATCATGATCCCATCAAAAAACATTATCATGGTTAATCTCGATTGAATAGGAAATAAAAACGAGAAGAAGAGGAAACGGAAAGGGGACAAAGAACAATAGGGGGAGGGCACGAGATGGAGAGTGAGGATGAGAAGATGGTATATCTAATGGTACCATGACCCACTTATAGAAATCGATTAATAGGAAGAGATATAGAGGGATAGAGGGAGGGTGAGACAGAGACAGAGAGAGAGAGAGAGAGAGAGAGAGAGAGAGAGAGAGAGAGAGAGAGAGAGAGAGAGAGAGAGAGAGAGAGAGAGAGAGAGGGAGAGAGGGAAGGAGAGAGAGAGAGAGTGAGAGAGAGAGAGAGAGAGTGAGAAGTGAGATGAGATCAGTGCGTCGTGTTGCACCCAATTCGTATAACAATTTTGGAGAAAGAAGAGTGCATGGTGTGTTGCCATCCAGCGCCTAGCATGTAAAAAGATCGTAAGTATCCGAGTCAAAACAACATTGGTAATAAGAAAGAGAGAGAGAGAGAGAGAGAGAGAGAGAGAGAGAGAGAGACAGACAGACAGAGAGAGAGAGAGAGAGAGAGAGAGGGAGAGAGAAAGGTAAAGGGAGAAACAGAGAATAGTGAAAGATACAAGTCAACTTCAATAGCAGAGATGACACGACATGCATTCTACCAATCGTGTCTGTGATCGTGACAGACCAAGGTCACTCATTCTCCTTGTCATTTACCGTCACTGGGCGTGGTCTTATAATATTCATCATCATCAGATGATAGCGGCCTAATGCAACTGCAGCCAATTAATCATTTACACAAACATTCATATCATATTCTGTTTTGCCTTTTGCAGGTGTAAGTGTGCGCTGGCTACTTCCGTTCAAAAGAAGAATTATAGTGACAAGGGAGGGGGGGGGGGATGGGGAATGGGGGGGAATGGGGGGGGGGGAGTAGATGGGGGGGCGGTAGGATAAAAAAATAAATCAGATTTAACAACCCAAGAAAAACTATAGCTATTATCAAGAAATGAGTGCATGTGATGTGCGAAAATACGTCCAGTGGAAAAAGTCGTAGTAAAAGTACAAGTAATACAATCGAGATTGAGCACAAGAGGGGGGTGGTATACAAATTAATGTTCAAGTGTCGAGGATCAATTTCAATGCTTAAGCATGAAGGGAAATATAAATGCGTATAAATTATCTCATGTTAGTCATAGCAAAAACAAGAAGGACGTTCATTAATGAGGGCGCTATAGCACTTTTATGACAATCAGTTTATAGATAACTAAAATCCGATCAAATTTAATTTGAACAATTTATCAAAGAGTTATTCTATTTTTCTGATTTCATGAAAAAGTAACTTTTCATGTAAATACAGTCATTGTTTTGTCTTTTCAATCTTAGTTATGTTCAGAGTATGACAAGACTATAACCGTTTTGGAATATTAAACATGTATATATAGACTGGGGTCGAAGGTACATGTTATTCATATAAAAAGATGTCTATTATATTGATATAAAATACGGAACACTTGTTGGCGCGTGAGTTGGAATCAATCTCGGACATTATGGCGCGAAAGATTATGGAGTGAAAATGGTAAGATCAACTGCCAGACAATATTTTTTCGCTCCAATCCCTTAGCTTGTCTGTGGCGCCCCTCTTGTAATCATGTGTAAACCACGCATGGAAATACATGTATGTTTGGATCGACTATTGCTGTTGGACATGTTGAATAGACCCGGGCATTTATTGAGTGAAGAATGAGAGTGTTTTTGCCAATATTATTTGTATATAATTATTATCCACATGACCTGACGTTCCTTTAGAAAGTAAGCAGATCACTCCACCATATTCACACAAATATTGTGCTGAATTCTTCTTCTTTTTATATTTTTTTTTAAAGAATCATCCAATACCACACGATAAGCTAATGAATATTTTCCAAGAATATTTCATTACTTCTCTTCTTAAACAACCTACAAAACCACGTCATCAAGTGAATCATGGAATTTGAACTCAGCCAAGTTGCAGGGGGAAATCTACTAATATATTATAATGCAACTATATATAATTATGTATAATTATGTTACAGTAATACGCACCTCAATATTTACATAATCACCATGCAAGTTTGCGTAATGAAGACAATTTTGTCTGCACCAATAGAGCATCTATTACCTTTGTTAATATACACCAGTTACATTAGAAAGTGGTTTTAGTCTTCGGAATTGACGCTGAAATGATACCGTCTGTGTGTTTCATATAGGGCTCCTTCCCACGCGGATTATTGGATAAGGCAGGGACGTTTGAAATGTATCAGGAATTCATTTAACGTTCATTAGTGCTGTTAATAAACCGTCAAACACTGGTCGCCTGTTTAAGTTGTAAAATGACTGTTTAATTACTACATGCATAAAGAGGCGTCCCATGGGAATGGTACTGAACGAGTAGAATTGATTAACAACACCAAGATGGTAGTAGAAATACGAAACAGGGTTTGTGAAGGTAAAATAAGAAAGGGAATTTAAAAAAAAAGTTAGAAAGAAGGGTGAGGGAGAGAGTAGGAGGAGATTAAAAGAGAGAGAGCAAGCGAGAGAAAGAGAAAAGCAGAGAGAGAGAGAGAGAGAGAGAGAGAGGGGGGGGGGGTATAGAGAAAATCAGACTGCAGTAGTAATCAGTATTTGAACAAAACATAATGCAGTTATACCATCATTTTGGTATAATGGCTTAAAGTTAAAACTATACTATAATATTCCAAAACAATATTCGGGTTGTTAAAAATATTTCGAACTATAAATGACAATACCAACGGGAGTTTAAAAAAGTGTCCTTTATTAGACATTACCTATTACCTAATAAATCTTGCAGTTGAAGATGACATTGAAGTTCACTGATGAGTATCAGATTGTTCTCACGGGGATTATATAGGAGAGGTTAACATCATTTCTCATCAAGGTAATCCAATCAATAAAAACTCCAACATGTGTAATGTTTTAAACGGTTGTATCATGGTATTAGCCTTGATCCTACCTGCAATGTGTCACGTTCCCATGTCGTTTTTATGCTTTACCTTCTTGCATAAATAATAAGAGGAATAATATGTGACAATGACCAGTCACTAAAAATCAAAATGAAAAATATCGACGTGAGGGGGGAAGGGCACCAGAGAAAAAAAGGATAACAACGTGCTAATTGAATTTCAGAAAATTGCTCGCTACTAATTTGCTTGTCATTAGGCAAAAAGAGTACAATATTGTATAAATAAAAAGAGTGAAACATAGGGCAATACACTAAAATAGAATGATAGTAATAGAACAAGATAAAGAGAAAATAAACTATGTGTTTTTTACAGTCATCTATTCTTGCAACATACTTGCTGTATATTCTAATATACATGTACATAAAACAATGGTACATTTCTAGCTTTAAGATTTAAATCGTTGCCACCCAAATCTCATTCCAGTCGATAACTTTTAAATATTGTTTCTCAACTGTACAAAGCATCGTTAAAGTGGGTAAAACACTGGGTAAACATACCATGATTCTTGTTTTAAGAGGCATAAATTTAATATGTCCAATTCGCAAAGTGAACTCCGTTATTTAGAAGATTGACGTCTATAGTGATTGCAGACTATTGCTTTTCATTACCCTTTAAACGGAGACAAATTCTTGTCACCGAGCCCCCTAACCTCTAGGCCTGCCCCTCAATACTCGAGCCAACAAGTGCGACTGGTCGTCTCGAAATCAAATAACCGCTCAAATCGACTGATTGACTTCGATTTTTCTCATCAATGTCTAACGTGCTTGTAGCCATCTTTTCTTATTTCGTGTATTTTTATTATCTCGACCCATCTCTCTTCATTTCATTGCCGTCGTCGACGAGGGGATCGTGAAGGGAAATAATGGCTAGGTTAGCGACGGAAAACAACGAGGTTGAGGAAGAGAGACTTTAAGAATGATCGTAACATCGAGGATCGCATGTCCAGATTCGAATATAGAAATCGATGAGAGTTTACGAACAAACTAAAGTTCACCTGCTCTATGCGCGCTTTCTAATGCCAGCTCGTGGCGCCTCGCCTTCGAAAGCAAACACACTCATTGGACGTTTATCGGCATCACGTGACCTAAGACGCGCCATAACTTGCTCAATGAAAACAAGATTAGTCTCACTGGAGGATGCCAGGATGTAATTACACAAAAAGAAAAGACATTGAAAGGTTCGGATCGGACAACAGCCGTCGGTTACAGGATGTAGACCCAATCGATCAAGAACTTACCCTCTCACAACAAACAAGTACAAAACCAGTATGCATTATAAACATGTAGATCGTTCTAATTTTTTTTTTTCATGTAGTAGCCATAAACCGGGTTTGTGATGATAAAGCTAGGGCCTACTTCAGACCTAAGAGAGGGAGAGAGAGAGAGAGAGAGAGAGAGAGAGAGAAAACAATAGAAGGAAGGAAAGAAGGGATAACTAGATCATGTAGAGAAGGGGATTGAGGGTAAGAGACAGGGGTAAAGGTTGTGTAATAGACAACGAAAGAGAAAAGGGGGTAAACTAGATAAATATATATAGATAAATAGAGAGATATAGAAAGAGTGAGAGACATAGAGATAGAGAGATGGAGAGTTAAATATAGAACCAGCACACGCGATAACTTTAAATGCATCTGCTGCTCCCTCAGTCACCATGCTTTACATTATTATCGTGACATTCATTCAATTTACGTTCCCTCCACCCTTCTCAAGATGAATGCTGGCAAGGAAGTAGCTAGAAGCTCCAGGAAATGGTGTAACTTGTCTCAATAGCCCTTCATCTCCCATCCACTACAGAATAGGTCATGTTTGTGATCCCTCTTACATCGCCAAGAATGGAAGTGGGTATCGGGGCCACGTCCAAGTACCCACTGGCGCGACGAGACAGTGATCCCAGATCTTTAAGAGAATCACCCCCAATTATTATTATTTGAATGCGCCTCGCGGAAAAGCCCGTGAAAGTCAATAAGGATATCACGAAGTGCATTTGAATGAAAATGTTCAGCAGCTTAAAGGCTGAATTCGTTGGATATTTTCTTGAAATCGTCAACCCCTTTCTCGTACATTCTAAGCTTCCGAGAACAAAAAAACATTTACCGTTTCAGGGATATGCTACAGAAGTTTGATATTTAAAACAAGAATTGTTTAATTTCAATTCGTATTGTTAATGCTAAGCCGAATGGTCGTTATTCCACTTTTTCAGTTGCACTTTGAGGACACATTTGAACCCATCTCATTCTCGCTTCTATAAAACTCGACATCAAAATTTCCCATTCACTTATACCTCCGCCACAATTATTTACATTAAGAAGCGTCACATGATACTCGGGGTGCGTGTACTCACTTCACTTGCCAAGAGGAATTCCCTCTTAAAGCTGAATCTATTGGAACGACTTCCATATCGGCAGAAAACCACAACTTAAAATGATTAATCCTAAGTTTAAGAAGAATGCGAGAGAGAGAGAGAGCAGAGAGAGAGAGAGAGAGAGAGAGAGCAGAGAGAGAGAGAGAGAGAGAGTATGAGAGATGGTGGGGAGGGGGGGGGGAGGCTTCAAATTGTCTAATTTCATGAAGTTGGAGCAGAAAAACGAAGACGTCTCGATAAAGTCTCAATGCATAAGTAAGTTCGATGGCGCCTTTTCTGCATCCGCAGGATAAGAACAAATTCGAGCTTCAGTCACGCAGACGACTTGGTCAGGCGAGTTAAACGTCTGCCATCCTCTTATTATCCAGATTGAAATTTGAAGGGAGGTAAATATCTAGGAAATAAAAAGCTGAAGAAAAGTTTCTATAAAAGAACATTTTGGAAAGATTTCCGTCTGTGCACCCAATTTTTTTCAAGGAACGGTTGAGGTCTTCTGGCAGGAAACTTTGCATAATGCAAAATATTCATTTAAATTAACTTTATTTAACCCCAAATAATTAATTCAATTAAGATATAGTTAATCCTTTTAAAAATGCTTGCTTGATTTGTCGACTAGAGATTAGAAAAAAATGTTTTGAATGGGGGAAAAACCTTAGGGGTTTTACAGAAAAGTCAATGTTTTTGAGAAAAAGTGCTTCTTTCTGTAGCCTTGATTGCGATATGATACTGAAAATGAAATGTCGTCAAAACCAAATTTTCATTCACCCCAAAGAAAGCTTTATATTATATGAAGTACCTAATTTTATCAAATTATACTCCAAAACAAATTTAATATCAAACGCCACACCTCAAGATTGTGTAATATTTTCTTGGAAAGAGTTGGCAGGTTGAGCCTTCGCAAGAATGTGAAATATGAATTACATGCTTTACCAAAGGAACCCTGTAACCAAAAAGGAGTGATTTTAAAAGAACAAGGCAGACAGATACCACGCACAAGTATGCACTCTTGGCGCCCTTTTAGCTGCACCCCGTAAAGTCGCCCATGTAAACAGCCATGTTCGTCAAGCGAAAACTAAACGCTTGTCACACCACATCAGTCTGATTAAAACAACTCGGCTAGGCGAGGAATAAATGACTTGTAAAATACTTTTCCGAGAAACCGCTCTGGAATGAAGTTCATACAAATTAATGTTTAATCTGGAAATACGACCTTGTTATGGAGTCCATAAAATGTTTGATTTAGATCATTGATCTTCTATAGATATTAAACTAGTAGAATAAAAGATATCAAAAAGAATATGTCCTCCCCCCAAAATTTATTATTCATTGAACGTTAATCATCTTGAAATTGTAATAAGTAGGGGGGGGGGTTATACCTTGACATTGATGTTTAATTTGCACTTTAAATGCTGATGTGTTTTGCAAATTTCTGGACTCAGCATATCTCATTTTTATTTAAAATTTAAAAAGTGACAAATAGGCTTAAACGTGAATGAAAGAAATTGTATTTTGAGAGTATCATATTGGCCTATATAGTGCCACTGCAATTTGTAGAATTAACATATTTGTAAATAAGGATTGCCAAAATGGTTTCTTTCCCTCCAAATCAGAGATTAACTTTTTCATTTTCAAAGGGACTTTTCAAGTTATTGCTTCGAAATTGCTGTGGGTTGGAATTCCATATAATATGTGCATAAAACATGCGAACTTTTTTTAATATAAACTATTTAGAGAAACCCCCCAAAACAAACAAACAAACAAACAAGAACAAAACAAAACAAAGGAAAAGAAAAGAAAAGAAAAGAAAAGAAAACTAAGCAACCCCCCCCAAAAAAAAAACCCAAAACAAAACAAAAAAAAAACAAAAAAAAAAAAACACCCATACAATTTTACCTGTAAATGAGTAATGAAACAATGCTTCATTAAATATGAAAAAAAGGGTTCATCATTAAAGTTATTAACTGAATAAACAAAAACCTTTAATAGCCTTCTTAAAGGGGAAGTTCACCCTGGAATTTTATTGGTCTAAAAAAATGAAGAAAAATAAAAGAAAAATATGAGTGAAGGTTTGGAGAAAATTCGACCAAAAAATTATGAAGTTATGAATATTCAAAGTTTTGATTCTGTGACGTCACATGCGAGCATATCTCCTATGTGTTATGTGGTGTAAATTCCATAAAATGTCATTTTTTTTTCAAAAGAAATTAATTATGTCGCCTGTGCGGTCGATATACCATCAAACATATGTTCATATACATGACTATATCAAATTGACCTATTCTTTTATCAAGAACCATGACAAAAAGACAAATTTATGGAATTACATACACAACCAATGGGAGAGCTTGCTCGCACGTGACGTCACACAATCAAAACTTTAAATATTCATAACTTCGCTATTTTTTGGTCGATTTTCTTCAAACTTTCACCAATATTTTTTTTATTATTTTTCTTCTTTTTTTAAGACCAATAAAATTCCAGGGTGAACTTCTCCTTTAAACTCTAATTGATAAAATAAAGCAATGTGTGACGAAACGTTAATATGTAATGCATGGACCAAAATAAACGTCACCACGCCAAAACAACTTTTCATTATTTCGAACCGGGGTCCGTCACAATCGGCAAATGAAAAAAAAACAAAACAAATAAATAAATAAAAATAAAAAATACCATGAGAGCCACTTACATTATACCATAAGATATCGGTCTTTTACACATAAACCCACGTGTATCTCCCCAATATTATTAAGTCTAAAGTAGAAGCAGAAATCAAAATATGACCCCTGGATATCAAGGGTCCACTACCCAATCAATAAATCCACCAGGTACGATAATCAGGGCCAATGGGAGAATATAAAAGTAGGACGTCTCATCTGAGAATTATTGCTGCATTTAATTTAGTGAGCGTGGCGTTAAAGAGCTATGGCGATCAAATGGTTTGTCTCGACTTGCAGACCCAAGTCTAACCAAAGAGGTCTTTCCCCCGAGGTTTAACATTTAGTTCTGTGGGATTAGGCCTATATTTTTATTTTTTATTCTTTTTAAGATACGTAAATAAATTATGATAGTTATGACGACACAAAAAGAAAATTTAGAAAAAAATTATTACGAACAACTTGAATACGTATGCATTATACATGTACATGAACAAAAGAAGGAAGTCACCATATCCATGTGTTTCTATGGAAAGTTTATAAAAAAATCAAAGTGATTTACGGTAGGGGCTTAACTGAAATGCAGCTGAGGATTGGTTTTATGCATACTACGATAGTCTGACATAATCATGAAAATCATCGAACAATTGCCCGACTATAATTGTCGAAAAATGAACCTCAACAATAATGTACAAATTAAGAAAAAAAGACCCTTTTACATTATTTTAAGGTACAGACAAACACCTTTAAAATGCAACTTTGCACCTCTAAGGTGTAACATTGCACATTTAAAGGTGCAATGCTGTGCCATTAAAGGTGCTCCCAGGTGTAAAAAATATAAAGTCGCACAATTATTAAAGGTGCTCCCAACGTGACATTTTATAGGGGCAGAGATTAACCCTTCTTTCTTAAGGTATCAAGCGCAATGATGGTTTATACAATTTTCGGCATCGTAACCTTTTCTCACATTATTCCGATTATAATGGTTATTGGCAAGTTTTTACCTCTGCATCTATTCTTGCATTACATAAACAATGCAAAATTGACAAACCAGATACGGAAAAAAGACACAAATTTATAAGGAATAGCTTAAATATAAACGGAAAGGGGTCGCGCCCCTGGTGCTCCAAGACTAGGGGCCAACGGCATGATGTGCAAAGACCTGTTAAGAATCGATTGCGAGAAAGCGCCAAAGCGCGCCTTGCACGTAAAGACGCCAACGTAGAATGACGTCATAAGAACACGTACTTCGTCAACGCTAACCTTTTAATTACGCTTCTTTTATTCCCTCTAGACCTTGGAGAGGGTCTTGGTACCTTGGTTCGCTCGATACTGATTTTGTTTGGATAGATAATTGGGTCCCTGGTAAAATAATCTTAAAGGAATCCCTCGTCCTTTTTTTATTTTCCTTTTTGTTTATGTTCGGAGGAGATATTATGAGGTTGGGTGTGGGTTTAGGCAGCCCTGGGGATGGTCTGGGTAGGGAGGGGCATCGTAATCAAAACATCCCTAGAAGTCGAGTTTAATTTAGATCGCAAAATTAATTTGGGGAGGAGATTCATACCTGATAGAGAAAAAGATTGCCTCCGTGTCGTTACGCTTTAGACAGAAAAAATCAGCAGCGCGTGCAGAAATATTTTCTAGAGATTACACAGTCATCTTTCATTTTCATATAATATTTTGGAGAGGTCCAATATTGAAAAACACAAAAGTTTTTTTTAACCTTTAAAGAGTCTTACCTTATCATCTGACTCTATTACTAATTCTACGAGCTGTGATATATAATTGCCCATGCTTTATCTAAATCATTCTGCGGCTCGATCCCCGCCATTAAATTGTGAAATGACTCATAACGATGATCAAAGCGGTTTATTTCTCGAGTATTAGCGCCGCCAACCGATTATTGCTCTATTTTCTCCACATCGAAGACCTTAACCCTTACGATTCCACCCGTGCAATTTTGCTAATTTCTAACGTAAACTCCATAAAAAATTGATATTTTCTAGCATAAAGCAGGTTAAAGGTTGCTGATATGCGCTTGTGAGAGGTCAATTTGACCTGCATCGAAAAATCGGTGCTATTTGGGTATTCAACATTTATTTTCAAAAGAAATGTTAAATACCCACATAGCACCAATTTTACGATGCAGCGTCATTTTAGCTCCTTTAAGATGCACTTTTCAATTTGATCGCGTTTCAAGGCTACAATGTGACGATTTAATGGCACAGATCTCAATTATAATTTGTGTTTTATTTTCCTCCTATATGTAATCATGCTGAACTATTATATTTTGATGGAAATGGAAAGAAGTATTGATTGTTTGTTTGATTGATTGGACGATGCTCTTTGTATGGGCTTGCTATATAAAAACACATGAATTTATGACTCGGAGAGTAGTGTGGCCATGGAGAGGGAAACTACTCAAACTATCAAAAAATTTAAAGACCTTTTCCAGGGAGACATAAGGAAAAAAGAATTTAAAAATCAAATTAAAGATCCATTCTCCAGCGCTTCACCTGATTATTTATGTTATTATTAAGATTACTTCTGTCTTTGCGAATGCATCAGTAAATCAAAATAATTAGAAATCCAAGTATTGAATTGAATTTAATTGAATTGAATTGAATTTATTCATTAACAACAACAATAACAAGAACAATATCTTCATACAATGGTGAATACAGGTACAGAATACATTGGCATGGATACAATAATTATAATACAAAGTGTTGGAGATATAAAATAGGTAGATATAAAAGAATATAGTTAGTTTTACTATAGTTGTTAATAGGAACCAGAAGGTAGCACATGTGCTAGTCGAGCCTGGCCCCCGGTATAAGTATTATTTGGGCAAAAAACAAACAAACAAAACTATTATGTACAAATTAATCTAAAACTACTTCTCTAAAGTTTATAGACTAGAATGAATTATTAGATGCATTATAATAATAATAACAACAAAAAACAAGTCAAAACATGATTACATAAGCTTAATTTAGCAGTAAATAACTCGACAGGAGATTACGAAATGAATTTCTGCTTTTTTTCTCTGTTATATAATCTGGTAAGCCATTCCATAACCATAACTTTGTTCCCACAAATGATATCGAGAATTGGCCCTGTGTTGTTCTACACTTAGGCATATACAATTTATTTTTTTCTTTTCCTCTTGTGGAATAATTGTGCTCTATTACTTGGCAATAATCAGTTAAAGAATGAGGTAGCTTGCGACTCAACAAATCATATACAAATGTTAAGACAGCTAGATCATGTAAGTTATAGACGTTTAGGATCTTTAGTCTTGTGAACAAAGGTTTGGAATTTGTCATCCATGGCCTGAAAGTTATTGCTCGCATTGCCATTTTTTGAGTATAAAATAGGCAGTTTAAATTAGTTTTGTAAGTACTTCCCCATACTTCAATGCCATATGAAATATGTGGCTGTATCAAAGCTTTGTATAGTAAAATTAAGATGTTCTGTGGAACAAAGTGTCGAAGTCTGAATAAGATACCTACTTTTTTACGAATACATGCATTAATCTTTTGAATATGCGGTTTCCATGTCAGATGATTGTCAATTTGTAATCCTACAAAAGATGCTACATTTACCTCATGCACACAATTTTGAATTACCCATTTCAAGAGCTCCTTGTACATTCACAGATTTTCTCTGGCCTTTGATCAGCATATAATTTGTTTTCTTTAGATTTATAGTGACTTTGTTTGCATCACACCATGTCTGGACTTTAATTAGGTCTTGATTTACTGTACGCATATCAATTTCCTTTTGTCCTGCATCAAATGTATGGAATATATTTGAATCGTCTGCAAACAATCTAAAGTTAAAAAACTTTGTGGATTGTGGTAAGTCATTAATATATAACAAAAAAAGTGTTGGTCCTAGAACTGAGCCCTGTGGCACACCACATGATATATTCTTAAATGAGGATTCTGTCTCCTTGTACTGTACATACTGAAATCTATTTAAAAGATAATCT
Organism: Paracentrotus lividus; assembly: GCA_940671915.1. Classification (NCBI taxonomy): domain Eukaryota; kingdom Metazoa; phylum Echinodermata; class Echinoidea; order Camarodonta; family Echinidae; genus Paracentrotus; species Paracentrotus lividus. Next base: position 71,532,399 of record CALNVZ010000174.1, read on the forward strand.
TTAAACCAGTCCAGCGCTAAACCTCTTATCCCATGATGTGACATTTTATTTAAGAGAACATTATGATTAATAGTGTCAAAAGCTTTTTGAAAATCTATGAATATACCAAGCGTAACTTTCCCCTCGTCTATTGATTTCAACAAAGCATTGGTTAAGTTTATAAGTGATAATTTTGTACTATAATTTTTACGGAAACCATATTGATGTTGATGCAATACATTGTTTACCTCCAGAAAATCTATCAAACGACTATTAACAATTTTTTCAAATACTTTGCCAAGAATTGGCAGTACTGAGATAGGCCTATAATTACCTGGGCTATCTTTGGCTCCTTTTTTATATATTGGTGTCACCTTTGCTACTTTCAAGGCATCAGGAAAACGACCTATTTCGAAAGACAGATTAAATATATATGTGAGAGGCTGTGATATGAAATAAGCAGCATCTTTGATTAACCGTGGAGGCATGTTGTCGTATCCACAAGCTTTTCTTGTGTTCAGAGCTAATAGATGATTTACTACTTCGCTGTTCGAGACAGGTTTTAAAAATAGTGATTTATCATTTTTTTCCCCTAAATATTTTTTGAAATCAAAATCATTCTGTGGAATTTCTTTTGCTAGATTCGGCCCTATGTTAACACAAAATTCATTAAATGCAGTTGCAATTTCATGATCACTATGCATTATCTTACCTCCTTCATTTGTGTTGATACATAACTGTTCCACTTCAGTAATTTTCTTTGATGAATTTCCACTATGTAACAATTCATTTATAGTATTCCACGTTTTTCCAGTATTGCCTTTATTTTCTTCAAAAACACGACTATAGTAAAGCCGCTTTGCGTTCTTAAGGACAGTAGTAAGAACATTCCTATATTTTCTATATTTATCTTCATACTCTGGTCCAAAATCTGAGGCCTTATACTTGCTGTACAATCTATGTTTTTTGGCAATCGACTTAAGAATACCTTTAGTTATCCATGGTTTTCTACCTATATTTCTTTTTTTCTTTGACATATTTATTGAGATCATAGGAGCATGTTTTTCACAGACATTCTGAAGCTGATCATAAAAAGCAGAATATGACTTATTGATATCTCTTTCTGCATAAACTTTGTTCCACTCTGCATTTGCCAGGTCCTCTTGAAAACTGTTAAAGTTATAATTTTTAAAGCTGCGAAAGGTATGTTTCCTTTTGCAATTGTGTCAATTCTATCAGCATAATAACTTTTCCTTTTTTTCTCAAATACAACAACAGCCATTTTTAATTTCCTGAATAAACGTGAAATATTATTAAAGTGATATAAATACCGATATAAAAAGCGCTTTATTACGTAATTTTAAAATTGAATTTCATAACCATGAAAAGTGCCTCTTATCAGATTAATATAAATTCATGTTCTGACCAAGCATTCTACGAGTTTGTCGAGATGGAGCCCTTGTCTGACGCAAGACTAGTTTATAGCTACCCTGGGAAATATTCTACACGGACATCAGGGCATGTGCGATGATGCGTGAAGTTATACGATTACGACGTTTTTGCATTGACCTTATTCGAGAGGACGTCAGAAGCTTGGGCAGACGATCAAAACCTCGGTTTTCCTTTCTTATTGTATGTTTGTGTGTGGGGGTAATGATGTGCTGGGTCCACCAGGGCTGTGACGCCATGCTTGTGTTTTGTACGCATGAATGGATACGCCCAGGGCATTCTGTGGCGTATCCAGAAAAAAGGGGCACATAATAGCGTATTTTTTGTTCATGCATTTTTTTTGGTATTTTTGATGTTGTTGTTGTTGTTGTTTGTTTGTTTGTTTGTTTGTTTTGTATTGATCTTGAGCCCCCCCCCCCCCAAATGACGTACTTTTTAAAATAGGATTCTTAAAGGAGATTATGTCGCAGTTACAAATTATGTTTTATAATGCAAGCAAAAATGACATTAGTGTACTTGGAGATCATGTGCCAAAATTCAGCACGGAGCTGACATTTCTATATTCTAAAGGCCACCGCACACCTTACGACTGGTCTACGATCGGATTTTGTAATAAAACGTCTTAACATTGATATGGATATTTAGAAATAGAACTTCATTCTGTGCGGAGTTCTAAATCATCGCAGGAATACTTATATGTTCAAATCAGTGACTATGTAACCTCCTTATTAAAATGAAAGCGAATTCAATATCTAATCGTAATGACGTCATAGCAATCGCACGATTGGCTACGATTTCAAACCGATTTGCCCTTTACTCCTAAATAAAGGCTTGCAAATTTCCGAAATTCGATATCAGTATTTTTACAGTTAATTTGAAACTCTAACGATAACATTCTATTTATTCATACTTTTGGAAAAAAAGAAAATTGCGATTTGTTCCAAAATCGGATCGTAGACCAGTCGTAAGGTGTGCGGTGGCCTTTAAGGCACATTAGTCATTTTCGTAAAATAAATCATTACATAATGCATTCAATTCCCTTTTGTGTATGAGTTGGAGAAATAAAGTGTGTCAGTTTGATAACGTATGTCATGTGATGCGCTTTGGTATGAGATAATTTTAACATTTACTTTAAAAATTAACATTTTAAACGATTTAAATTTTAAATCTAACATATTAAACTAAACGAAAGTAGCATTGGATATTAAAACTTTTATCGTGAAAATGAAAAATATTTAAATATCATTAAATGTGCACGCAGGATCGAGAGTCTGGGGTAGAAAGTTTGGCGTCTTCATACAATATGAAATGTGTCGCCATCAGTTTACACAGTCATGAAGTGTCGTTCAAAACCTTTAATAAACATCGACTATTAGAGAGACATTGATACTCTGTGAGGAAAGGAAAGAAAGGTCATCAAAATGAATCGCGTACTTCAAATACCGGGAAAAAACAAGTAAAAAAATCAAAGCGATGGCGACGAAGATGTTTTGAGGTTATGTATGCCCCACGATACCGAGGCCGAGTCAGACGTCGGATCTCGTATAATCGAATTTCTTTTTTAAAGTAGTATTTCTACAAAAGACTTCGACCAATTACGGCCCTACACCACGCGCCTGCCCACTTCTTTTTCGTCTCTCTCCCCCCTCTCTCTCTCGCTCTCGCTCTCTCTCTCTCTCTCTCTCTCTCTCTCGCTACCCCTCTCTCTCTTTCTCTTCAGCTTTGGTCTCCTTGAGAGGGCGTCGTGCAGACCAGTACAAACGATCGACCTGGAAAGAAAAGACAGGGAGTGGACATTATTAGGGTAAAAGATATTTGTTTCATGAATATTTCCCCCCCAAATCGACCTCTGTAAAGCTCAAGAAGGCAGATGCGGTAAATTGATCGGAAGAATTGGGCGACAATTTGGCGAATTTAGCCGTAAAGTTTTGTCGGTCAAAATGCTTAAGTGCGACCATGTTCTATGAAGGAAAAGAAAAGAAGGATTTCTCGTTTCCTTCACCTCCCAAAGGTGCCTGATGTCCAAAGCTATATCACCGTCTATACCCGCTCTTACTTTCTTGAGCATGTAATGGGCGTCGGACTACATGGCTCGCCGTCGCTGTTGCTGTCGTCAAGGCAGCCCTCTTGATTATAAACTTTGACCTACTAGAAGTACTTTTGGCATTTTATTTCTGTCTTTCATTGTTTTGGCGTAGCTCTACTATAGCTAACTGGGTATTCATATATAATAATGATAATAGTAATATATAAACAAAACAAAAAACAAAAACAAACATGACCATTGATGATGTTGAATGTAACACAATTTTCTTCTTCTTCTTCTTGTAGAGTTGTTTCTCTCATTGTTCTGTTTTTATTGTATTATCATGTCTCTTTATATTTGAATGGTCATATTTATGTTTCTAAGAGTGTGTTCAATGTCCAATTTCAAATTTATACGCCAACCTGAATCATGATACATAACGCAATTACAAAACGCTGATATAAAGAAAAACAGAGAGGGTGTTCATTGTCCCCCATCCCCGGTCGAAAAAATAAACGTGTTTCAAATCTCAATTTAAATTTATACGCCGAAAATTGAAACGCCGAAAAAGATGCGTTTACAAACACAATCAGCTTCAATTTTACGACCTTGAGCATCGCGATTGCAACGAAATGCGACATTGAACAGGATTGAGTTTTCAAACGTGTTTAAATGTGCTCTCGCAATGGAAGCTTCCGGTGCAATTGAAAAAAGGAGAAGATATTTGTTTTTTGAGAGTGGGGAATTTAAAGACGATCGACGTATAAACACGTTTAAATTTTGGACACTGAACGGTGCACCATTGATCGCGTTTGTGTTTGACTTTTGTGATTGCGTTTTGTATCATGATTCATGTTGGCGTATAAATTTGAAACTGGACATTGAACACACTCTAAAAGGAATTAGGTGAAAGATTAATAAGACCAGCTTGGGAACAGAGGTTAGGCATTTTAGAAGCCGACGTATGGTCTCCTCCTCTCCACATTCACATACTGGCCGTCCTTCATTGTTGATGCCCCATTTGACCGTCATTAAAATTAGCCAATACCAAATAGATTAGCAATCTGGTTTTCTGGTAAAAAATTATTCCTATCATTTTAACCTGCAAAATTCGTTTCGTGTATTTTTGGAGGGGGAGGGGGGCAGCATGGCATGTGGGAACTTATCGAAAATAAAATTTGAAATTTAAAATTTCCCCTTGTTTATATAAAAGCTTTTGGAGGGCCCGAAGAGAGCATTCATAAGACATCTTTTCTTCAGTTTAAGTTTATTGAAAGGTTGTGCTCCTGGTTACGCCTCTACTCGTAGAAGTTAGTTCAAGGTTCACCTAGAGGTCTTGATGAAGATGATGATGGTAAAGTCTAGGCAGACACAATCAGACAGACGCCTATACAGACAAGGAAACTAGTCAACCATTCTTAAACCACTAGGAAGAGGGTTGGCAATGTCTGAGAAGCACATGACCTAATTGAAGAAGCTAAAGAACGATGGATAATTTGGGGAACAAAAAGGTGATGCTCGAATATCATATTCATCGATGCCCATCCCCTTTGATACTCATTCCAAAGAGACAATATCAAAGCGACTCCAGCTCGACCAGCTACCAACTTCATTCAGAATATTATCGTGTTTGATACAAACTGTCGTCTGGTGTCAGTCTCCCCGTATTGTAATAACTGGGATCGGAGACAGAATAATAAATTTCTTTGTTTAACACTTCAGGATTCACGTCGAAATGAATGTTTGAACATAATGCAAAGTAAAAAGTAAAGCAAAGCAACAGACAATAATACTCACAATATACATTCAATTTGCAACATTTAACTTCTGACTTGTCCTAACATTCAAATGTTCTGTGCATGCAAGAACAACACTATCGTTACAATTAGAGTGTCATTGAAAAGAGGAATAAATGAGCTTTACAATGGTATAAAATTCAATAAAAATTAGAAAATACCCCAAAAGTTATCAGGGACTAAATTCGAGATGCGGAAATTCACTTTGATAAACGCATTTCGCAACATTTTCTCCATATTCTGATAATCTGTGCATTGAACCATTACACAATCATAACAAATAGGATATCAATAAAAAGGGGAATAAATTATCTTTCCAATTGTATGAATGTCAGGAATAACTAAAGCGTACCTGAAAAGTAATAATGGCCCAAGGTCGATTTGCGGAACTTTTTGTGAGGGGTCTATATATAAACGTATTTGTGGAAACCCAATGTTTTTTAATAACAAAAATACAATGATAAAAATAATGATGATAATATAAATTAATGAAATAGATTAAAGCCAAGTGGATCGATGTATGCACTTCTATTGTATTCAGTCACTATCTTGAAGATTAAATTTTCTTTGTTTGAAACTGGTGGAAATCTACTTTCTTGGAATTATCGTGGAAAATGTGAATCATATTTTCGGGTGGGGTGGTGAACCAGTGAATCACACCCCATTAACCGAAACGTTTGACCAATGATGTAAACGTGTAAATTTTATCGTTGTTGCTTAACTTTTGTAGAAAGTTCGGATATAAATAAAAAAGATTCAAATTACCTTATCCAATCAGTCATGTAAAAATGACGTCATGACACAATAAACATGTAAATTTTTATCGTTGTTGCTCAACTTTTATATAAAGTTCTGATATAAATCAAAAAGACTCAAATTACCTTATACAATTAGTCATGTAAAAGTGACGTCATAACACGATACCATTTTTGTTTTAACAAGGTTTATTCTATTCAATATAAAGTATGCCAAATGCAAACAAGCAGTAACCCAGCGCGATTGCGGTACAATTTTTAATACAACTACTTCACGAACTGAGAATAACCCAGAAAGACACATGTTGTTTCAAATTACTTTACAAAATTAGTCATGTGGTAAATGACGTCATTATGCCTTTTGTTTAGGGGAAACTTATATTTATCAGGTTAATTTGTCACGTACATTTTGATGACCAGATGCAATGAGGTTAGGCGGATCATCAAAATCAAAAGCATAATTCGAGGCGGGGAAATCGAAATAGCCCTTGGCTACACAGATGCAATCCGATATTCTGAAACTCGAACGTCGTCTGAAAATACGGATAGGGGTTACAAAAATGGGGAAGGGGTGTAATAATACAGCAAGCAAGGAGGAACTGAGAGGAAGAGAGAAAGAGAGAAAGGGGGAAATAGAGAAATGACAAAAGGGGTAAAGTAGTAGGCATTGCTGTATAGGATTATTTTCTATAACGGTAAAGGTAAACGATATGTAATGCATGGTCTCAATTAGGCTTTAGGCAACATTACGTCATATTAGTAATGGCTTTGTTCGATGAGTGATTAAACTCAGTTTTTACCTGTCAATCATAGAACTGTAATCGCAAACATAAATGAAAGCATTTTGATGCGAATTACAATATTTCTGAATGTCTAAAAATTAATGTAATTCATAATCATTTAGCACTAGTATCTAAATAAGGGCATCCAAATTGATGTAAAAAGCCAAACATCCCAAAAAGAAAGAAGGGGGCAGAGAAAAGGAATATATAGGGCCTATGGAGAGGGGGAGGTATCCAAATTATCTCACAATCGATGACATCTGTATATCCTGCACAAAAATTGACACATTAAGCATGATATTTAAAACAAATGATTTTTTTTTTAAATAGTCGTATTCGGGGCAGACAATATTACCAGACGAGTAATTAATGTTCGATACTCTAACCATCGCGATTACTCACAATCACAACCGCAGCCCCTAAGGTGATCGCAATCATACTCCTCTTAATAATATCTCAAGGCACTGATACCACTGTCAGGTGTAATCGATAACCTTTGGAAGCCGTCCCAATTAGATCATGCAAATGTTTTATTTTGTAATTGGAAATTTGTATCTTCCTAAATGAATGCATTAAATTTCATTTTATCAATTGAATGGAACGATGATCGGTTACAAAGTTGATGTCTTTGTTTCGGGTAAGTGGTAGTGTCTGGGAGATTGTTTGCAGTGGTGACGCGTAGTTTCTGAATCACCTGGTTACCCACGCCGATGAAATCGGCAGGGTATTGTAAAGGGTTCCGTATGTTTGTTTGTTTGTTTTTTGTTTGTTTGTTTGTTTGTGTACAAGATAACTAGAGAACGGGTGAACGGATTTGCACCAAATTTTCAGGATTGTTTGGATAGTGAAAGAAAAGAATCAATTAGATTTATGGATGATTGGTTGATCCCTGCAGATTCTGTGTGACCTTTTTGTTTTTACTCTGGACCGTCTAGTTTTTCCTATCCGCGATGAGGGCCTCAGTGGCGATAGCGCAAACAAACCCACCAAAAGTCCAAGTGCGCAGTAGCTCTTAAATTGGTCTTTTCCAAAGGTAAAGCGCAGTATACTAGATAACATTGTTAGGAGTTCGCTTTAATACTGCGGCAGCCATATCCCCAGCCCATATCCCACGCGCACACAAACGTAACACTAACATTATTGAATTTCGAAACAAGGTGTATAAAGCACATCTTTCTCCCAGGTCATAAGGTAGGAGCTTTTGCAGACTATTTTTATGATCAGTACATTAATATTCATCTTCCTTAACTGCTGGGACACGCTACCACAGTGGTGTAGTGCGGCATTGATCCCAAGCGATTTTTTAGGAAGCTCCAATGCCGGTGACCTGGCCTTGAGCAGGGTTAACGAACGTGCGGTCACACATAGGCCGGGGACAGGTCAGCGTGGAGACGATTGGGTCGTTCGCTAACATTCGCTGACATAGGGGTCATGTTTTTTCAGTACATAAATTTCGAGTTGTGTAAAGCCATGTGTTCAGACAAAATCATCCGGGCTTAGTACACATAATGTAGATTTCAGTTTTGACCCCATAGTATTACAACTACTCTGTAGCGCCACCAAGGCGTGGGTATGCCGCCTTTGACGGCCCCTCTAGTTTTGTTTTGTTGTTGTTATTGCGTTTTTAATTGTTTAACAACAACAACAAAAGTCAAGTTGAACGAAATAAATAAGATTCTGTCACGCACTCAATCTGGCTATAGGAAACAAATTTTGTTGCAGTTTCTTCAACTCGATGGTCATAAACTTTTTTTTCTCGAATGTTTTCTCCGGTCATTATATTCGTAATCTTACTATCTTCTTTAATAATGAATAATTTCGTTTCTCTTTGTAACTTTATTTACTGACTTTCCTGCCTGTCATATCCTACTGTTGCGCCAACAATATTCACATTTCAACAATTCCTACTGACGTTTCTTTTTGACCCACAATGATAATAAACCTGTTTTCCCCCACCTCAACATTTATGTTTTGCACTTTATATTATATCTTCCTCTCTGTCTCTTTCTGTCATCCACTTTCTCTCCCCATCTATCTCTCTTTCTCTCCCTCTCTCTCTCTCTCTTTCTCTCTCTTTCTCTCATCAATCTAACTGTCTTTATCTCCCAATTAGATCTCCTGATATACCATCCAATGTATCTACATCTTCTTTAGATTAGTCACATTATGCTTTATCAACTAATATATCACCGATGTTGACAGTTAGCTGACCAAGAGTAATACCTACAAGGCCACCTGACGCCTCCAGAAGCATTAGGCCTGACTGGATATTCTCTACCACTCACTGATATTGTCTGATCTTTAAATATCTTGATACACTTGAAAACACAACACTTATTTACAATTCCATGGTATGGATAGTTACAGTGGTGGATTGCACGCGGGGCACAAGGGGCTTTTGAGAATGATTCATTAAGCAAAAATGTTCATGAAATAATTTCTAAAAATTGGCTTCTGCGCCCCCTCAATTTTCAAATTTGTCGTGTGCGCCCCCTCTATTTCTTAATCATGGGTCCGCCGCTGATAGTTAATTGCCATGTGCTTATCACGTAAGGTATACTTGAAAATTTCAATGGCAGGAGCAAACTTTGTATGCACTTTTTTGTTTTGTTCAGAATTGGTTCACTCTCTTTAACACACATTGAATTCCATACTCACAAACATTTCACTTTTACTTCTGAAATATGCATGAGCATTGCCATAGGCATATGTCATTGTATGTTTTTGCAGCTAACTATACTGGTTCACAGATATTACAATAATCCTGCAATGTACTGCAAAAGTCTGTTCCTTTATGCATTGCGCTAGATGTTTCATATTCTAAGCTTTGAAATCAAATAGATGTATCACGTTATACCATGATAAGATTTTTAAATAATACAGGCCTAAATACAAAAATAATGCCAAAAAATAAGGAAGAGACTAAAAGGGTGGTATTATATACAGTATGCATAGGTTTTTTAAGTTATGGACGAGCTATACAGACACAACTCGAACACAGTGAAGCGTTTCCAATAGCAACAGGTGTATACAAACAAGAAATATTAGGCAATCCTTTTGGTTGTGTGCCGTCCAACTAACCAGTATCCTTGCTCGACCTAGATTCCATTTTCCTTTGAGCAATAATATCAATAAATTCTCTGAAGTTTTCGATGAATTATGTCGGCTATAAAGGATGAAACAGAGTTCATGCAGACATTTATGATAATTGTTAAAATTAGAATGATTCTAGACACTTTTTACGAACAAAGCAGATTGTGAACAGACGTAATAGTTTATAGTTCTTTCAACGCACTAAGAATAAGGATTCAACTTTCGGTGAACCCTGGAAATGTCTCTACATTCACGGGAGCATCAGGGTTTCAACGATGGATTAGAATTATACATTTTAAGATATAGCCGGTTTCAAAAATACACAACACAAAAATTCTTTACAGTCAATTACTGCCATTAATCATCACACCAATCAATCAATTATTCAACCTTTAAAATACCAATCCATCAATAAATTCATCTAGCAATCAATGATAAAATTCATTTGTCAGATCTCTCTACTTCTTCAAGAAATTCATTAATTTATTGGTTGACTTTACTCGGCAGATATTAACTTTTATAATTATGACTAATACGACAATGTAGATAGTAAATTAGTTGAAGTAGGAATGACAGTGATTGGAACACCATAGAATGATTAAAAATGACAATTATCGTCAAGAATATCGATCCAAATAATGGGGACCAATATAGACACGATTGGTATCGTAACGATAATGATGATCATCATCATGACGACATCTTGATGGGGGTTGGATTTTAATGACATTTACTTGTTTTCATGACCGTCATCAAATTTGACTAAGAACAAAACAAACACATACGATCACGTATCACACATTTTGACATATCTCCGATATAATTAAGAACAATGTTTGTTTGTTCTTATTTGATTATGTTTGTATATTTCTATAGTACTTTGAAGGCCCCAGATACAATTGGCATATATGTTAGAAAAAGAAAACACCTGTCGATTCTTTAATTCAGCTACGAAGCTGTGATTCAACTATTCAACTATCAAATCTGCCATTGTGATGATTGTAATAAATAAACTTAAAAATAGAAAAAAAAAGTGTAAACGCCCATCATAAAAAAAATAGGTTGATTGACAAATTCTCATGAATCGATCGCGTCACCCTCGTTAAAGGTGTCGGATTTTTTTTTTTTTTTTTTTTGTAATAATATTTTTATTTTTCTCTCAAATCAAGAACATAATTAATGTACAGATCATAAATGACAAAATTAAACATTCTTCATAACAACAAACTAAACACAGTGTATATTTTTCTCTTAGCTCAGAAATCATTTTGTACAAATTAAAATGACAAAATTATACATGTTCTTCAGAACAAAAACTGAATGTACTGTAAATGATACTTTGATTTAAACATAAATTACAAAAGTACTAGGAGAAAAAAACTTCATACGTGTTTTTTTTTTTTTTTAAAGCATATGATCAAAAAGTGGCCATTGGAAAAGAGAGAGAGAAAAACAAAAAGTAATAATCCCACTGACCCCCCCCTCCTATACATAATCCATAAAGAAAAATTAAATGAAACTGAGATCACCCAAAACATACGCCCACACACCCTCATCCACACACACACTCACACACACACAGCATACAAAAGCAAAAGGGTCACGTATAGCGAAAGTATAGGCGCAGCCGTTCCAGCGTGTGTTTTCTTCTTTCTTTTTTTTTCAATCAAAAATAAAAAATAAAAATGTATTTGTCGCCGCCGTCCCTGACCTACGTATGAAAGTTTTCCCATTTCCTTAGATGGTTTATTAATGTACCTCGTTCTTCAGCTAATTTTCTTTCTTCTTTTTCATTTTCCAGCATTCTTTCTTAATTTCTTGAGGAGTGGGAGGTTTATTTTTAGTTCTGCTATAACAAATATATATGTTTAATTAAAAGTATGATATGATTAACTAAGCTCCTTACCTATATCTAACAGTTTTATGCCAATATAAATTCCCTCCCAATTTATACTTTTTAATATTCGATAAATTGAATAAATCCCCACAATCTTCCAAAGAACTTTTATTTTTTCAACAGTAAAAAATAAATGCTCATAGGTCTCTTCATATTTATCACAAAAAGCGCATATATTGCTAATTGAAAATTTATATGTATACAAATGTTTTCTAGTATATATAAGTTCATATAGCAATTTAAATTGAAATTCTCTTAACCTACTATTTAAAGTACATTTCCTGGGTCTTAGAATATTGTATGAATATCTTTTTCAGAATAATTATATATCCTCTCTAGACGTTTAACTGCATATGACTTTTCTATTTTCATATTTAACAATGCCACATATATTTTTTTCGATGTAACGTCAAGCAATGTATTAACTCTTCCGTTAAATACAAATTCTAAATTTAAATCAGTGTCTCTACATGAATCATTTTTTCTCAAAAGAGCTTTCCATGTCAGTGGAGTATTTCTAAATAGTTGATTAAGTTTAATATTTCTTGTTCATTTAGTCCCATCCTTAGAAAATCCCTAGTTGATTTGATTTCGCCTTCACCATCAACTATGTGATGTATATTTTATATATTTTTTAAGGAATAAACTTTCATCAAAGTACATATGTCCATCTAAACGAATAAACTTGTTGTTAAAAATAATTTCATTTCTTTTACCTGTTTCCTTTTAAGCAAAACATCTTTCATAGCGACCCAGACGTCAGCATATTCCTATAAAAGCTTGGCAAAGACAGGTTACTATGTTCAATGAAATATTACTAAAAAAAATCAGTAAACTCCAAACTCACGAGTTTTATATTTAAAAAAACGTTTCCATCCCATCTTCGAATCTCCTGATATTAGTCTTTTGATCCACATGATTTTTTGTGTATAAATAAAATAATGGAAATCTATCATTTTAAGACCCCCTTATCATAATTCATATACATAACATTCCTTTTAATTTTTTCCTTCCATTCCATAAAAAATCAAAACATTAATTCTCAATTTCCTAAAAACCCAAGGTGGTACTGGGATAAGTGATGACACATAATTTAATTTTGAAAGTACAAACGTTTTAATTAATTGTATTTTACCCATTAACGTTAAGTCCCTCTGTTCCACCATTTCAACATCTTTTTAATTTTACTTAGAATTTCTTTATAATTAGTCCTTTCCCGCACGTCCACATCTAAAGAGAAGTTATACCCAATATTTTATAGCCTCAACTAATTTACCAAAAGTGGCAACAATATTTCTTTCGAGAGGGGACCTAACAATAATACAAATGTTTTATCTCTATTTATTTTAAACCGGAAATTTGTGCAAAATCTCCAAACAACTTTTCTATTTTATCAATTGATGCAGCATCTCTTACAAAAGGGTCATATCGTCTGCATAAAGTACCTGTTTTACCTCTACTCACCAAAACTAATTCCATGAATAGCAGAGTCCTTACGTATTGAAAAAGCAAGGATCTCTATACAAAGTATAAATAGGTATGGAGAGAGAGGATCTCCCTGTCTTACCCCTTTTTCAATATTGAAGTACCCTGTAGATATCCCCCCATTAAAGACACAACTCGAAGCGCCTTATATAGTGTTTGGATCCATTTACAAAAAGATGGCCCAAAACCGAAGGAACGCAATGTTTTTTGCAAATATATATGAGACACAGAATCGAAGGCTTTTTCAAAGTCTATTGCCATTAAATATCCAGGAATGTCATTGTGTGTTGTATAGTAATCATATCATCTATTAACCTTATTGCTTCACCTATATTTCTGCCTTTAATATACCCCACCTGATCTATATAAATTATTTCATTTAAGACTTTTTAATTCTTATAGATATGCCTTAGCATAAATTTTGTAGTCAACATTTAATAATGATATAGGTCTATAATTTTTAGTTAACAAAGGGTCTTCCATCTTTTAGAAAACAAAATGATGACGCGCTTGTTTTTGGGAAGATGAAAGTTTCCCCTCTACAAAGGTTTCATTTAAAAGCTTCCACCATACATCTCCTAATATCGGCCAGATAATAAGTAACTCAACACTTAGCCCATCGTTCCCTGATGTTTTGTTAAGTTTCATTTGTTTTAAAGCTTCCCAACACTCTCCTGTGTAACTTTCCCTCACACAATTCCCGTGAAACTGAATCTAGTTTAGGCAAATCCTTAAAGAAGACGCTATTATTTAATATATTATCGTCACACACAGGTTGGGAATATAATTTGCTATAATCTATGTATCTCTTGTATTATTTCGTTTTGATCAAAACTTACTTTTTCTCCTATCATCATTTTCCGTATTGCTGTCTTTTTTTTGTTATACTGCATCAACTGTGTAAATATCTATTGTCCTTTCCCCATTTTCAAAAATGATGCTCTAGATCGAATTTTAACCCTTCATTTACATAATCATAACACTTTTTAAATCATTTCGTTTACACTCCAACAAATCAATTTTTTCATGATCTACCTTATCTAATAAGTTTTTTTCTAAGGACAATATATCTTTTTCTAAATTATTAATTCTCTCTTTCCGTTGCCTTGCCTTTTCTTTAGAATATTTCCGAGTAAAATTACCTATTTTCATTTTCAAAAAATCCCATAAAATCTTTTCTATTATTTCTTTCTTGAATTTCTTCTTTCAGTCTAAAATTTCTTCTTTCATATTTTTTTTATAATCTTCATCGCTGCATAAGCTATTATTGAATTTCCAGTAAGATCCTTTAAATTTGAAATCGAACGGTACATTATAAAAATGCAGCTGAACTGCTGAATGGTCCGGTGCTACCGAGGGTATTATATTACATTTTAAACCATCTCTTCTAACTTTTCAGATATAAACCAATATCTAATCTACTTTGCATATAGGGATTAACCTGTCTATAAGTAAATGCTTTTTTAAACCATTCCTCTTCCTCCAATATATCTATCAATCCATGATCATCTGAAATTTTGTCAAAACAGAATTGAATCTAGAGTGAACATTTTGTTTACAACTTCCCATATAGTCCAAATCTTTATCGCGATCATATAAAATCTCCACCAATAATTATTGGATCATTCCTTTCGTTTATTTCTATTAACTTCTTATTAAATTATTAAAAAACTAATTTGTTCCAGTACCTTCCCACGAACAGGAAAATATACATTCGCAATTATTACCCGTAATCCTGTACAAACACTCCATAATTATAAACCTACCATCCTCATCCGTTATTGCCTTTAAATTTTGAGCATCTAGTTTTGATCAATTAAAATAATGACCCCTTTACTGTGACATGTTCCGTGACTAAAATATACACTTCCACTCCACTGTTGCTTCCAATTATCTTCAATATCCCTTGTACTGTATGTTTCTTGTAAAATGATATCTGTTCGTTTATCTCTACACCATTCAAAAATTTTCTGCCTTTTTGATTTTTCTCCGTATTCCTTTCACATTAATGAAACAAAATTACAGACAATAATACATTGCTACCACCATTTAAATTAGAAGAAGAAAACAATGTACTAGCTGGTCGACTGTTTTTATTTTTAACAGGGGACGGCGAGGCAAACACTGATACTCCTACTTGGTAAATTTTCCATCAAACCTTTTCAAACACACTGGAAAGGCCGCGATAATCCATACAAACAAAAGACAACAACTAGAAAAACATACATGTATAAAAGACACACACACTTCGTAACCCATTCAACCCAGACAAAGAACATTTCCAAAACAATGAAAATTTGCAAGACCTACTCAAGCAGCGCCGCCCACACCCCACCCATCTTCCTAGGCAATGCTCCCCTGACGCCATAAATACAAAACCCACTGACAATCCAAAGGAAACACGCACTTCAGTGGGATCCCGGCGAAAACCACACCCACGACGGCGTAATGAAAGATACCTCACTTCTAAAAAAACAACAACAAACAAAAAAAACAAAAAACAAAGCTAAATATTTTTCGAGATATCTACCTGATTGCCAACTCTTATAAGCCCACAAAACATTCCCGTGATATAAAACTTTCGAATTCATTTTTGGCAACGCTCAGAGTGCCTATTAAAAAAAAACACACCTGACTTAACCTCATGATCCCAATTAGTGTCACATGGCAACCACCCTATGACACTTAAAAGTCAATGTATTCTTTTAACTATTCAGTATTACATGCTATCAGGAGAGTGCTGCAATTAAAGGGTTCAATGCACAAAAGTCACTTCATCCTTTCAAATATCAGTGTGTGACTACTTGCATCAAACGACGCCCATCATCCCATGTAATAATCACACATTTGTATTTTGTAATTTAAAGCAAGAATGACAGCGAGATCTGTCCATAGGAACCACCCTAAATACCTAATGTATTTCTTTACTATTAAACATTATGCAATGGAGTTGTGCTGCAATTCAAAGGTTAATAACAAGCACAGCTACTTCATCCTCCCATGCAAATGTTAGTGACTGGCTGTCTGCATGAACACGCCATGTGCATGCAATAATAAACATGTACAAAGTATTTGTAATTAAAGCGAGAATGAACTCCCAAGACATGGTCAAGGACATCACCAGAAATCCTAATAAGCATAAAATCGAGAATACTCCTTTTACTCTCACCTGTTCCTGAAATCAGGAATGTTAATATACAGTTCAATTATTCAGTGAAGCAAGTTCTTCCAATTAGGATAAACCTTGAAATTGTTACATCATTATTCAACCCTCAAAGCAGAGACGTGAAGTCAGCTTAAACGATTCCATTCTTTGTTAAAAATCAATGTTTGAAAACATGTTAAAGCATATTTAGAAATGCTCTTTTGTAGCTTGAGCAAAAATGCAATTGAGATTTACAATCACGAATTTGCAACCACCTTGTGATACCTAATGTATTTCTTTACTATTAAAACATTATGCAAATGAGAGTGTGCTGCAATCAAAGGTTAAATACAAGCACAGTTACTTCATCCTCCCAAATATCAGTGACTGGCTGTCTGCATGAAATACTCCATCTGCATGAAATACCCCATGTGCATGCAATAATTAATCAACATACAATGTATTGTAATTTAAAGCAAGAATGACTCCCAAGACATGTCATAGGACATCACCAGAAATACCTATAGCATATAATCAGAATAACTCTTTTGCTTCTTCACCAGTTTCTGAAATCAGGAATGTTAATATACCTTTCAAAATTATTCAGTGAATCAAGTTCTCCCAATTAAGATAAAAACCTTGAATTGTTACATCATTATTCAACCCCAAACTAAGAGTGAAGTCAGAATGTTTTAACGATTTCCATTCTTTGTCAAAAAAGCAATGTCTGAAAACATTATAGAGCATATTAAAAAATATGCCTCTTTTATAGCTTGAGCAAAAATGCAATTGAGATTTTACAATCAGGGGAATTTGAAACCACCTTGCGAAAATGTATTCTTTTCTATTAAAATATTATGCAAAGAGAGTGTGCTGCAACTACATATCGTAACGATACGTATTGATCGATCTTGTATCCAAAGCGCCCCAGATAAGGGAAATGATCGAGTCTCAGCCCCTCAATGGCTTGAAATTGATTCCTGACCTTGATGGATAGAAAACAAGGGGAAACCGATTGACAATTATTGCCGATTGAGATTGAGAATCTGCAGATGTGATTTTTTTTTTTGCGCTATAAAAAAGGCGGGAACAAATTGATTCGTGTCGGGTCGGCAGGCGTTCAACCTTGATATAACAAGTGATCGTTCAATGTGGGGGTATCGAACACTCCAGTAATCGCTGGCATCTTCTTCGTAATCAGGTATTTAATAATCGATCGGGAAAAGGATTCTGATGATTCAAAATGGATTCGTCCACGTCAGAAAAACAGAAATAAAGAGAATTTTGACTGTTGTCAATTTCAGCTGTTTATGCAACTGAAAGAAAACGAATAAACTTGATTAAAAAACAACAAACAACCCCCCCCCCCAAAAAAAAAAGGCCAATGCGGTATTGCATTATTATGGGGTGCATTATTGACCGTTTTATTTTGGTTCATATCTCCGATGAAAATTAAATGATATCACATATAATATTTTTTGAAGCTTTATGTACGCATTTATTACTGCTAAATTAATATATAGGCCTACACTGTATATAAAAAATAAGAATATTACAAACAATACATGTAGGTCTGCAACATTTCCCTTCGGTCATTAATACAGTGTAAAGTGTATTCCCATCTACCAAAGATGTTGAAGTTGTCGGGATTTATTTCGTGTTTTTGTTTGTTTGTTTGTTTGTTTTTGTTTTTTTGCTTATATAATTTTTGTCGGGTTCAAATAAATTATAAGAAGATAATTAAAAAAAAACAAAAAAAAAAACAAACAAATCAAATAAATAAAATAAACAAATAATAATAAAAAAAAAGATCGAAAAATATATCGTTATCTGACACAAAATTAACATCGTAATTATTTTTGTTTAAAAAAAAAAAATTATTTGTTATTACAAATAACAAACTACAAATTAATGAAACTACCTTCAAAGGTATTTTTAAGCTACACGTATTAATTTTTATCGATAATTATGTGCGATTCCCGTCGAATCTCTAGACTAAATTTCATTATCATGTTGACTTTGTTGTCTTGGACACTGCCAATACAAGCCAATCGATAGCCGAGTTGTCCTTGATCGTTTTAATAATCAGAACGATGATCGGCAGGTGAGGGAACGGAAAACAATCGATTAATCGCATGTTTCAAGGAGTTCTACCTTGAATCGATGTCCATTTTGAGATGGCGAGATGTCTACGTTTATATTAATCGGGGACATGATCCTTATAGTCCACGGGTCCATAGTCCATGGTGCCTATAAACATCTACACCTTGGTGTAGGGTCATCTGACCCGGTGTCCTAGGGTTAGCGTGACCCGATATTGGCCTTGCGGACTTTCGGCCCCCAGACTGGTGGCCCCCGACTGGTAAATTGCCACTACGTCCAATGCCATTTCGTCCAATGACCGTGTCGTGTCATGCCATTCGGTCTAATATCACTTCGTCAATAGCCATTTTGTCCAATAGCCACTTCATCTAAGAGCCACTTAGGGTGGGGAGGGGTGTGGGGGGGGGGGTCGGGCCCGCCCGCCCCGTGGATCCGCACCTGTCCCCCGTAACGTTTTTTGGACGAAATGGGAATGGACGAAATGTTATTGGACCAACTGTTCAGAGTGATCCAATGAATGTAATCAGATATTGGAGATTCCATTATTTGTTTTTCCTCATTTGATTTTATTCTAACTAGGGTATTGAATTAAGAACTAATGAAATTGAGCAATTATTTTTTGGTCTCATTTTTGTTGTTGGTTTTTTTTTTTTTTTTAGTATATACACTCCCCCCCTCTCACTCTCTCTTGTACAAGGCGTCAGTATAATCTCTCTCTCTCTCTCTCCCTCTCACTTTCTCTTCCTTGCACAAGGCGTCACTCAGTTAAGCCCGCGTCACACTGTCCCGATGGTTAGGAGCGATGGACACACGATGGCGGAAAAACCCGCATTTTGCTCTGAACACGATGGCATTACAAAAGCATCGCAAAAGCATCAGGCCATTTTGGAGTACTACAGACTGTTTAAAAAAGAATGGGATAATGGGGGAAAAGTAATTAAATTATGACATCATCTGAAATAATGTCTGTATTTAGTACCACATTAAAAAATAAAGTGTGCGGAGAGGAGCTGATCGATATTACACACATTCATTTTTCCGGAGCAATGAATTCGTGGCCACTATGCGCAAAACCTAAATATAGACCATGGAAAAGCATGCCCAAAATAGATTTTCTTGATTATAGAAAAGTGATCATATCTCCAGATCTACAACACCAAATGAGATTTAAAAAAAAAAATAGTAAATGCTAAAGAATGTCTGATGATCCCCTTTATAGAGCTATTGAATACTATTAGATTGTAATTAATTTTTATAATTAAACAAAATGTTTTCCAACTTTACCATTTTATTTGATACAGCCTGTATAATTAGCAATCTTAAAACCACCATGACCATCGGTGGAGTTTTTTCAGGCTTCGGCAGCAACTTCCGATGCATCGGCAAAATCTTTGGCAGCCAAAAAAAAAAAAACTCCCGATGGAGTTGCGAAGGTTCACTTCGTTTGAGAATCGCAGCAGGCAATGCGAAGGCAATGAGAGGGAAACGCGAACCCGCCCGATGATCTGTTGAAGGCAATACGACGTCGTGACGCCTTCTCATTGCCATCATGTAGCCATCGTAGCATAGTATGATGACACAGAATTGTCTTTTGGAATGGAAGAAGAATTTAATGTTCGTCTTTGTATTCTTTGCCCCATCTGTATCATTGTATATTGTTTTATTTTTAAAGTGTCATCTTTCCAATCTCATTTCTTTCGAGACCTGTAATGAAAATGAAATGGAAATTTGTAATTTCAAAATCCTTTCTATCGAAGCTGAAGGCAAAATAATTTTCTCCCCAGAAAAAGCTTCATTTCATCCATCTTTGAGACTTTAACGTTAACTTGATAATAACAACACGATTATGACAATCATATTCATGATGATACTGATGAAGGTGATGGTCATGATGATGATGGCAGTTGTGAGATATGTTGGTGATGGCGGTGATGAAGATAATAATTTTTTATCTTAGTGGAGGATGGGGATTAGTATGAAGTTGGTAGGGGTTGGTAGATTTGCTGGTGATGATGATTATGATGATGATGATGATGATGATGTTGGTGATGGTGATGCAGGTGGTGGTTGTGATTATGCGCGATGATAATGAAGATGACGAGGATAATTGTAAGGGTGGTGAACAGCACCACCACCACCACCGCTATCATCATCATCATTAACATCATTGCAATTCGTTCTCATTATACCATGATTTAAGTAAAAGTCAAATTCTAAAATAAACATATTTTTTTAACATATTTTCTCTAATCTGTCCAAAGTAACATTGACAAAATTGATTTTGACACAAAATTGTCAAATTTCATTTTCTCTGAAAAAGAAAAAGAAGTAAATTGGGTGACATTCTAAACGTAACAAAATTAATGTACAATATCTGTGTTGTTGCTCCCCCCCTGATTTTCACTGAAACTGTTTCCGATCAATCTGAAACTGTCTCTGGTTGCTATATGTTAATTGAGTCTTCTTTTCTCAATTCTATGTTTACCAGCTGTCTTCTTCCCCCTACCTCTCCCTACCTTGGGGGGATGTTTAATTTCAATTTGAGTCAAAGACAATACAAATATAGCTCTACAGTACAGTATGTTTTGCTCTCGATGAATTACACTGTTCGTCATAAAGGTGGAATACTTTGTTCTGGCTCCAACGATGCTATGTTGCTCCGGCTTGAATTTCTTGAATGTGTTGGTCACCGCTTTCTCTCTTTCGGGGTCCCGGCTATATCTTGGACGTTCCCTCAATCCTTTCCATGGACTTTTCTTCCAAATGGTTTGCAACCCCCAGAAGATGGCCATTTTCATCATTTTTTTTTTTTTTTGGGGCCCCTTTTTGTTTACGCGACCCAACAAGGCACCCTCAGACCTACTCCAAGTAAACACGTCTGAGGTGTAGGGTTATTATTGTTCTTTAAGTTAAATCTAATTATATGCTTACAGGCTTGACTCGTTTGTCTAGGGGAGGGGTCAAAGTTTATTTTGATTGGGGTTCAACATTGATTTAACCATTTTTACACCATAAAAATTTCTATCTTCCATAAAAAGTTATGGTAAAATATCAGCAAAACATAAAAATCAAAATATATTAAAATATCATCAATAGTTACCATTTAAAATCTTGCCATCAAGGCTAAAAAGAAAATTAGGGAAATGATAATAATAAAGGGTTAAAGGTTGTTTTTCTATTTCTTTTGTTTTTAGCATAAAGGTTGAATACAAATTCCGAATTTTTACCAATCATACTTTTTGTTTCAACCCTCCCCCCCTCCCTAGTCAAGAGACCCAAGCCTTTCCCCGTAAATCTAGATTTAACTTATGCGGCGGTCACAACTCGTCGTAGGCTACGGGGCACGTGCCATCAACGTAGCCTGCGTTGCATGCAGGCCAATTTCTGCGAACTCCTACGGGTTTAAAATTGGTTGCAGGACAGGTTACCTTCGTCGTGCCTGCTAAGTACGTCGTTTGTACCTGCACGTACGTTCGTCTTGCAATTTCTCTGCAAATTTGATGACGTCACTTGCAGGAAAAAACGTACGGAGAAGGTGCAGGCACTGTGCAATCGTCGTGCGTGCAAGGTGCGTGCTCGTACAACGATTGCAAGATGATTGTACGTGGCAAGAGAAAACTTTTCTTTTGTTTTTAATATGAAATATTTATGACGTATACTCGGGGTCATGTAGGTCACTCTAATGGAAGATTAAATTGCATTTTAAAAAAGATACCACTGCAGGGGTCTGAGCTCCCCCTTGACTGTCTTGGTTGGGGCTGAATACTATGAACCCCAATGTTTGAGGGGCATGGGTATTATTGAGCCCCTTCCTCCTTGTCCCCTCCCAATTCGTTTTGAAACATCCCGGATACATTTCAAATCTCTCAAATAACATCCTTTTATATAGCCCACTCTGCGCGCTTTTGCAAATTTTAAAGTTTAGTTTAGTTTTGTTAGGAATCAAAGGGTCACTACTATCTGGATTGGGTATCAGCCTTTGAACACCCCCGTTGTTTGTGGGGTGGGTCTTCATTATCATTGAGCCTTACAAAGGGCATCCTCCTATGCGGTTTGACTCAGCCATTTAACCCCCTCTCCTTTGTAGGAGGCTGCGATATTACTGAGCCCCTTTCCTGCTACCGATTTGCTATAAAATAACTCTTCAGGTCTGTCCTCAAGATCACGACTTTTATTTTCAGCTCGCCCTGCGTGCTCGATGCCTTTAAGTAAATTATTTTTTTTTATAGGAACCAGAGGGTTCCTTACTTTATTTGTTGGGGCTCAGCTATATTTCGGGGGCAGGGACTTCATATCCTTGAGCCTTCTTGCTCCCAATTTGCTATCAAGTTATAAAAGGATATATTTTTATAAAATTATTTGCTCGCTCTACGAGCTTGCACGATTTAATGTCTAAACAGCCCAACTATCTCGTATTTTGGCGTTAGCAATATTCGGTGCGGATCAAGGGGCCCAGTGAAATTTGTTGCTTTCTTATTTCATCCCCATCACAAGAAAGTAGGATTCCATGGGATTCGAATCGAAGACCTCTCTGATTGTTAGACTGGTACTCTACCGACTGAGCTATGGCAATACCTATGTCGGTGTTCAGCCTAGAAATCCAGATGGAATCCCACCTCCTTTGCTCATTTTGAGGAGCGGGCATGCGCACAAGATGATGCAATTATTCTAAACCAAGTTCTTGTCTTTCTTTTCGAGTTAACATGCAAAAACGGCGGATCAAGGATAAAGAAAATACTGGGGCTCATCCCAAAAATTTGGAAAATTAGGGACGCAGCCGAAAAATGTCAAATTTAACATGTACAGTCAATGAGTGGTTTTAAAATTATAGGGGGTGCGCGTCCCCTGCGCCCCCGCCTGGATCTGCCACTGGCAGCGTAGCATCTTAATGAAGAAATAGTGTCCACGTCCCTGTTCGTGTATTTTATGTGAAATTTCAAGCAGGCGATGAGTGTAGGGCGGCAAATACCATTGTAACAAAACAAAACCTGCGATTTTAGTAAACATTATTTGAAAAGTACTCCAGTTTCAAAACTTTTATTTATTTTTGAATTATCCATGCATTTAGAGTGACCAGACGTGATATTTAAGAGTATTTTTTAAAAACATTATCAAAATATGTTTGTCGCCATCTGTTGTCAAAGTAACGTTTACATCTGATAAAGAGACTAAATTGGGGTATATTTTACCTTTAAAAGGTGGAATAGCCATCTAAATGATATGTGACAATTGTTCTTCATTTATTCCAATGTTTAATACCATTTCAACTCATTTTTTTGACATCCTAACCCGAAATAAAATAAAAACGCCACATTTTTCTCAATTTATACTTACGCCCTTCATTTTTCACAGTTCTTTTGTCATTTGGGACCCCTAAACTCTGAAGAAAGTAAATTTTGATGATGCAATATTATTCCGTATGAATTTCTTTGAAATTCTGAACAACTAACAGTGAAATTGGCGGAATAATTTTGATTAGGGAGGAAGACACAAAATTCATATATTGGGCCAAAATGGCGCCCCAAAAGGGCCCAATAAGAAATGATGGAGGGGTCTGAAAATTTGAACCCCATCATTTTTGGATGAGTGGGATCTCTCTAGAAGCCATCCACCCAAATATCACTTTGGGCAGTTTTATTCCTACGGAATGACATATTAACAAACCCCACTATTACATGCATGCAGAAAATTCGCATTATTACAACACTATATTTGAGGCTGAGGCATAATATTAATTTCAATTCCCCCCCCATGCCAAAATTGCCTTATATTTTTGTTCTCATTCTCTTTCCTTCAATTCGACACAGGACTATTTGTTATTTTGTTGCAAGTTACATAATCATAGTGGCAACCATAATTCAATGAAGTCTGAAACTTGCCTGCGACGCAAGATGAAGGCACTTGTGACGCGCGTTGAAGGCAAGACGACTGTAGGTCTTGCGTCTGTCTTGCCCACTTCGTACGTGCACTGCACATTGCCTGTGCAATGATTGTGCATCAAACGTGCGTTAATTTTAACATCAAACCCCCACCAGAATCGCACGATTGACATTCAAGCACTTGCCATGCAGGCACGTTGGAGTGCGTGCGATGTGCCTGCATCGTGCAATGCAGTCGATCGTTAGAATCCAATCGCAATTTATTGGACATGTCGAATAATCTTCAAAGATTGTACCATCGACGTGCGTGTCTGAAAAATCGTGCAAACGCTGTACGAATTTCTACGGAATCCGTCGTAGGAGTTGCACGTCGATGGTACGGCGAGTTGTGACCGCCGCATTAAAAACCAATATAAACAGTACACTTCAGACCGTTTCCTGGGGAGGGGGGGGGGAGGGGGGCTTTATCGGCCGGGTAACCAAAAAGGGTCCCAAAATGAGAACATATCAATTCTACTCCACGTGAAATGTAAACCTAACGTATGACATTAAATCTTAACATAAAGACGCGTCCATTATTTGAGGAGGGGAAACGCAACATTACATTCATGAGTTTAGTGGAAATACAACTGAGCGCGCAGAAAATTATACGGTTCTACATTAATGTCAACAAAACCCGCGCTATAACGGCGGGAAGCGACCGATTGACAACTGCATGCAATTATTACTTAGCGTACAAACTCGCCTAAGAAAACTTCCCTGTGGTAAAATGGTCTGGTCAGTCGATCCGTTCGAGCTAATTCTCATGGACATGAAATAAAAATTGAACTTTTATCATAGTTTTCGTAGGTAGATGCTTCAGACCAGATTGGGGAAAATACATTTTGGCAAGCCTATAACACCATTGTGCTAAAGTTGTAATCAGAATCTTTATTTCACATAGATTGATGTTCCTAACGATTATTGATATAAATAGTGATCTTGTCACATCTTGCGAAGACACCGTCCACATGCGATATGCATGTGATATGCGGAAATATTGACCCATCGAGTAAAGATTCGTTTGTGATAATGTTTCAAAGTGACAGGACTTTTTTTTAACCAATCGAAATGAATTTACCATCTCTGGAAAGGTGAGAATTCAAGCTTTTAAAACGGCTTGATCATTAAGCTGTTATATAATTATGCGTTATCCAGAAAGATAATTATGTGGCGTATGAGCTATTTTGAGAGCAAAATTGGCCATATTGTACAGGAATTTGATCTGATTAGGATTTCGAATTGACACAAGTGACAGGACTTTTTTCCCCTTTGCAGTAAGTTATTCCTATTTTTGAAAAAAAAGACTCTTAGCGTAATTATTCAAGTTGATCATTTCTTTGAAAAGGTAGTTGCTCGCCATAATCAAGAAAACAAAGTGAAAAAACTGTGCCAAAATACAAAAATGTCTATGGCAGCGTTTGATTTGCGTAGAGTGATAGCGCCCTCTTCCTCTTAAGTTTACAACTAGAATTGATATGGAAAAAAAATGACCAAAAATGAGCATCATGGGGGTTGACAGAACTTTTTTTGGAACAAAAAATCTTCGTGAAGGGTTTGTAGAATGTTCAAAATAGAGCCAGGGTCCCGAAAAGTAAAGGCAGTGACAAAGATATTCAAGAAATTAAAGCCGGAGCAAAATCATGTTGCTATAGCGGCAAAATAAATAAATAAACAAAAAATAAATAA
Organism: Paracentrotus lividus; assembly: GCA_940671915.1. NCBI lineage: Eukaryota > Metazoa > Echinodermata > Echinoidea > Camarodonta > Echinidae > Paracentrotus > Paracentrotus lividus. Next base: position 71,558,516 of record CALNVZ010000174.1, read on the forward strand.
TAATAATAATATTCCATCTTTATTACGGACAGTGTGTGATCAGCTATTGAATTTCCCGCGGTCTGCATCTAGTGAAGATTTTTATACAATAAGGAGGTCACGTGATGCTTTCTTCAGTAAAACGTATTAGCCTATGCGCAAACATAATAAAGTCTCTATTGTCCCAAGACAATTAGCCCCACAGAATGTTTTCAATTCGGCAATCTTGGATTCGCGCCGGCGATGCCCAAACGACGTCGGTTGACATTCGTGTGTCCTTCGGGTAAATTTTATATTACCTTCGCGTGTGATTCATAGTGCCATCGTGTAACCTTCTAAACTTTGCCCAAACCCTAAAAATGACCCCTTCGTATAACCATCGCACCTAAACATCGGGACAGTGTGACGCCAGCTTTAATTGGGACATGGAAATATTAGTGTGTGCCAGAAAGACGTATACACTTTTGAAATGGCTACCAAATACTAAATATATGGTGTTTGAGGGGAAAAATATATGTAGATAAAGCTCATATCCTCAACTATTATTTGACACCAAAAAGTCCGAAAATGATGCATGCATCAATGAGTAACACCCACCTTTGTGAAGGACCTTAAAACAAGGCTGCGCAGGAATTCGCTATTCATTTATTACAACCTCTGTATGGGAGGCCAAAGGGGTCAACATGAATAATGGCATGAATCAGCTAACAAAGACAAAATAAACCAAGATATTATGCAAAAATTTAATGGTCAACCTTTTTGTTTTCATAATTATATCATTGATGTTTGTTGTTTTGTATTTTGGTGTATTTTGTCTTTGTTAGCCGATTCACCCAATTATTCATTTTGGCCCTTTGGCCGCCTATATGCAGGTTGTAAATGCATATCGAATTCCTGCGCAGCCTCGTTTTTGTGTCCTTCACTAAAGTGGGCATTGCTCATTGAAGCATGCATCATTTTCGGACATTTGGGTGTCAAATAATAGTTGAGGATATGAGCTTTATCTACATATTTCCCACCAAGAACCATATATTTCTTATTTGGTAGCCATTTCAAAAGTGTATAGTTCTTTCTTGGACACACTGTATGTGTTTGTAAATTCTAAACGTTATTTGTTTTGTTTTGTTTGTTGTTGTTTGTTTTTGCATTTGAAACAAATGGCAAGCGATAAATAATTTTATGAAAACAGATTGAATTAAATTTTCAATTTTGAGATCTGAAGAGAAAATTGTACATTGTATATCTGATTTAAATCAGATTTAAATCAGATATAAATCAGATATACATGTAGAAATAATTTCATGAAAACAAATGGAATTAACTTTTTAATTTTGAGATCTGAAGAGAAAATTATTGTATTGTATATCTGATATTGGGAAAGTCAATAGCGTTCAGAAAAGGGATGAATGTGGGAGGGGGGGGGGGCGGTGGTGGTGTATTAGAGGCAAGAGCCGAGGGGGCGTGCCCACTTCTTATTTTAATGCGATTGCATAGATTTATACACATTAGACCAAATGGGCATTGGAGCAAGTGGGAATTCGACCAAATGGGTATTGGACCAACTGTCAATTGGACCAAGTCGTATTGGACGAATGGCATTTAGACAAAGTGGGTCTTAGATGAAGTGGCTTTTGGACGAAGTGGCATTAGACGACATGGTCATTGGACGAAATGGCATTGGACGTAGTGGACATAAACAAGCAGAGATGTCAACACGTTACGGAATAATTATAACATTAGAAATTAGAACGAGAATAATGCAAAAAGTTAGAACACAAATGGCTTCTCACTAGAGAAAGCACGGATAATAACATATTGCTCCGTCATTCAATTTTGGGAATGCGTTCAAATCAATGGTTTACTTTCTATAGTTGTAGACTTTTTGTTTCAGCTGTTTTAACTATTTGCGTTATTCGCGTTCTAATTTCTAATGTCATAATTATTCCTTTATGCTAGGTTCACACTGCCGATCTGATCAACTCGATCAAACCCGATCAGGTCAAAACATCAATTTTCCCCCGATCATTCTCGACCAAGTGCTTGATCGGGTATCTACACGAGCCCTACCCGATCCCCTGTTCGATCGTTTACGATCCATACACGATGATGTCCGAGCTCTCCTCGATAACCACCTCGATTAGTACTCGATTACTTCGATTTGATTCGATGTATACACGATCATTACACGATCAATACTCGACCTCTTCTCGATAAACTAGACGTCTACTCGATTTTGATCCGTAGGGATGGAATTAAATGAGTTGCACTTTTGGGCGAAGTGGTAGAAGTTGTCCTTTAAAAAGGAAGAAGTCACAAAATGAATTTTAATAGATATCTTTGTATATAACGATTGACAAAGACAATTTTACGAAGAAGTTGGTTAAAAAAAATTGTTTATTATTTTAATTATTGAGGGTCGGATGAACAAGAATCTTTTCAATTTTGTTAACGATTTGCCGCATTGCAGTTGCATCCAATAAATACCAGGTAATACTATACTATAAGCGTTTTGAACAATTATCATTTAAAATTAAAGAAAAATTTAATCCCTTTGCTAGTTTTACCGCCTTTTTCTTTCATTTACCTTCATTTTTCCAAGAAAAAAAAGTACCGATATAAAATAAAATATCTAAGAATCCTAAAGTATAAGGTACTTTTATTTCAATTCTGTTAGGTATTTAAAAAAAAAAAAACATTGGCACATTTCATTGTACTGCATTAACATTAAAAACATTAAAAATGGATCTAGCTTTTATTTTTTCAACTTAAAAACGAAATGTCAATTTTTTTTTTTTTCCCTTTCCCCTTTTGGCGCCACTTTTTGTTGAACCGGGCCAAGTTCCCATTGGTCCTACAACTAGGAAACGAGGCCATAGTTGTAGAGTCTTTAGATTTATTTTTTATGTGCATGAGAATATACAGTGCGTCCCAAAAAGAACTATACACTTTTGACAAGGCTACCAAATAAAAAATATATGATTCTTGGGGGAAAAGTTTAGATGTATATAAAGCTCATATCCTCAACTATCATTATGACAAAAAATTTAGAAAATAATGCATTCTTCAGGTAGCAATGCCAGCTTTTATGAAGGACACAAAAAACAGCCTGCGCAGGAATTCCCTGTTCATTTATATCCCCTGTGTATGGCATGCCAAGAAGGATTCAAGTAACAATGGAATAAATCGGCTAACAAAGACAAAAATAAACTGAAATCGGAGCAAAAATCAATTGCCGGGGACAATAGCCGCTGTATTATGTTAAAGGTTTACCCAGTCAATTTTACACATATATCATTAAAATCTATTCTAAGATCACTCAGTTTTGCCGCAGTTGTGATCTATTTTGCAAACCACCATTCAAACTTATATTATGTTAATTCAATTCTTTTATTAATGCAATTAGATGTGCCAAGTCGATTTTAAAAAGTAGTATGAGCACTTTGAAATTTCTTTCAAATTTATTTTTGCTTCGTACGAGATTCTTGAATCAGCCATCAAAGTTTAGACAAAAAAACATTAAATTTTCGAGATGGGAATTTTGTATTTTTCTTTTTGCTCGTTCGAGTTTATTAATTCTGCAACATATTGTACAAAAAAGTGGTGCGCATTGAAACTTTGGACATAGATTATTAGAAATATCCCCTATAGCAACGAAAATAAAGAATGCAAAGATGAAAAGAAGGAAAGCCAAACACGCACCTAAATACCATTTCTACAGTAATGCAAATACACCTTTACAAAATAACACATGCTTTTATTGACACTTTGTTTACATGATCTATGAAGGATTTAAAAACGAAAAGGGTAAAAAGTGCTTGAAATATCACATGAATTTTGTCTCCTAAAGAAAATAAGTGGGATGATTCTCAATCAAGACTTTATTTATATATAGGGTACATGCAGGTAATATGGGCCCCCTAAGCTCATTTGCATGATTTGCATAAAATTGCAAAATAACACACAGTCTAATCTTTGTTTATATGAATCAATAACTACTGCTCTAACTTTTATTGTCAAGAAAAACAATTATCACCAACCCCCCTGTCTGCAATATTCAAATGTTGACGTCATTACCAAAGTGCCCATATTACCTGCATGTGCAGGTAATATGGGCACATGTATTTAATGTATATTTCAAAAACTACAATGACTCTACCATGTCTGGAATTTGCTTAATATGTTGAAAATCATTAACTTTAAGATATCATTTGAAATTATAAGACCCTTCAGTAAATACTTTGACTATATATTTCATTGTTTTTTTTATAAATATTATTTCTTTCTTTTAATATTATTTTAATGTTATTTTCATTATACAAGTCAATATAGGCCTACAATAAGTTATTTATATATATACTGTGAATATACCCCAAAAAATCGTAGCAAAGAGATTGATGCCTCATCCCAATACTGAGTATCAGAATCATTTCCGCCATTTTGGATGGCCCATATTACCTGCACTAATGTTGCTGTGTCGGGCAAGCATTCAATGCCACATTGCACCCCTTCACTACAACAAATTGACCTGTACACGCTAGTATGATCAAAATGAAACTATAAGCTTATTAAATATACAAAAAAAATTTGAGGTTACCCCCTCAAACACTCTTTCACCATCACACTCTGTGAAATATCAAATTTTACATCAGGGTAAAAAAATGCCGTATGTTTTACGTACCTTGTTGGTTTTCAGCAATTTTCTCAGAGAAATTTCGCCATCAGATGCTCTCACGACAATATATTTTCGTATACAGTTCATATGAACAACATTATGGTGCTCACACCGGTCGACGGTCACGACATGATTTGCTTCAGGTGGCCCATATTACCTTCTGGCCCATATTACCTGCATGTACCCTAGGCTCATTACAAAAAAACAAAAAAAAACAAACAAACAAAAAAAGTTAAAATGAAAAGAAGGCGAATAAACATTATACCTGTCATATTTAATTGATACTATAAGGAAACGTAGTTTATCAAAATGGCCCCTCTCCATATAGATTTTTCATCTGATTTTATTATTATTATGATCAGTTTTAACAAAACGAAACAAAACAACGACAAAATAACCCGTAATCGTTGCTTGTACTTTTCCCCTTCTATTTGTATCTACCATGCTATAATAAAGAAAATAAAAACATTATATTATCCATTTCTTTCACCATTCATTATGGCACATGAGTAGTTTCTTTCAATCATTTGGAAAATAAATATTTTTGATAATTCTAAGGGGCGGATCAAGGAGGGGAGGAAGACATGTTTCTGTTTTGCTTTGCTCGACCTGAGTGAATTGAATAAGCCTGTCCGCCCCAGCCATGGCATATAATTATACAGTCCTTGTTCATGTTGTTTCTTCAGACTTAGAATAATAGTAGTCGTATAGTTTAATATAAAATTTCTTGATTTATTGTATTTTATCTCAAACAAAAACTCGAACAAATCAGCAGTATGTGTACGACTATTGTCGAGTGCGATCGAGAAGTATATCGGGATGTGGTCGAGTGTGGTCGAATGTAGGTCGAGTCGTGATCGAGTTCAGTCGGAGAGATCAATAGCTGCCCTGAACCTGAGGTCGAGCTGTGAAAATTTTTTAATCGAGATGATTGGAAACCTATCGTGTAGTATCGAGTATGAATCGAGCTGATCGGGAACAGCAGATCGGGGGGAAATCATCCCGACCAAACTAGATTCATTCTACGACCGGTTTCCGATCGACTCGACCTCTTCTCGATCACTACTCGACCTGCTGAAGCTCGGGCTTCCTACTTGATATTTTTTGACATGTCAAAAAATATCGAGTAGGAAGCCCGAGTGAGGCCGATCAAGGTAGATCAAGGTAGATTGACCCCGATCACCCTTCCCGACCATTTAGACTATGGGATGGTTCCCGATAATGTCGCTAGTTTTCCATTTCCGCAGGGTTGAAAAATCCACCACGCTCCTGTCATATGAAAATCGTTTTAAAACAGGGCAACATCAATGCGATATGTCGCATATCTTCTAATTTGCAATACAGCTAGAAAAAAAAAAAATAAAAGATATCACCGCTCACTCAATCTGACTCGCTGAATCAACTAGAAAAGGCCGGCATTAACTGTGTGTTTCGTATATTAAAAGCAAATGCACGGCATGTACCTGTCATATTGATCTATGCGGCCTCGTTCAAAACAATTCACATTTCTTTACCTAGCGATAGTGCGTATGTAAACAAGAGATCAAACCTCGACGTCTTTGATTCCCAATGAAAAATGAAAGTGATTGTTGAGACAGGATTATTGGGGCCCCAAATTATTTTTAACTTTTAGTACTATATAGAAAACAATATAATCATGGATTCTTACCTAAACTTTTCAAATATGTCCCAAACATCAGGAAATATCCAGTCATAACCAGTAACCAACATTCATATGATTGAGAGAACAAACCTAGTTCGAATCACTATATGTTAAATGAAAGAGTAATGAATCGGAACACAACTGAATCAATTTAGTTGCAAGAAAACAGGTGCCGGCTTGTTGTGCATTTTTCAACGAAATTACTACTCCTCATTTATTTTCTTCTCCCTATTATAAAGAAGAAGGGAAATGTATCATTGTATTCATTCCAAGAACTACAAATTTTAACAAATGGTCTCCTTAATTCCACTCGTTTGAAACGCACCCACACGCTGCTGTCTTTTAATGGCAAACTGGAAAACAAGTGGCATAAGTCATTTTTTTAGTATCTATCTATGTGTCCCTCATGTAGGCTAAATTTTCATTTGCACTCCATTCTTGCTTTGTGCAGACGGTTAAGGCTCGGTATCATGGTTTGAGATTAACGTGCAAAACTTGATTCCTTTTGCTATTTGATGATTAAAATATTGCAGTTCTTCTCAAAAAATTCTATTAACTAACACAAAACATATTCAAATTGATTTAATTTTCTATTATCTACAAGATATGGAAAATATGAACTAAATGCTCATCATGTACCACCTCTCCCCTTCCAATCCTCCTAGCCATCGTGGGAGAGAGAGAGAGAGAGAGAGAGAGAGAGAGAGAGAGAGAGAGAGAGAGACATAGGGGGTGGGGAGAGAAATATAAAAGCAATAATCATGTACACTTGAAGGCTTAAATTTGACAATGACAACAGAGTTCGGAAGATTATAATGTGTTGATACAGCTCTGCTGTCATTGTCATTTTGACCCTTCATGTGTACATGATTTATTGTTTTTATAAGCACATTAACCGGAATCCTGATCAATCGGTGCTTCAAATGGAACATTTTCATACGCCAAACCGAACGAGGTGAGAATGCCTCGTGGCATTGCACGCACTTATTGATAGGTGGCGAATGTGTTAACTACACGCAACAAATGGGGACATTGCCAAGTTGATCGATTTTCGTAATGTTTATTATTCTTAAATTCTATTTGAATGATGGTGCAAAATCTAAGATATGCGACATTATACGAATTTGGCTTTATATAATTTAAATTTTTTTTTTTTTAAAAATAAAAACTTTAAATCCAAAAATAAATTACCTAAAGTGTTGTGGGATGGCTAACCCTGGGAGAAGTCACAATTTGAGCAACCATCCTATAGTCTAATTGCCGACCAAGCCAAAATGCTCCCAAATATGGTGATCGGGTTTGATCGAGTTGATCAGATCGGCAGTGTGAACCTAGCATAACGTGTTGGCATCTCTGAACAAGTATCGGGCTGTATTAAACCATATTAATCATCCAATGCGAGTGTGGGCCACATTGCATACAACTTCGGAAATACTTTGACTCTGCTTTGATCTAGGTCTTGTTTAGCCCCTGGGGGCGTTTCACGAAACCGTTTTCATTATATTTAGAAAATATTTTGATATGTTACTAATCTTTTCAGGCTAAACTTATTCGCAATACATTGCAGGTGTAAATATATAAAATAAATATGCAATTATACAATTCATATGCAATTATGTACATCTAGCTCTATAAAAAAAGATATCGCAGTTAATCTTCATAAGGAATACGTTCTCATCAGAGCAGAAATTTTATAATTGTTCTATCAAAAGTACACATTATGCTTCTATTCACCTCTCCTTGCCCCCTGGCATTGCCTGGAGCATCCCATCCCATTGGTTACAGTTCGTTGTTATACAGCTCATCTGTCCGGACGTTCGGTGGTCCAAAAATGAAATAAGGTACGTTCATCCGAACATTTGATGTATTATTCCGAAGGTTCATTCGTACAGAAATCAAATAGAGCTCATTTTCCGAAGGTACTTTCGTCCGAAACTGGAATAAGGTTCATTCGTCCGAAAATGATTATCAGATTATCAACATTTCTGACGAGTGAACCCTATTCCTTTTCGGACGAATAACAACTATTCAATTTTCGGACGAATGAACCCTATTTCACTTTTGGATGAACGAACCCTATTTCACTTTCGGACGAACGAACTTTCGGTCAAATGAACCTTTGCAACAACGAACTATTTTCAATTTTTGGACAAACGAGCCTTCGGAACAACGAGCTGCACCCTCGACAACCCTCTTATCACATACCTGCTGTCTAGGCAATTAAGCCTTTAGGCTCTGTTAGTGTCGGGGCCAAAGCCAATGTAAGAGGCAATTAAGAAAAAATCCTGGAATATCTTTCAAAATATTACAAAAATAACACTTAATATTGGAAAAGGGAATGGATTGTCTTCTCGAATTCACTCTGTATTAACTTTTGTTTGTTCACTACCTTTGCATGAACATCATTGAATGTCAGAATATACACCTTTAAACAACTTTTGGGATATATTTTGGAAAATGTCAAGTACCCGTATGTTTATATACATAAAAACAATCAAAATAATATTTATTTACTTGTAGATCATTTAATGTTCTTAAAATTTTACTGCAGAAACCGGTTCATTTGGGGTTTAAAAATTCAAAGACATTTTTATTCATAGAAGACACCATACCTATTCCCATACGTCCGTGTACGGAGCTTTTAGAGATATTGACGTTTTCGGCGAAATCAAGATCACGATTTTAAGATGATATAACTTTTTGTTAAGATAATAAACGAACCTGCATTTCTCACAAGATGTCGTGCATATATTGGAACAATTTTCTAAATAGTTACACTTGAATTTTCTCTACGCAGTTTTGACAAATGCGAAGTATAAATTTTTATTACATTCCATTTTTTGAAAAATATTTTAAGAAATGAACTTCTTTGGGCTGAATATTCATTTTTACCCCTCTAAATTCCATCAAAATTGGTTTCAGCTTGTAGGAAATTTATTTCTCTTTTATATGATCTGAAATTCGGGGCGATGTGATAGTTCCTCCAAATGTTATCTCCAAAATATTATTTGTCATAAAAAGGGCAACAATTTTGGACGCCCCTCAGATTGAGTGGCGATCGCAACAAATTTCGACGAGCACACCTATTAATTATTGTGTCCAATGATATTTTCTTTCGAAAAAATAAGGTGTGCTTAGTTTGTACAGTAACAACATTTGACCCTTCAATTTATGGGTTGGATCTCCTCTTAGTTGGTAGTAAAATCGATCTCATTAGTCCCAAAATTTTAATAAGTAAGTTTGGATATATATTTTACAAATTTGTAATGTATTCTTGATTTCTTTTTGTCAGCGAACTGAAAATAGAAGAAAAACCTCAATCTAGTTCAATTTTCAGCTAGCATTATTTTTTCATAGTCTGTTTTAATAAAGTATCAAATTAGAACATGGGGGGGGGGGTACCCGTCTAATGTTCCGACGTGGTCTTATTAATTTCATGATCGACACCTTCTAAATAATGCAGTAAGCGACCGGGTGTATTTTAAAACAAATTATACATTTTGCATAATTCTATGAGTTTTCATACTGTTTTTGACCGATTTTATCGCGTCAATTTTCGATAATATTGATTTTTTTTTCTAAAACATAATTTCTAAATATCAGCGAAACCGTGATTATGGCTATTACTCGATGACATCATCTCCGATAATATCGATATTGCAAGTTGTCTACCTTGGAAGAGCTT
>CALNVZ010000174.1:71569730-71583260 GCA_940671915.1 Paracentrotus lividus
TGTCATACCATTTGTTTATAGGCCAAAGTGTTATATGATTAATGGGCTACATTCATTAATACTCACTTTTGTAAAAAAGTCAAGGTAGAAAAGTAAAAAGAATTGTTAATATATATGATTGTACAAAAAGTATATTATATGTATTCAGCCTATATAGGTCCTTTAAAAGTTACTAACTGCACCAGTAGTGAACCAAAAACCCAGAAATTCTGCCTTTAGGCCTCTTAGAATTATTTCCTTATGTTACATACTTATTGTCATTTCGGGAGATGTAGGTGCAATAATATAAAACATGCATCACACGGATCGACTGTATTTGGAGGCGTCCAGTGCCTGAATTTCAGCTGAGATAGTCTAGCTCAATGTACTGAAGCCGACTGGCCAGAAATATACATTGAAATAGGCAGTGAAATGTGATGTGCTGACAGCTTGTTGTATTCCCTTAAAAAATGCTAACAAATTCAAATATCGCGATTTCCAAATTTTACTGTTACTAACCCAAAAATAAAAATATAAAAATATAAAAAATTATAAAACAACTATAACATTGGCGGCAATATTCAAAATTGAATGACATGCGCCGGTTAAAACTAAAACAACAACAACATAACAACTCCTTATTCCCAAAAGCTTCCTATTCCGCGGGTCCCGTACGTGTAGAGAAAAGACACTTCAAACTTACGCGGGACTCATTGGCCGATCTCCCTCGTATGCTACGTTCACACAGAACAGAAGCTACGTACCGAGTTGTGCGAGTTGATTTTTGAGGGGACTCGCTGAGAAACTCTCGCCTTCAACTCTTGATAACCTCCATAACTCGCCGCACTTCGGCACAACTCTTTACAAACTCTCATTGACTCTTTGCCAGCTCGGCACAAGTCGCATGAAGCTCGGCGCAATGTTTAAAAATTTCATAAAAATCAGTCAAGCTCTGTGAGAATCTCTTTGAATGACTCGTCAACTCTGGGACAACTCGTAGTAGACTCGCACAACTCGTGAGAGACTCGTAAGAGACTCTTGCAACTCGCCGGACAAATCCGAATTAAGGTAATTTGCATAAATTACCAGATAAAATCTTTCAATACACGAGTTTCAACCGCGATTCTAGTGCTGGCAATGAAGATTCTGTGCAAGCAACTGAGAGTTCTGTACGGGAGCACTAGATGCTTCTGCAGCAAGCTCACGAGTCTATTGGCGAGTTTATACGAGACGAATAATTGGGGTTTTATCCGTGTTCAGTTTGGCGCGAAAAACTATGTCACTAGCATTTGCCTCGGCGTGCTAAAAGGATAAAGACTCTGAATAGACTCAGAAACCCCAAACATGCCAAAAGTAATCATAAAATGATTTAGATTGGGAATCATAGAATCCAAGCAATTAATACGGATAAAGGCTGAAATATAGGCTCAAGACTCCTGTCTCCCGGAAGAGTGAATCTACCGATAGAGGCGAACCTGAAAAGACGTCATCACAGCCAACAAGACTGGAACTACAGGCGCGTATCCAGGAGTTTCGCACCCGTGGGGGCCCGACGTTGAATTTTTGGCACCCCTGTGTACTTTCAAATATATGGCGTCCCCCCCAGTCCCCCTCCCCCTCACCCCCCCCCCCCGACAGGCAAACATAGGCCTACGGCTTAAAGTCATATTGTAAGGATTTGAATAATGATTTATATTGAAGTTTTTTTTGTTTTTTTTTTTTTTTTTTTAATACTTGCCAAATGGTGAGTTCATGAAAAGAATCATTCTAGGATCATACTGAGGTATTACCGCTATAGAGAAATACCGAATAATTCTAAATACCGAGTCGCTGAAGCTGACGGATCGATTTTCCCCCCTTTTTCACGTATCAAACAGCAAAGAATTTCTAAACAATTAGCGGTATCAATTGTGTTTAGCTCTTCATCAGTATATCATTATGAACGGGAAGCTTAATTTGTGTCCATCAAAACGAACTTGAAATAAGCCAGAATAAAATCATGTGAAAATTTGTCCATTCAGTAATGTGAAATCATAAACCAAATGTATATAATTTGTTAGTTTTGTTGTTCAGAAATCCTCTATAATACTGGTTATTCAAGAGAGAAAAATAGTGCGAGCGTGAAATCGCTCAATCTATTAATTCCTTCAAACCACGAGCGCATAATTAGATTGTATCGGTTATATGATCTTCTGAACTGTGACATTTTTATGACTCCTCAGGAACACAAATGTAATAAACTCTTGGAAAATGATGCCAGAGCGCGAAGCGCCGAGCCAAAAATTCTTGCTCTATGTAATAGATGAACCTGAAGTTTAGGATCAAATATTGGCCTCCATATTTAAAGAACCGTATGTTGTCCCAGTAATTACATATTATGAAAGAAAGAATGAATATCTATCATCTTATCTAGCTGCTATATCTGTCCTTCGCTTCCTTCCCTAAGTTTATAAATTGCGCCCTAGGTTTAAAGACTTAATTTAGGAGCCAACTAAATCATTTGGCTCCCTCTAAATGTTGGTTATATTGAGCTCACATACATGTACGAATCTTAAGTGTGATTATGAGCCCCTGCGAAAATGCAATAATAAATGTAAGCTGTTATTATTCAAAAATCTTAAATGGTTGAATGATTAGCTTATCCTAATGTAATTATGTCTCAGAGGAAAAACACGGCTGAGAGCGGAATGTATGTCTTTGAAATGATGAGAAACATGGCATTGGCATGCGTTCCCTCAGGGAACACAATGCTAAATACACTCAATTCGTCGGATAAAAAATTATGCCGAGCGTCGTTAGCGACGATCACAAATATTTTAGCTTAATGTATATAAGCATACCAGGAGCAGATATTAAATTCTAGAGACCATCATACCAAGTTGTTGCCCCTTAGTTTCAGGTAATATTCGGCACACCTCCCTAAGTTCATAATTAAAGTGGACTCCTAAGTTTAAGATAATTTGTCATCCCTAAGTCTCAGTTCAATTGGACGCCCTTACGTTTAAGCTCAATTTGGCGCCCCTAAATTAGGTCACATTTGAAATGCAAAAATGATGTTAACTTGATATCAAATTGATTTGAAATGTTTATTTGTTTAAAATCCCATAATGATAAATTTTTGGTAGAGGAAAAACATACAGTGCAGTGCGCGTGAACCAATAACGAAAGTTTACTATTCTATTTCAAATGTCTATTAAGAAAACAGGCTTTCATGCGTTCAGGACCAAACACATGTAATAAATCATTGGGGGGTAAGGATGCAGCGCAAAAGCGCGGCGAAATTTTGCTATGTATATATACAGACCCGGAATGCATGAATTTGAAATTTTGCCTCTTATCTACATAGAGACCGCTATTTAAAAACCATATTGTGTAACGCCCCTCTGTTCAGGAAATTCGCCGCCCTTACTTTCAGATCATTTGCGGCGCCCTATAGCTGTAAGCTCAATTTGTAGCGCCCCTAATTTAAAATCGATTTTGACCCTTAACTTCAATCGTGATCCCCATAAGCTTATCAGTCATCTTCGGCGCCACTTACGTCGTCAGCTCAATTTGGCGCCGCTATATATTTGAATCATATAATTTTGATAACGCAAAAAAAAAATAATAATAATTAGGGAGATCCGGGTATGGACGTACAAAATTCATCATTTTGGCGCCAGTATCAATTTAATGAAATATACCACACACTCCATTTTGGGTCTATAGTTAGCCTTAATGTTGGCTACAAACCTGACTGGCATCATAAAACATTGAAACATTAACACTAATTAACTATCAGCTTAATATAATTGAAGCCATTTTTTCTGTAACAACCTACCCCGGTTACGGGTAGGTTGTTACACCATTACGGGGTAAATTGTTACTATGTAAAACATAACGGGATACATTTGTCTAAAATGTGTAGAAATTCTTTCTTATACTCATACTTTGTTCCAAACTTTCCAGTTTCTGTGTCGTTAACAGTAGATCAAGTAGTAGCTCTAGCATAGTACTAAAGATTAATAGAAATAACAAAATATTACCCTGAAAATTGAAACAAAAATTACTTACCATGTGTAATGTAAATTGGGGTAGGTTGTTACATCGACATGAGTAGGTTGTTTTAACACCTACCCCATGGTGATTTTACACATAAATCAAACTGTAGCAAAGCTCATTAGGCAAATTAACAGCATGCTCAAGTGGTATATTAGTGACATACATTGCTACTATATTCACATATACCAGCATCATCAATGTGCCTTCAGTTACGAATCTATCAAATTTTAATTTTGTCTACAAAATTCACTTGGATACTGTAAAAAAATTTTTTGTTGATTATCAACTTTTAATAAAAATACGGAGAACCTCACGACCGTGCGAATTCATCACAGCTATCACAGCTGTGTAGGCGTATATAGATGCCAGTAGCACGAACTCCTTTTCCAAACTTAGCACACTGAGACTTGTAAAACTGACCGTTCTAACTTCCGTACCGGTCTTCCCTCATATGAGAATAAAAGACTAAACAAATATAATACGTAAATGTTTTTGAACGGATGCATTTCGAATGATAAGAAAACAGCGACATTTTACGCGTTTTCCTCGACACAATGTAATAAATCAATTGGGGAAAAGATGATAGCGCTAGCCGAGCCATGGAATTTAAATATTTTGCTATTCTAGATTGAGACCATTTTAGAAGACCCCTATTGTTTTTTAGCGTGTTTTTGGGCCCCTTAGTTTCACCGTATATTCGGCACCCCTCCCTAAGTTTTAGCGATATAAGTTGGAGCCTATAAGTTAAGATAAATTGGCCCCCTATAATGATCTTCAGGTATTCGCGCCTCCTAACTTTGAGCTCAATCGTGCGCTCCTTAATTAAGATCGATTTGCCCCCCTTATACTTCAGGTTAATATCAGCGCCCCTAAGTCTTAGTCAATATCAGCGCCAGTAGTTCAGATCACATTTTGCGCCCCTCCTACATTTGTTATAAATTTAGAGCGCCTTTACGTTTTAAGCATACTTTTGGCCGCCCCTCTAGGTTTAATCGATTTTTGCCCCTCTAAATTTAAGGATTCGATTATTGCGCCCTAAGTTTAAGATCGATTTTTGCGCCCCTCCTTAAATCATAAGGAGTCGATTTGGCCGCCCCCACCTAGTTCTCAGGGGTCATTTGTGCGTGTCCCCACGCTTTAATGCTCATTTCTTGGCGCCCCTCTTCTAATTTTATAGTGATTTGGCGTCCCCCCTTAAATTTAAGGTCGATTTGGCGTCCCAACCCTATGTATGAAGTGTCCATTTGGTGCCCCTTAAGCTTAGGTCCATTCGCGCCATAATGTTTGGCGTTTGCTTAGTTTATGTCGATTTGGCGCCCTATTTTTTTTAAGGGCCCCTTCCCCTCTCCCTTTTTCATTTGGCGCTCTCTTACCTTAATTCTATGTCGATTCTCGCGCCCAGTTTACTATCAAATGCGCTCCGTCATGATCAATTAGGCGCCCTGCTTAGTATTTGCTGTGCCATTCTTAAGTTCCTCGGCTTTCTACGTTTAGCTCAAGTTGGCTCCCCGTAGTATTAATACGTGATTTTGGCGCCCCATCCTAAGTTTCGGGTCAGATTTTTGGCGCCCCCACGTTAAGCTCATTTTTGCGCGCCTTCTAATTTTTAAGTTTGACTTGGACGCCCCTTAAATTTAAGGTTCGCATTTTGGCGTCCCACTCCTCATGATGAAGTCAGATTGGCTGCCCCTTAGCTTAAGGTCCTTCGGGCCCATAAGTTTTATTGCCGCGTATGTCTTAGGTTTTACTGTCGATTTGGGCGCCCTAATTTTTTTAAGGTGCCCCCTTCCCCTCTCCCTTTCTTCGATTTGGCGCCTTATCTTTAATTCAAGTCGATTCGGCGCCTAATGAGTTTACTTTCAATAGGCGCCCCTCTCCGCTCAGCAGTCCATTTGCGCTCCCATCTAAGTTTTGGAGTTTACATTTTTGGCGAACCCGACGATTAAGCTCACAAGTTGCTCCCCCCGTAGTTCTTAATATCGATTTGCAGCCCCCCCCCCTAAAGTTTAAGGTACGATTTGGCCCATAAGTCTTAATGGTAATTGGCGTCCCTCAGTTTACTGTTTGATTTGCGCCCTAAATATTTAAGGTCGATTGGCGACCCTAAGTTTTAACGTAATTTGGCGTCCCCTTAGTAACTGTCGATTGGCGCCCCTCCCGCCTAAATTGATAAGTACGATTTGGCGCCCCTAGAGTTTAACGTCCAATTATTTGCACCCCTTAGTTTACTGTCGATTTGGCCTGCCCACCCTAAATTTAAGTC
Source organism: Paracentrotus lividus (assembly GCA_940671915.1). Classification (NCBI taxonomy): domain Eukaryota; kingdom Metazoa; phylum Echinodermata; class Echinoidea; order Camarodonta; family Echinidae; genus Paracentrotus; species Paracentrotus lividus. The sequence continues at coordinate 71,576,014 of CALNVZ010000174.1, forward strand.
GATTTGGCGTCCCCCTTTAATTTTAAGGGTCAATCTTTTGCGCCCCTAAGTTTAACAGTCGATTTGGCGCCCCCCTCCCCCCCCCATTTTTTTTAAGGCGCCCCTCTTTCCCCCTCCATTTCACCTTTCTCTCTCTCTTCTCCTTTCTATTTCCTTCCATTCTCTTCCCCCCCCCCCCCCCACCTTTTCCCTTTCTCTTCTCCCTTTTTCTCCCTCTCCTTGATTTCCGTCCTTTTTTTTCTTCTTTCTCTTTTCTCCTTTTTCTTCCCTTTTCTTACTATTTCGGCTGCCCCCATACCCCTGCGCGCGCCCCCTGGGGGCCCGGGCACCGTACTAGCCCCCCCCCCCCACAGGGAATACCGCGAGCATGACATCATGAACAGAATTCAGAACTCCCCGCATTTTAGCTACATAATCAAAGGTCTGAGGAGCAACTCTGTATTAAATGAAACTTGATAACTTCGCATTAACTCGACGCTTTACTCGTCAATACACTCCTCTTCACTCGGAGACTAAGATTCGCATATAACTCGGGAGAAATAACTTCGCTACTACTCGGTTTTTACCTATCTTCGCACTGAACCTGTCAACTCGTATTTAACATACGCAAGTTCAATCTCTACAAGCATGAAAAATTGTGTCATCTTCACGCGAGTTTCCCGCGAGTTGAGCTTCGCGGTCAAAGCGTCGCAAGACTCGTCATGATTCCGCCTTTCCTACCCGCAACTCTCATTCTCTAGGTGACCTGAACTGGTAGCATTACGATTTTATGTGCACACGCGATACATTTTTCCTTAGTAGTTATTGCCTTATAAATGATAGGGAGCGGGCCGACAGATCGCTGTTGCTCTCATTTTCCCCTGCAGTTTTTCTCAAACCGATTAGCGCTCCGTAGGCAAAACCCCGTCAGAGTCACCCAAAGGGACCACGAAGCGGTTTTCTGCCGTGGTAGCCGTACATGTTTCTGACGTATTCCGTTGCGGCTCCGCCGTGTTTTTCGTGTGGAGACCTCCAAATACAAATTTGACAGGCTCTCTGCATCGGTTCCCTGTCTGCGCGACTTTCTGGCGGGGCCCCGGCCAGTGCACTTAAAGGTTACCTGATGAGACATACAGAGAATGCCTTTTACTGTCTTTTTAAGCCGACGTCGATCAGATACTCAAAACTTGGTTCTGAAACTATTATTTCTGTTTATATATAGATATATATATATCGTATACACTATACCTGTACATACATCTACTATATATTATACTTCTCTACTTGTAGGGGCGCTTCTGTCGCGAGAAAAAACTCATTTTGTCTCTTTAGATAGTTATCTAGTACATAGCATACTTTATGTTTCCCGAATACATGGACCATCAATATCACTTTCAAATTGAGATATAATTTCTTCTCCTAATGAGGTAATGCTATGTGAGTACAAGATGACAGAATGACATTTTAGCATCATCAAAATTCGCTTACTGAACTATCGGTTTATACCAGCGATGGCATTTCTTATTTATTCATAGTTAAGATTCTATACCTTTGCAGCAATCCATAAAAACAAAATTAAAAAAAAAAATTTCTTGAGGTCAGTTCGAACTCCATGTCCTCTGAGATGAGAGTCTGTTCCTCATCGCACCTAGGCCAGCATTTGATGAGCGAACAACTTGACTTTTTTATTTAAAATGAACTAAACTATTATATATATATAGGTGCCGACATCTCAAGGCTTATTTATTGTAATTAATTTTTTAAAAACGGTTCGAGAAATTTAAGCTCAATACAGAATTTATCAAAACACTGATACAACTACGCCGTCCGCAGTCCCGCGTGACTTGGTACTGTGATCGCTCACTCTATTTACTAATAGTCAGTACACGAAGCTCTGTCCAGGTAGATCAACTTGCGCAATACGATATTATCGGAGGATGATTCATCGAGTAAATAGCCATATCACGGTTTCGCTGATATATTCTAGAAATTATCTGTTTTTAGAAACATAAAAATCAATATTAATCGAATAATTGATCGCGTATAACTAATTGGTCAAAAAACAGTATGAAAACTCACTAGATTATTGCAAAATGTTCATAATTGTATTATAAATACACACCCGGTCAGCTTACCTGCATTATTAGAAAGGTGCTCGATCATAATAATAGTGACCACGTGGACGGAACATATAGACAGGTACCCCCCCCCATGTTCTAATTTGCATACTTATTAAAACAGACTATGAAAAAATAATGCTAGCTAGAAAATTACATAGATGATGGTTTTCTTCTATTTTCAGTTCGCTGACAAAAGAATATCAAGAATACATTACAAATTTGTAAAAAGTATATAATATCCAAAGCATATACTTACTTAAATATGTTGGACTAATGGATCATTTACTACCAATAAAGAGGAGATCCTAACCCATAAATTGAGTGGTCAAATGTTGCTTACTGTACAAACTAAGCACACACTTTCATTTTCAAAGAAAATCATTGGACACAATTAAATTATAAGTGTGTGTGCTGCGATCGAAATTTGTTTGCGTCGCCCACTCAAATCTAGAGGGCGTCTCACAAATTGTTTCCCTTTTTATGACAGAATTAATATTTGGAGATAACATTTGACGAAGGTAGAACTATCACCATCGCCCCCGTAATTTTACAGTATCATCACTACAAAGAAAATAAATTTCCTACCAAGCTGAAACCAATTTTGATGGAAATTTTAGAAGGGTTAAAAATGAATATTCAGCCCACAAGAAGTTCATTCTAAACTATTTTTCAAAAAAATTGGAATGTAATAAAAATACTTCGCATTTGTCCAAACTGCTAGAGAAATTCAAGTTGTATACTATTGTAGAAAAATATGTTCCAATAATGCACGACATCTGTGAGTAAATGCAGGTTGTTTTATAATTCCTAACAAAAGTTATATCATCTTAAATCGTGATCTTGACTTTCGCCGAAAACGTCAATATCTCTAACAAGCTCCGTACTACACGTTACGTATGGAATAGTATAATGGTGTCTTCTGATGATAATAAAATGTCTTTGAAATTTTTAAACCCAAATTGAACCGTGTTTCATGCCTAGTAAATTTTAGAACATTAAATATCATATCTAATAATAAATATATTTGTGATTGTTTTAATCTGTATATAAACTCACGGGTACTTGACATTTTCCAAAAAATCCAAAAGTTGTTTTAAAGGTTAATATTCTGACTCAATATGTCATGCAAGTTAGGAAACAAAACAAAAGTGTAATACAGGAGTGAATTCAGAGAAGACCAATCCATTCCCTTCCATATCATTAAAAGTGTTATTTTTGTAATATTTCGAAAGATATTCCAGGATTTTCTTTAAATTGCCTCTTAACATTTGCTTAGGCCCGACACACAGAGCCTAGAAGCTTTAAATTGCCTAAGACAGCAGGTATGTGATAAGAGGGTTGTCGAGGCGTCAGCTCTGTTGTTCCGAAGGCTCGTTTGTCCAAAATTGAAAATATTTCTTTGCTGCAAAGCGTTCCATTGACCGAAAGTTCGTCTCGTCCGAATGAAATAGGGTTCGTTCATACCAAATGTGAAATAGGGTTCATTCGTCCGAAATTGAATAGTTGTTATTCGTCCGGAAAAGGGAAATAGGGGTTCACTACGTTCAGAAATGTGATAATCTGATAATCATTTACTCGGACGATATGAACCATATATTCCAGTTTCGGACGAAAGTACTCGGAAAATGAGCTCTATGATTCATCTCTCCTTGACACAATAGTGGTCTCTATCCAAGCCGCTCTGAGGGTAAATCTCGTGCGAAAAAAATTGGAACCGCACTGTAGAGAAATTATAAAAACAACTGATTCCCTCGCCGTACGGGTCCCCCCCGGCCACGAACTGTGATCTAGGCATAAGATTGGAGCTAACTCCGTGGTTGGCGGATAAAAATATGACTTACTTGTCCATGGTTTCGTGAAACGACCCCCATTCTTTTCTTCATGATGAATCGAGAACTTGTAATGCCTCGTACCGGTAATCAATTCAGCCAGTCAATTTGAGCAACAGCTATAGAAAGATGTGAGAGTCCTGAATTAAGTATTTGAACTGTGACTGATCAAACTCCTGAATAGAGGTAGCATGGTCGAGTGCCTAAGCCAGTATGCCACCCCGCCCCATCCACAAGATATATTTCACGTGATTTGCACAAGCAAGTAAGGGCCACTTTAATGCCCTTCTCAATGCTCAAATAGCACGATGGCGGTCATTAGATCTGTTTCTCCTAAGCCAGGAATAGTCACCATTTTACTTCTTGGATGTTGCTCCTGTACACTTGGTTTCAACATTCTCATGTCGTCTTACTATGGAATGGGAAGTCACTTTATTGCCGGAACCAAGATAGCGGAAAGTCTGTCAACCAAGGGACATAATGTTACATTTCTTATTGCTGAAGCTTATGCCCATCGAGCCGAGGACCCCGCATATTCAAACTTTTCCTTCCTGGTTTTCAAACACAAGGCACCGAAGGAAGAGATTATCAAGGTCTTTGGACATTTTGCTAGGAATGCTTTCGAAAACTCCCTAATGCAGTTCATTCAGACCATTAATGAAATATTGGAGCATAATGTAAACGACTGTATATCTATTATCAGAGACGATAACCTGTTAGAGAACATTGAGGTAATCGATGCAATGGTCGTAGATATGGCTTGGAATTGTGGGTACTTCTTAAGAAACTTTTTGGAGGGGAAGACAAACAACAGTAGGCGGATTCCTCTGATTGCTATGACTCCCACACCCAATCAGTTTGGTTCTACATTTGAAGAGATGACATCACCTTTTAATCGTGCCTACCAACCAGAACTCCATAGTGGATACACCAACAGAATGACATTTCTTCAAAGAACTACGAATGTGCTAATGAACTACCAAATACAAATACTCGCAAAGTTATTCGAAAACGCCTACCGCGAATTACAGGAGGAGACTGGTCATAGCTACAATAATTTGGATAGTTTAGCACTATATGGAAATGCTGATATTCTATTGCTAAACTCGCATGCTGCCGTCGAATTTCCTGCACCTTTCTCCCCAAATATTAAACTAATAGGTGGACTAACTTGTCGTCCAGCTTTCCCTCTCGCACAGGTAAATGGGTTAAGGTTATGTAATTGTGTATACGATGCGCAGTAGAGAAATTACAGGTGCGGTCAATTAAACTTATGCATGGTCAATTCATAATTGACCTTGCACTGGGAAGTACCTTACTGCAGCAGTTTTCTTTCAATGGAAAGTCAATGCAGAAAAGTGTCTTGAGCAGCTCAAGGCGGCAAATATAAAAAAAAAGGGTAAAAAAATTCTACTAAACAAAATTAAAAATATCTAATGGAAGAATTATATTGCAATGAGACTATAGATTATCTTAATATACTTTGAGGTAAGTTTAAAGCTAGTTTCGCTAGTTATTATTAAGAAGTTTCCTCAGCAACGAAGAGGGCGACAGACAGTCATTTTTCAGTACTGACTGATGTTGGTTTGCAGCTGTATGTGGGTGCGGTGGGCGATTCCCTTAAAAGCTCCGCAATCGCCCTTGCCCTTGAAGACAAAAATGTTTGTGAGGAGGGCGAAGACAGATTATCAGAAATTACACCTTATTGGATCGTTTATTCGAAATAGAATACGGTTGTTGTAACACTTTTTTTTTGGTCCGAACCCGAAGTTCCATACACTTGAATGTTCGTGTACGTATCCTAAAATGAAACCAGTTTCGTTTACCCGAACATTTGATTAAATAGCCCAAGGGATCTTTGCTCTGAACAGTGAATATTATAGGCCTGTTATAGGCCTATTTGTCCGAAGGTTTGTTGTTCTAAAAACGAATGATGGTTCGTAAGTTCAAATAAAAAAGAGTTGGTAAGACTTACGAACCATATTTCATTTTCGAATCAACGAACCTTCGTAACGACATGCATCATCCTATCTGCCAATAGCAAATACCTCATTTTGTTGTAATATTCTTCTCTCGAAGAAGGTGCACTGTTAGAACAATTTTCAGAACTGAAGTGGCTATCCTGCATGGGTAAATAAAACGATAAATATTATTATTATTATTATTATTATTATTATTATTATTATTATTATTATTATTATTATTATCATTATCACTATTATTATTATTGTTATTATTATTATTATTATTATTATTATTATTACCATTATTATTATTACAGGACCTGGAAGACTTTGTACAGAGTTCTGGGGAGCATGGTATCATTGTCTTCACTCTTGGTACATACACGTCCTCTATTACGACGACCAGACCCGATATATTGGTGATGTTTGCCGAAGCTTTCCGAAAGTTGCCCCAGAAGATTGTTTGGCAACTCAAAGATGTACCTGATCTGGATCTACCGTCAAATGTGAAGACAATGCCCTGGCTTCCTCAAAATGATCTGCTAGGTATGAAGCATTCTTTATTAGTAGTATTGTACGAACTACGCGATTCAGCGTTGTTAGGTTAACAAAATGCAGATTATCTTACCAAAGACTTAAAATTATCGAATTTTAGCAAAAGTTATCCCCAAGTACATTTCCATACCAGTCCACTGAGAATCCATAATCATTGGGGTGATAAAGCTAGAACTTTAAGTCTGGCAATCGCTAAAAAGACGCGTCTTAGCCCCCGTGCGTACCCGGTCTCTGCCGAACTTTGGTCGGGTGAAGAAGAAGAAAAAAAGAAAAAAAAAGGCAAAAATAAATTTTAGCTGAAAAACGGATTTGAAATTATATTTATGAAATCAAGGTTTTGAGCAATTTTAAGTCTGACTTGCTGATACAAAATTATGCGTAAATTTGGAAGTTTGCTGTTGTTAATTTGGTTTTAAATACGTCGTCGGGAGAGCCTCTAGATAAATACTTTTTGTCACGATGCTGTCAGGATAACACGTATACAGGGGCGGATCAGCGCCTAATCTAAAATTGTAGTAGTATCATTTTTGTTATTTGGCGCCCATTTCAGGTCATCCCAAAACCAGAGTACTTCTTTACCAAAGCGGTAACAATGGTTTCCAGGAGGCTGCCTACCATGGAGTGCCAATCGTCGCTATTCCATTTTTTGGTGACCAGCCTGATGTCGCAGCCAGGATTGAGGGTAGAGGAATGGGAATCAGGCTCAATAAACAGTCTTTGAATGCTGATGTCATCCACCAAACCCTAACTGAGGTCATTAACAATCCAAGGTAAGAGGAATGGGCATCAGGCTCAATAAA
>CALNVZ010000174.1:71592985-71633201 GCA_940671915.1 Paracentrotus lividus
GCATGCAATGCACTTATATAACTTACGTCTTATGAGGGCGCTGTGCGGTGTATTCAAGGCCCTTATATAAATACAGGCCTGTAATTCGTGGAGTAGTCGAGTTAAGATTACTTCCGGTGATAGGCCAGCTCACTACGATCCATTAAAAAACTCATTGAGCTTGACTTAGTTTTTCTCCAAGCTGAGAGATTTATATTTAAAATTTTTTGTAATAACCATGTTAATGTTTTGCACATAGCAGGCCCCTAAGTAGGATTTTTACGGGTGGGTTCGAAATCTGCAAAAGTGGACAAAATTGTCAAAAAGGTACATCAATTTTTTTTTGACATCACGCCTGCATGACGATCAAAAAAGTACATCAGAATTTTTTTTTCCACGTTTAATATGGCCACGTGATAAGTGGGGGGGGGTGTACAAAAAAAAAAAAATAAAAAAATAAAAAAATCCGCTCTTCGGCCCTCAAGAAGAGTACATAACAGCTATAGGGGTAGGCTCAAGTCGTTCTTTACATGATCTTCCCTTTTTTCCCCTTTTTAAATCAATTTTGTATTTTGTATTTTTTGATATATAACAATATACATGTATAATTATATAATGAATATTCTGAAGAGCTGCACGCTCTGCCAGATAGACTATCTAACGTATGAGGAGGTGAAGGGGCGTGTTGCCCCCGGGCGGACATTTAGGGGGCGCAAAAATAATTAATAATAAAAGAAATAAATAAATAAAATGAAAAGACCGAAAAGAACAAACAACAATTAAAAAGAAGATGACTGATGGGAAACGACAAGAGGGGGAAAAAGAATACGAAAAGAGGAAAAAAAGAAAAAAATTGTGGACACAAAACATCGATATGAATACGTAAGGACTTAAAAAAAGACTGGACAGTTCAAACCAGACGTCATAGAGAATGTATTTCCAAGTAAAATATCCTTACTGATTCTTGCTCAACTAGAACAAGTCAACAAATTCATAGTACTAAGTCCTTCAGTTTTCTCCCAGTGTATGGATTCAAGTATAGAAGATACATCAATCTCTCTCTCTCTCTCTTGTCATCCCTCCGCGTATCGGAATCCGGAGGGCTGACCCGCAGGGTTAAATTATGAGCATTGAGAATCCTGTAAAAAGAAATACAAAAGTTATTAAAGGATGCAAGAGTAGCGGCTCAAGAGAAAGCGGCTTTTATGGTATCTGGAGATATAGCTCCAACACACTCATGTGGGTAAGCGCACACCGACATAAAGTAATTAGGTGTGGTCACGATTGTTTTTTTAAAAAATGCGATTTTCTCAGGTGAAGTTGATTGGAACAGTACTCTTAACAAATAGCGCCACAGTACACGCATGGAGGGCTTTTTTAACTACGTACGTGACACTGCACCAGGAACCAAGCGTGAGTTTCTCTTTTTTTATCTTATCTTTCAATATAGTATAAAATTCAAACCCACTATAGTATATTAATCGATATCTGAATATAATGTTATCAAAAACAAATAATGCACCATCGCCTAAATTTTTCTTAAGCTTAAACCTAATATCCTGGGTCTAACATTTTTCCGTTAACAACGAAAAGTACCTTATTCATACAGACGTCAATATACTCTTCTGTATATTGATCTCGTTAACAGTATATGAGTGCTTCAAATAACCACGATGCAAAATTTTTTTAACTTAGAATCTAGAATGTATTTATTCATAATATATGATTAACACCATTTGGTTTTTATGTACAGCTCTTCAACACCTATGACATCATGCTATATGATGTGCATACAACCTGCCAACCCACTGATCATTCTCAATTTCTCAAATACGTACAAAAAAAAAAAGCAACTACAAACTCGACACTTGCAACTGCCTACTTTAGGGCAACAGTCACACAACATTCAAAGACACATGTATGGACCACCGTACAAACACTGAAACAGTACCACCCAATTTCACGATTAATAAACCACTTGATAGAATATTCTTTAAATGAATCATATATCTAAGTTTTAAAAATACAATACCTTACATGGAATATCGCAAGAGAAAAAATTAATAGATACAGCAGCCAGATCATTGCGCTAGCATCAGTAGTCAGACAGTAAGAAGGCGACAAAAAGTAAACGCCCATGTGGAGCTTTTTTTCTTTCTTTTTTCTTTACTTTTCGTAAAGATTTACGCCTCTAACGGTAATTTGACTATACCAGGCAGACGTCTAGACAGTGCTCAAAAAAAAGTGGGGGAAAAAAATAAAACAAAAAAAAAAGAAGAGAAAAAGAAGGAGGAGAAAGAAAGAAGAAGAATTAGGAACAAAAGAAGAACAAGGAGAAGAGGAAAAGGATGAGCGTAGGAGACACATAAGGAGAAGGTGGGAAGAAGAACTGGAAATATTATTTTCAGGACCTTATAGGCCTATAATACGAAAATTTAAAAAAAAAATGATAATAAATCTGCTTGGGGTTCGGCTTGCCATTCATAAAGCATTAAAAAAAAAAAATAAAAAAAAGGTTGATTAGGATAACAAAAAGTGCTTAAATCTAGGCCTAGGTCTCACTTATGCAGGGTTTTTTTTTTAATTTTTTTTTTTTATTTTTTTTTTTTTAGTGACATATATTGTTCATGATTTCTCTTCTTTTTTTTTTTCTTTTTTTTCTTTCTTTTTTTTTTTTTTTTCCTTTTCTTAAAGGATCCTAAAGCTGTTATGAACTGTGCACAAACCCGTCCGTCTAAATTTCTTATAAATGAAAATAATCGGGACTAAATACAAGCTTAGTTCATCACCGGATCCCAGGTTTGAAAAAATAGTGGCGAGCAACGGTACACTTGAATTAGGGGGGGCAGCCCAAAAATATATAAAATCTGACACTAGGCCACTATGTGTGGGGGTTAAAAAACGAGGAAAAAGAATAAGACTGCACCTGTTTCGTCCTGGATCTCCAACATTGTTAATACAAATAATACAAGAATTGATTTTTAATCCAATAAGAGTTTTGTTTTGTTTTTTTTGGTTTTTTTTTTAAAAAGAATTTTTTTCGCGCAAAACAATTGGCTTTGAGAATTTCATTTTCTCTATTATAGGACACATAAAATGAATTACATTAGAAAAATCTGCATAATGAAAATGAAAGCCACTTAAAATGGTGTCAATGTTACTTATTAGCCAGAAGAGTATATAACGTTCTCTTGTACCATGGTCGGCGATATCGATCCATCCAGCGTTCCGTCTATGCAGTGAATATCATTCTGTTGACATTCTCATCGATCGAAATCAAGCGTAATAAAAAAATAAAATAAATAAAAAGGCCAATGCGTTTGGCGTTTAAAGAAGCTAGCGAACGTTGTGCTTTACAAAACAAAACAAAAAAAATACACCAGGCGGCGGCCAGACTCCTTGTCGATTTTTAATTGGAGGGTTTAAAGCAATCATGGAAATGGCTGACTTGAATGCTCTCTCCCTCTCCTCCACACTTTATTTCTTGGTAAACGGAGGGGATTAATATATGCTGGAGCAGAGACATGAGCTATGATTGCTAGTCACCGTACCAGTGCTTAGTTGCCATGGCATAGCACAGGCAAGTCAACTATTGTAACTTGATCGCCCCAATGGGCATTTAGCACTCGTTTGGGGTCTTGCACGCGATGAACGGCATGCAGTACATTGCATTCGTCGCTACAGAAACCGGAATTTATTTTGGATCTATCCAACTTTAAACCTTTCTGATGACATCGAGTGGAGCCAGACCCCCAAAAAGGTTATAGGCAACAAGGAAGGATAATTGGTACGTAAAAATATACATTTGTAGTGAAAATAGTAATATAAAAATGTAGTTATGCACCTATAATTAGTCACTGTATAGTAGTTCCACGTAGTGGTGCTGCTAGCGTGGTTGAAAGCAGTGCGCATGCGGCGCGCGTTACCACATGTGCGTGCGCGCAGTGTAGTAATTTATACACAAAGGCGGCGCGCTCGCAAGCTACACACGTTGCACGTAGTAAGCTATCTTGCATAAAATGATCGTCTGCATGAAAACATCGCACTCGCAGGGATTGATGCGCGACAAAACTGCTGATATTTAGGGTTTTGAGGCTCCAAAATGGTAAAAAATCTGTAGGCCTAATAATGCTACTTTTTGTCATTTTGGTGAGAAATGGATGTTCTGCGTGAGATCGTGAGACGGACCCGAAATGCGTGATTCTCACACAAAATGCGTGAGACTTGGCACTTACACTTATGCATGGTCAATTCATAAATGACCTTGCACGGGGAAGTACCTTATTGCAGCAGTTTACTACCAATGGAAAGTCAATGCAGAAAAGTGTCTTGAACACCTCCAGCTAAGTCAATGTGGTATATCAAAAAAGGGTCTAAAAATTATCCTAAACAAAATTAAAAATTTCTAATAGAAGAATTATATTGCAATGGGACTATAGATTACCTTAATTTATTTTGAGGTAGGTGTAAAGCTGGTTTCGCTAATTATTATTGAGAAGTTTCCTCAGCAACCAAGAGGGCGACAGACAGCCATTTTTCAGTACTGACTGCTGTTGGTTTGCAGCTGTATGTGGAGACTTGGTAGCTCTGCATTTAGAAATGATAAAAGAGACTGTGTCTGTGAATGTTAAACTAAAGGAGGAGAACCCTCCCCCCCCAAAAAAAAAAAAAAAAACTACAAACAACAAAAAACAAACCATGGATGAAAACCAGGATTAGATCTACTACAGGACCTGTGGGATGTAGTACACACTCTTCTCCATCCCGTACATCGATGATAATGATGATGATGATTCTCTATTGAAATTTCTAGATCGAGTGAAATTTCTATAGATCTGGATGTAGTCTTGCAGTTGTACACAAAAACTGAATGCATGGTGCAGTTGACTTGTGAAAACATCAAGAAAAACTTCGAGTCTGACTTGGAAAGAAGAGGGAAATGATACAAATGGGCGGGTACAAGCTAACGTTCCCTTAGAAGACGAAATTTATCTTGTTTTAATAATCGTTTAAGAAAACCCAAATGTCAAACCTCAAAATTTCACTAAGAATAGGAGTGGGCTTTAAGTAGGTAAAAAATGTGTTTTTTGTTATTTTTCCCTAGTAACAGTTTTTTTTTGTTCCAAATATCCTAACTCAACATGAAATGACAAAATTTTTGACCTTGCGTCCAACAAAAAAGTGTGCAGGGCAAAAATCCAAGATGGCCGCCATTTTCCTGAAAAATCACATTTTTAGCCATAATGTTGCCATTTTGGGGTCTTTTTAGCTGGTTTTGGTGTCTAATCCTATGTATTGAAGGGAGGGCAATCTGTTTAAGCAACAAGAAGTAGTGCCAACCCTTCACCTGTAGAAATAACCCTCAATATCCCTGCATTAGGGGCTAAATTCGCCCCACCCCTCTTAACTTTTTTCGCTATAACTTTTCAGTGCAAAAATATTTTGTGCTGAAATTTCAGAACTTTTTTATTTTACATCTCACACACATTTTAACACCCTATTCGCAAAAATCAGGGGTAGGGTTGCAGAAATATAGCACATTTTTGTGACCAATATCACAAAAAATAGGCCGGTTTCCAATGCTTATGTGTGTACAATGTATATGGGTTTTACTATAAATGTTGTCAGAAGAATGTTTTTTATTGCAGAATAACAAAAGATATCATCAATTTGACTATGTATTCTTGTAAAATACATGATGAGATTTGGACACACCAAGTTTGGTCACAGTTAGTTCATAAAAAGATGAGATCTCAGGGTGGAATGGACAAAAATTAGTAAATTAGATCAATGTACATGCACTTGCACCAATACATTATACACACGAAAGCATTGGAAATCGCTTTTTTTTTTATAAAGATTGGTCATGAAAAGTGTTATTTCTCTGCAGCCGTAGCCCCAATTTTCGCAAATAGGGTCTTCAAAATGTTTGTGAAATGTCAATTGAAAAAGTCCAGAATATTTTTGTCCGAAATATTTTTGCATTGACAGATTATCAAGAAAAATGTCAAGAGGGGCGGGGCTAATTTAGCCCCCAATGCAGGGATATAGAGGGTTATTTCTACAGGTGAAGGGTTGATACTACTTCTTGTTGCATAAACAGGTTGCCCTCCCTCCATTACATAGGATTAGACACCAAAACCAGCTAAAAAGACCCCAAAATGGCAAAATTATGGCTGAAAATGTGATTTTTCAGGAAAACGGTGGCCATCTTGGATTTTTGCCCTGCACACTTTTTTGTGGGACGCAAAGTCAAAAATTTTGTCATTTTATGTTGAGGTAGGATATATGGAACAGAAAAAAACTGTTACCAGGGCAAAACAAAAAATCACCCATTTATAGCCCACTCCTACTAAGAACATTTTGGGGATTTGCAAATTTGGGGCATCTAATATTTTGGTAAACAGAGCATTACGTACGTGTCGGGGAAAATTGTAAAATTCATAGAAAATCAAAACAAAAAACTGGTGAGATTTAATTATGAGTGGAGCATTAACCCCCACAATTTTTTTTCTTTAACTGGTGTTATCCGATTAATTATGCAAATTACCCTGTGTTAAGGAATGAAATGTCCCATACATGAAAATTTGAGGAAATTTTTAAAATTTATTTTCCAGAATACAAAACTTAAATTGTTGCATGTGTGGGAAGTTACTCAGTATGAAAGTATGATACACTGTAGCATTATAAGGTTTGAAAATTTAATGAGCTTCTTAATTTCTAGTCAATAATAATAATAGTGGCTACTTCTATAGCGCACAGGTCCGCCCGCAATTGAAATATGAGAAAAGGTGTTACGTATGGCCATGCGTTTTGGGTTGGGCCCTTAAAAAGGTGGAGTTGTGAGATCTGCTCCTCAAATATGATTTTGTTTAATGGTTTACTTAAAAACTATACAAGCTATATAGCTGAATTTGGTCTTAAATTAAAGCTCTTATATAGGGCAACAAAATACATGTTTTAAAAATTGTTAAAATTTCATCATTGTCTGTTAGTTAACTGTTAATTTACGAGAGTCAGGGGTGGAGGAGGAGCCGCGCAGGAGGAGCCGCGCAGCAAATATGGTACATGTGCTGTAAAACATGTTAAATCATGTTCAGAGATGGAATTTTTTAAAAAATTGAAATGCTTTCACCCTTCTGAAACACTCGCAACATGTAAGTTAGCTTGTTTATGATCCATAAAAGTAGTTATAAACAGTTTATTGTTGTACACTATTGTGACTGTACTATATGAATGACAATTTCTTTACAGTTAAAGGGCTTGGTTAATAATGTTTACCTAGATAAAGGGACTTTCACATGTCTGTACTACTTTGCTACTTCTATCTGCCTTACCAACTTATATAGGATCCTTCATTACATGTCTAGTATCTTAAAACAGCGAGTTACAATACTTAGAACACGCCAACAAGGTACGTTTTCTTAAAAAATTGAAATTTTCGAAGTCATCTTTCCAGCCTGGAGCAGAATGCGGTAAACTCTCCCAGGGTATAGAAAGTTATACATGTTTGGAAAGCTCTAAATGTGACGAGTTCAAATCTGCAGTAAATAATGTTGTAGGGTAAGCACTATTTTTTTTGCAATTTTTTTCCAAAGCCATCTTTTTTCATGAATTTTTCAGGCTTTAAGATTCATAACCTTTGTAGGGCGCCACCTATGTTAATTTAAAGCGCATTTCAGAACTCCTCAGACATTCAGCTTCCAGAAAATGTATACTTTTGTGGGGTTAATATAAATTTTTATAAAGTTACAGCCACTTTCATGGAAATGCGCACGATTAGTACAAATTTTGTATGTGTCACACAACATGGGCCCGACTTAAAACGCATGGCCGTATGCGACATTTGTACACAATACCAATGGGGAAGTTTGTGTACAAGCAAATGAATTTTTTTTTTTTCAAGTGTGCTCCAAAAATTGATTTATTCTCATTTTTTAGAGTTGATAAAATTTGCTGTTATGAAACTTTATCTATGAAATAGCTAAAAAGTTTGGTAATTGTGGAGAAATATATAGGGACAAAATGAAAACAATAGAAATTCATGAAATGGTGAAAAGCATCTAGTGAGAATCGCCAATTTCTGCTCCAATGTTATGAATATGTTTCGATACAATATTTTAATAGAAGGAAACTATTATGCTATTTTTCATCAGATGGGCCTGACCCCCCCCCCCAAAAAAAAAAAATTAAATAAAATATATATATATATATATAAATAAATAAATAAATAATATAAAAAAATAATAGTAATAATAAAAAAAGTGCCTAAAATTTGGTATTGTGCCCTGTTCATAAAACAAACCAAAATATGGGGAAAAAGAGGGGAAAAACAATTATGGATGAATGATCCTGGGAAGTGGACAGCTTGCTGTACCCCTATGGCTGTTAATCAAATAACTTAGGCCTACTCGAATCCGATATCAGTGAAATAACTTAACTACATCACCATCTAAAGATTCAGATGCCAAACTCAATTTTGCTTACTGCATCAGTCAGTACTAGACACTAGTATGAAAATTATAATTGATTTATTGTATCTTTTTTTCTTTGTGTTTTAGATTATTGCTTTTGATGAGCTGAAAACTGACTACAAGAATCCTATAGATCAGTGTAATAGCCTCAACCCAGTAAGTATAAAAACATCAAGAACTCTGTAATTTGCAACCTTATCTATATGTATCAAAACTATTCAAATTTGACCCAATAAGTATAGCATGTAGACTTGAATAAATCAAAAGAAGAAAGACAAAAAAAGAAAAGAAAATTAAATTACACTGCCCTCCAAAAGTTGGGTACACCTGATGCCAGCTATGTTTTGGATCATTTTAAAGCATTTTATACTAAGTATTTCATTCCAAATGTTGTTAAATTACTAAAAATACTTTGTGCAACGAATATACTTCACAATTATCGAACAAAGTCTCCTTGGAATTCAGAAATTAGCCAAAATATGCAAAAAGGGCAAAAATATGATTTTGTGCTAATTTATTGGATTATTAAAAACATAGAATATCTCCGCCAATTATGATCCGATCAATGTGAAATTGAAGATGCTAGTACTAGAAGTTCCTATGTTACATCAAATCAGTTTTGAGAAACAGAGGGTAAAAATGTAACATACGAACATCTAGTACTAGCATCTTCACTTATTTTACATATTCCGAAAGAGTAACTCCTCCTGCATCTTTTGGTACCATTTTTGTGTGGTATGTCTTTACGCTTGGATGAACACGACACATTGTTACATAAATGTAACAGAGGGCCAAAATGAAACATACGAACTTCTAGTACTAGCATCTTCAATTTTGCATGATCGTTAAAGCACAAGTAAAATATGGCCCTGCATTGTTTGTTTGTATCTTGAAGTATATATCTATAAATTATTGTTATTTATGCAAATTATGTGTGTTTTTACATGTTTATCAATATTTGGCTTTAGAAAATTTGTTATAAAGTCCAATCTCCTTTCAAAAGCTGCTGAGTGTAATAGTCAACAACATTCTGGTAAAAAGTTTGAAGTTTCTAATGAATTCTTATATATTCTTTTGTTTTATTACTTTCTTTTGTCTTCTATTATTTTGATTGTTCTGTATTTCTTAATGTTTTTGGCTCTTTAAATTTAATGTTTCAAAATGAAAGCAATATGCTATCTTACATTCTATTTAGGTCTGACATGCAATAATGCAAAATTTAACAACACAGTGTGTAGATTGTTTTGAACAATAGTAGCAATACACTTTAAAGGGAAAAGTCACCAAAAGGCATATTTGGGGTTGGCAGCAGTCATGGATGTTTTATATTTGGTTAAATTGGCCAAGACCCCTCCCCCATTCAGAATAGGCATAATTCAGTCTTTGTACAGTGTGTTCCACAAAAAATGCTAATGGCACTTTAGATGGGTATTATATTGAAATTACAATGTTATATGATTTATATCTCTACACCAGTAAAATACAATTCATTTTATGCAACTGGATGAAATTTTATGGTCCATATTTAAATCACAAAGATATGGGCATTTTGTCATCACACATCAGGAAACCTCTCAATCCAAGTTTTGTATTAAGTAGTACCGGTTATATCGATTAAAAGAAACCCAAGTTTGATCACTAATAATTTGATAAATATTTCAGTAGTTATTATGAAATTTATATCACTGGAAAATGCAACTCATCACCATTCTAATGTCTCTCAGCTCTCTCAGCTCACCAATGTCACGTATCACTGAACCCCATTGTTCTGAAAAAGTTTTGCAAAATTGTGAGTGTTCACTTTCATGCTCCTTGAGATGCGTTATTCAAAAGAAACCCAACTGTGATCATCAATGAGCATTGAAGTGAACCACTCACAATTTTGCAAGACATATTTAAAACAATGGGGTTCAGTGATAAATGATATTGGTGAGCTGAGAGAGAGGTATCATTAAATTGGTAAGGAGCTGCACTTTACAGTGATATAAATTTCATAATTACTGCTGAAATATTTTTTCAAAGTATAAATGATCAAACTTGGGTTTGTGTTATTCAATACATCCGCTACTACTCAATACAAACTTGGATGGAGAGGTTTCCTGATGTGTAATGACAAAATGCTCATATCTTTGTGATTCTTAGACCATATCACATAAAATTTCATCCACTTGTAGGAAAGGAATTGTAGATTACTGGTGAAAAGATATAATCAATATAATATTGTAATTTTAATATTATACCCATCTAAACTGCAATTAGCATTTTTTGTGGGACACACTGTACATTTGTATAAAGAGTTTTTAAGTAAGGAACCATTGTTTTGATGTGTAATTTAATTAGGAAAGTTTAAAAATACTGAAAAAAAAAAAGAAAAGATTTTTACCCATTTGTGTACTGAATGAACCTTTCCCCTATACCGTTCTACCACACTCTTAATTGCGTCTAAAAGGCCTTTAGCATCATCTTGGATAACTTGATATCCATCAAGGTACATTTATGAAACATAAAACACGCAAAAATATTGAGAAATACATTAATATGAAAACAATCGAAGATAATAGAATGTATTTAAACAAAAGAATACAAAGGAATTCACAAAAAATTTTTTTTTTAAATTAACAATATTGTTGACTATTATAATCATCAGCTGTAAACAAAAAATTGCCCTTCATACAATTTTTAAAACGAAATATTAATAAATGTGTAAAAATAGACCCTTAATTTACATAAATAATAATAATTAATAAATTTGTTGTCTCAAAATTCAAACAAATAATACAGGGTTATATTTTACATGTGCCTCAACATACATGCAAAATTTTACATTAATTGCACCATTTTTGGCCGAGATATCTTATTTTTTAAATAATTGAATAAATTAGTGCAAAATCATGTTTTTGCACGTTTTGCATATTTTTGACTAATTTCTTAATTTCAAGGAGACTTGGTGGGATAATCGTGAAGTATTTTGGTTGCACAATGTATTTTTTGTACTTTAAAATCATTTGGACTGAAATACTGGACATAAAATGCCTTAAAATGATCCAAAACATAGCTGGCATCAGGTGTACCAAAACTTTTGGAGGGCAGTGTATATTTGAAGACCCTTTTAACAAACTGGCACCTCTTTTACATCTTTAACAGTCAAACGCTATTTGATTTCTACTATTATAGGCCTTTGATTATTCCTGTCATTCAAAAAGGATCTTTAAAACATAAAAATGCGTTTCAGACATGTGTAGAAAATACATTTTTTGAATGGAAATCGATTTTAAAGTAATGAATAATTATAAAGAGTAATACATGCTACACCCAAATCCTAATGCTTATAAAATATTGTATTTGTAAGCCCAGACCTGTTTCTTTGGTGCGTATCATCGTATAAATCAGTAAGTTGGGGATGTAAAAAATTGAAATAAAATCCATATTAGTTGATGAAATTTACCTTCCCTTTTGTCTTTGAACAGCTTGTACTTCCAGAGTACATCATACACGTCTTCTACAATGTTCTGTTCCTGATTGCTGGGCAGTTCTTCACTGTAGCACTCAATCTGCCCCTCATGGGATATCACATTTATAGGTGAGACATGTTCTATAGAATCCAGGCTAACTCCGTCTCCTGGACACCTTGGG
This sequence comes from Paracentrotus lividus, assembly GCA_940671915.1. NCBI lineage: Eukaryota > Metazoa > Echinodermata > Echinoidea > Camarodonta > Echinidae > Paracentrotus > Paracentrotus lividus. Next base: position 71,605,072 of record CALNVZ010000174.1, read on the forward strand.
CCCCCCCCCCTAAACACTACCCTAATCTCTAACCCTACCTGTTCTGCAACATTTTGCTTTTACCTAACAATATTCCAATAAACATGCACCATGTAAGCTATTCAAACTCAAAGAGCTCTGAAGTAGCTTGTACAATACTGCCATCTTGTGTTTACACAATGTACATGACTCTATTATGTGTGGGCATACATGTACATCACGTACGTTCCTCCTTGGATCTTGGCGTGCGCAGCCATATTGTGCGGTGGTCACATGTTTGGATTTCCATGGTCACATCACGTCTTAAGTGAAACGTTCAACTCTCCACGCCATACACAATAGAAAGTCGTAGATAGATGCAAGTTGTGTTGTGACCATCGCGGTCTATTGTCATCTTGTGCGACGAAGGGTTCGTTCATTTATGTTTGTGTTTTTTTCATGCAACAAAATGACACCGAAGACAAAATAGTAAAAAAATCCACAGAAATAACACAAAAGCGACAACGTTGTGAATATACACCTCTACTTTGGATATTGGTGTTTGAAATATACCAATTAAACACACAATTTGGCGTTTCTATGGTCACTTTTAAGAGTGCTCAAAATTACGATTTATTTTTTTACTAAACCAAATATGGAAATTATATGTGCCATTATAAAATCATAATTTTTTAATATCTCTTCCCTTTTTGATATTTTGAAAAAAATATAAAATGTTAATTAGAAGTTAACTGAACCGATACAGTGTTGGTTTAAGGATTAAGGAGGATAGTTTTTTTTACGTGGGGACGCCCCTTTGAAATCAGGTAAAATCTTCTCTTTTATACAAATAAAACCATAGATTTGAATCGTAACAAGTACATTTTCATCATTATGTCAATCGTTTATTTATGATTTTAATGTTGATATCAATCATCAAAATTAAAATTTGGAGTGTGGAAATACAATGTATGTCTCTGTTTGTTGGATTAATGCTGCAGTAAACAGGAAAAAATTGATTAAAATTGTATTGAAACTCGCAGAAAATAAATGTCAGCGTGCGTTAAGAGGCTATATCGCCGCGACTATCGGCCAAGTTTTCCAGTTTGGTAATATTTCACGTGGGTTTCACAAGTGATATTCCAGGATGTGTCTCCAAGTCAAAAAAACTATCTTCCTTAAACCAACAACGGTATCGGTTCAGGTAACTTCTAATTAACATTTTATATTTTTTTCAAAATATCAAAAAGGGAAGAGATATTGAAAAAGTATGATTTTATAACCCCAAAATTCGTCGTTTTGATCAGGCTTCCAAGATGCATAAATAACTGAGCGAAATAATTCCCAATTGTTTGTTGAATTAGTTTATTTGATACACCAATCTCCAAATTCATGATGCATATGCACCATTTTGCCACTCTTGATGTATTTCGGTGTTTTTTTTAAAATTTTGCTGTCCAACTCTTTTCTACTGCTTGAGAAAAACATTACAACAAATTATCGACCGCTCGCGTTGCACATGAAAACTAGCGTGCGCGTGACCTCAAACCAACATGGCGTCCTACGCCAGGAGAACACACAACCAATAGGCGAGAAACTTACGTGACATGTGCACAGAATACCTGTTGTTGTCTTCCTTATTGGTTGCTACACTCTATACATTGGTATAAAATGTCAGATCACAAAACTGGATGTCAAAATGAAAAAAAAATTAAAAAGATTAAAAAGATAAAAACAGAGGTACATTTAGACTTAATTACCAAATACTTCAAATACAGGTAGATAATAATTTTTAACCTTACCTTTCATTAGAGTAACATCATTGGGAATTAAAAAAATTTAAACATCATTTAATTTAAATCTGCACTGCTTGTTAGTCTGGGGTTTTGTCTGAGAAATAGACTGGCGTAATCTATATTATTATTTTAGCAGATGATAATGTCCAAACCAATGATAAAACAAATCATTAGATATGCAAGGAATAATTTTACTTCTCAAATTTAATTAGCAGAGTTTGTTGAACGAGGAAGTACAATGTACTTCCAACAAAGTATGTATAGTCTTATGTAAAAGTTGCATCACAAAATTATTTCTTTTGTGTACATGTACAGTGTCCCCCAAAAAATATTTGTACACTTTGAAAAAATGAAATTAAACAAATCGATGCTGGTTTGAAATTTCAATTACTATTTATATCAGATGGTAGGTAATGTCACCATCCCCTGAAACCTAAATCTCAAATGTTCCTTCAGTCTCGGAAGTTCTAGGCCGCCATTTGCAATTTTCAAGGCTCAAAAATTATTTGTACACTTCAGAAGATGGGTTTTTAAAGGAGTGTTTAAAATTTTGGGGGCCTTTTTTGGCTTCAAGGGCAGTCATCAAACTCCTTGGCATACTGTCGACCAATTTAGCACTCATTTCACGCCAATACCATTCCATGTTCGCTGGAGCGTGTCCTGGAGCTGCTGGAGGTTGGATGGTGAGTCTTGAGGCGCTCGCTTTAGATCACCTCCCATGTGCTAAATGGGTATTAAATCTGGATCGGAGGTGCCTTTTCTACCTTCTTAACAAGGTTCTCTCTAGAATAATGCTTTAATATGCTTCGCTGCATGCTTGGGTCCCTGTTATGTTGGAAAACAACTTGAAGACCAATTAGCCTTTACGTAAGTGGAGCTCTAAGAGGCAAAATAGTCTCATGGACATCAGTTTTATGATGATTATTGATGAACAGACAGTAAGCAATGAGAATATTGCAATTTTGCGACCAAAGAAATTGCTTCCAAGGCCACAGAGGCTGAGGAATGACCTTGTGCCCTCAGAGTGTCTGCAACAGGCTAAATGGCTACATGACTATAAGTGAATAATGGCAAGAAAAAAGCCAAATGTAAGGGACAGTAACAAAGAAGCATCATGCTTTGCAAAACAACATGAGAACAAGCCTTCAAAGTTCCTACAACTCTGTCAAAGACCTAAGTAGTGCAAAAGTGATTGGAATGATGCCGGGACCATGTTGTGTCTTGTAGGGAGAGCTTTCAGTCAGTCATGCTTGGAGCAACAGTGCAGCACAGTGGAGGATGTTTCATGATTGGAGTTGTATGGCAGCCAGTGAGATTGGAGAGATAAATGTCATAACATGGCATCATGAATGCTGAAGCCATGAGGATATTCTTGCACTTCAGAATGGCTCGAAGATGCTCCCATCTGCTTAAAGTCTGAATGGTCGTCAATTACGTCCAACATAACATGACCCCAAGTAACAGCAAAGCATAAAAAAAGCATATTGCAACAGAAACATGTTTAAGCTGTAGAAAGGGCACCTCGCAGGCCAGATTTAACCCCATTAAAGCACATGAAAAGTGATCTGATAGCACAGGCGCCCTCTAAACTGACCATCCACAACATCCAACAGCTCCAGGACACGCGTCCAGCGCACTTGGAATGGTATGCGGTGAAATGAGTGCTAAATTGGTCGACAATATGACAAGAAGGTTGATGACTGCCACAAGAAGACCCCCGAAATTTGAAACACTCCTTTAAAAACGCATGTTTCTGAAGGTACAATTAATTTTTGGGCCATTGAAAAATTGCATAATGGCTGGCCTAGAACTTCCGAGACTGACGGAAAATTTGAGATTTAGTGTTTAGGTGATAGTGACATTACCTACCATTTGATATAAATAGTCATTAAAATTGAAAGCCAACATCGATTTATTTAATTCCATATTTTCAAAGTGTACAAATAATTTTTGGGGACACTGTAGCAATCATGAATACAAAATTGTGTCGCAAATTAAGATGCTATACCAGGAAATTCTTCCCTTGATATGGAACAAAATATCATAAATGAAAGTTAAAGTGGATAAAAATATGAATAAAGGAATGTGAAAGTAGACAAATTTGCAAGTCCACAATTACCATACATGTATAGCTAATTCATGTATAGCAATTAAAAATTAGTGAGCAACTATTCTGCATGTACATGTAATACAACTACTGTTGACAGTTTTTATGTGTTTATTACATATATTATATGGTGCCATACTTGAATAAATGATTAAATGAAAATGATTATCATATTACAATGCAGGTATAGCAACCGGCCTGTGATGAGTGGGGCAGGGCTGTACGATGCTACTACCATCATGAATGCAGACATCTTAGCTAGGTGTATGAGAGAAGGATGGATAAAGCTAGCCTTCTATCTTCTATCGTTCTTCTACTATTTATACAGGTTAGTCTACAATCATTCAGCAAGGCAAACATTGGAACAGATGAAATTATTGACATATATGGGTGATTCCACGGGTTTGGGGCAACTTTTGTGACATACCACAACTGCAAATCCATATTTTTTTCAAACCAGGCAAATATATTCCAATAATGGCATGAGCAAAAAAAATGGGGTCCCATCCAGTATTATTTCTCAAAGACTATGGCATATTGCAATTTGACTCATGAAAATTTCTTGTCCATGTAAAAGTAATATGATGTCCCTGTAACGGTGGTAGATTTTTTGTATGCCTGTTGCTTGAAATTCATAAAAGATTTCCAATTTTAATGTCTATTTTTCAATTTTTTTCAATTTTTTTTCAATTTCAGTATTTATTAATTCCGTTCTTTCAGGAAAAAAACAACAACAAAATAACATAACAATCATATAAACATAATCTTAAAAACAACGTATTACAAATTAATTGAAATTTAAAGCACAATCTTAGGCATAAACATCTTGTTGCATTTGAAGAAAAAACAGAATAAGAGACATGTTAAAAAGCATGGCTTGTAGATTACATGCCCCTATAAAGTGAAAAAAATACAACGCATAGCAATTCCATTATTTTATGTTGTGCTATTCAAATATAAATTCTACGCATATATACATTATCTATTACTGAGAAAAGAGAGCAATTTTTCATTGACAGCTCAAAACTTAACCACATCTGAATAGATCTTCATGGTGAACTGCAAAAATTGATACCTCCGTTACAGGGGACATTGCATGAAAAATTGCCCCAACCCCATGGAATGACCCATATGTAATAAGCTCAACATCATGTTTACGATTGAAATGATTCCTGTCAGTCATACGCAGTGGGTTTATAACCTTCCTTCCTCGGAGGCTATAATGATATCAACCTAGGAAGATAATTATCTGAAAACTACTGCCTGATTTTTTATTACAATAGAAATAGAGCAAAGTTGGATGTAGAAAGTAATATTCTGATGTTACAAGGCAGAGAACATTCATTTATTCCCCTAGCTGCCGCTGAGCATCTATGATCAAACTCTTTAACCTGTTGGAGTCGAGCTGATTTGGCCATTACACACATTTCCCATAGACCTCAACCCGAATATATTTGGGCTCAGTCCCCAACGGGTTAATTGGTCATATTTAATTTCAGTTTAGGTAAGGCATGTAGCAATAATAGATTGATGTCTTTAAGTCAAAGAATGTTAGGATTTGAACCTTGTTATATGTGGTCCATAGTGCCATCACTCATCCACAAGTCCACAGCACCACATATCAAGGGTATTAAATCTGAGCTACAGTGTCCCCCAAAATTATTTGTACACTTTGAAAAAATTAAATTAAATAAATCGATGTTGGTTTGAAATTTTAGTTACTATTTATATCAAATGGTAGGTAATGTTACTATCACCTAAACCCTAAATCTCAAATGTTCCTTCAGTCTCGGAAGTTCTAGGCCGCCATTTGCAATTTTCATGGCCCAAAAATTATTTGTACACTTCAGAACATAGGTTTTTAAAGGAGTGTTTAAAATTTTGGGGGTCTTCTTTGGCTTCCGGGACAGTCATTAACCTTCTTGTTATACTGTCGACCAATTTAGCACTCATTTCACGGCCAATAACACTCCAAGTTCGTTGGAGCGTGTCCTGGAGCTGCTGGATGTTGGATGGTCAGTCTAGAGGGCGCTGTCGCTTCAGATCACCTCTCATGTGCTAAATGGGAATTAAATCTGGGCTATGAGGTGCCTTCTCTTGCAGCTTAACATGTTTTTGTTGCAATTTTGCTTTAATATGGTTTGCTGTACAGATGTATACTTGGGGTCATTGTTATGTTGGACCGTAAATTGACGACCCTTCAGACTTGAAGCAGATGGGGGCATCTGAGACACTTCATGATGCCATGTTATGAAATTTATCTCTTTAACTCTACTGGTTGCCATACAACTCCAAATCATGAAACATGGCTCTAAGCATGACTGACCAAATGCTGACTGAAAGCTTCCTACAAGACACACATTGTCCTGGGCATCATATCCAATCACTTTTGCACTAATTAGGTCTTAGGACAGAGTGCTAGAACTCTGCAGACTTGTTCACATGTAGTTTTGCAAAGCCGTGACGCTTCTTTGTTACTGTCCCTTACATTTGGCTTCTTTCTTGTCAGTTATTCCACTTATAGTCATGTAGTCATTTAGCCTGTTGCAGACACTCTTGAATGCACCCAGCCATTCCTCAGCCTCTGTGGCCTTGGATGCAATTTTCTTTGGTCGCAAATTGCAATATTTAACTGATTACAGTCTGTTTATCAATATCATATTGAAAACTGATGTCCATGAGACTATGTGTGCCTCTTAGAGGCTCCCATTTGCGTAAAGGTTGATTGGTCTTCAAGTTGTGTTTCAACATGACAGGGACCCCAAGCATCCAGCGAAGCATAATAAAGCATTGTTTTAGCAGAAACTTGTAAAGAAGCTAGAAAATGCACCTCAGATCCCAGATTTAATCCCCATTTAGCACATGAGAGGTGATCTGAAGCGACAGCGCCCTCAAGACACACCATCAAACCTCCAGCAGCTCCAGGACACGCTCCAGCGAACTTGGAATGGTATTGGCTGTGAAATGAGTGCTAAATTGGTCGACTGTATGCTAATGAGGTTGATGACTGCCCTGGAAGCCAAAGAAGTCCCCCAAAATTTTAAACACTCCTTTAAAAACCCACGTTCTGAAGTGTACAAAAATTTTTTGGGCCATGAAAATTGCAAATGGCGGCCTAGAACTTCCAAAACTGACGGAACGTTTGAGATAAAGGGTTCAGGTGATGGAGACATTACCTACCATCTGATATAGATAGTAATTGAAATTTCAAACCAACATCAATTTGTTTAATTTAATATTTTCAAAGTGTACAAATAATTTTTGGGGACACTGTATATTATTCATTTAGTTGATGCCTACATAACAATCCTTTAACTGCAGAGTTCACAGACATACATGTTTTGTTTACTCATGTGTCTTTTCTCAGATACCATCTTAAAATGTTGGAAATGTTTTAATTATTTATTTATCTTTTTAACTTGGAATTCCATTTTGAAATTTCCGTTGAAATCGATAGGGAACTGACTATATTTTGTTGTTTTTATTTTCTATTCTCCCAGTATGATCTATGTGTTGGTTTCATCATGAAGAGGAGCTAGAATACAGGGCCGTCTATGGGAAATAAACCATGAGGCAGCAAGAGCATTCAAATTTAGAATTGGGGTGGAACAACCTATTAACAGGTACACATGGTTTTGAAAGAGTACTGTTTCACTATGGCTTTTATTACAGGGAAGTTTTTGTATTGGGTATGAAGAATTAATTATGTTTGCAATCATCATTATCTAATTGTTTTCGTATACACTTTTTTAGAACAAGCTCATTGCTCTTGCAAGTTCCACAGGACTTCAGAGTGTAATAAACAAATTATATTATGAAAAAGAGGGGGAGGGGGTAAGTAAAAATCAGATGAAATCTTTTTATGATCCTGACACTAAACAGAAGTTATTAATAATGAAAAGCCATTGTGCAAACAGTACTTATTACTGTCTTAGTGGAAATCCCTTTAAAAATGTTGATGTGATCAATATTTTAAAGTGAAAGGTAAAAAAAATGTTGTTTTTTATTTGTACTAGTATTGTATTTGTCATATTGGTGTTAGGAGACCAAATAGGTGCATTACTTAACTTTATAGCGATGGTAAATCTTGTATTTGTAGTTTTATTTACTTAATCATTCTGTTTTCTATAGTATAAAAGTGAAAAATGCTTATTCTAAGTAGTAAAAAACATGTGTAAGGATGTAAGATAATATACATATAGGAGTTATATAACGTACATGTATATAACCATAGATATTCACACAGAAATGAAAGTATAGGAAAAAAAAAGTGTATTAATTTGTCTAATTTCAATTATTGCATGTAGATTAACTAGCTAGACCGTAAGTAAAGAGATACAATTCTGGATGTGCCTTTATGATATTGGTGAAGAACAACGAGATGGTTTCTTTCACCTTGCACAACCATGCAGTGAGTTGGAAAAAGATATCATTTTAACTCCAATTCAAAATGAAGTCTTATGTTATGATGGCTCACAGTAAACCTAGTAACTCTTGAATCTTGAATCAAATTGATATTGATTCATTTGATTGTGATAATTTCAGATAATTTTACAAATGTAGATATAATATCCAAACTACCATGGAGAGGTACTAGTCTGATCCCCCATTTTATTTGATTTCCTTGTCTAGGCAAGATTTTGAAGTTGTTCAATCAATTATGATTAGTAATCATACATTAGGTACATTGGGCTGAACATACAAAAATGCTATTTGGAAAGTAACATAACATAATTTGATGATAATCTACTGTAAACGCAGAAATATTCGCGGTACATTAATTTTCACGGATTTCGCGCGAAGATCGACAGGCGCGAATTTAAAAACGCGCGAATATATGCGCATGCTTTTTTATGCATGTATTGGATGCATTCATTGCCTGCTTACTAGAATGCAGCGCGAATTCAAGAACCTGTAAACATTCTTTTAGGCCGCTCAGCGCGAAAAATTAATCGCGCGAAAATAACAGCGAATACAGTATTTTGTGTTTGGAGGATGTGCTTAACAATGATGAATGCAAATCATATTTATGCAAATGAAGGAATAAGATTGTTTGCTTTAGGTGCATTTGTAAAAAAAAGTGTATATTTTTTCCTCTGTGTACAGATTGTATAACAAGATTACAAATTCATTGGGTCATTTGCTCTGACTCTTGTATTATATGCGGGGGCCGCAGAGCTGGGCGGCGTGAGGCGCGTGGGGGTGTGGAGGGGCATGGTTTCAAGCGCCCACTTTTATCAGCAAACATGTACAAAAAGGAAAAAATGACTAAAGATTTGTTATTTTTAGCCTGTTTAGCCCACCCCCCCCCGCCCTTCTGGTCTCTCAGCCCCTCCACTTTCAAAAATGTTGCGCGGCCTCTGATATGTAGAAATCTAATTGATTGTGTAAGTACATGTGTATGTACAAGATCAAGTTATCTTGTTCGGGGTAAATTACAATTAATTTAATTTGATTTTTATTTTGGTCATATACAGTGCGTCCCAAAAAGAACTATACACTTTTGAAATGGCTACCAAATAAAAAATATAAGATTCTTGGATAAAAGGTGTGTATGTATATAAGACTCATATCCTCAACTATCATTATGACATCAAAAATTCCGAAAATAACGCATGCTTCAGTGAGTAATGCCAACTTTTGTAAAGGACACAAAAATTAGCCTGCGCAGGAATTCACTATTCATTTTGCACCTGGTTATGGAACGCCATGAATGAGTCAAAATTAACGATGGAATAAATCAGCCAACAGAGTCAAAGATACACCAAAATTCAGAAAAAAAAAATTAATATTATGCAAAAATGTTATGTTTCCCCGTTTGTTTTCATATCATTGATTTATGCTTTGACTTCAATTTATTTTTGTCTTTGTTGGCCGATCGATTCCATCATTAATTTTGACTCCTTCATGGCGTTCCATAACCAGGTGCAAAATGAATCGTGAATTCCTGCGCAGGCTAATTTTTATGTCCTTTACAAAAGTGGGCATTACTCACTGAAGCATGGGTTATTTTTGGAATTTTTTGTGTCATAATGATAGTTGAGAATATGAACCTTATATACATATAAATCTTCCCCCCAAGAATCATGGATTTTTCTATTTGGTAGCTATTTAAAAAGTGTATAGTTCTTTTTGGGACGCACTGTAGAATGAAAGGTTACATATCTTGTTTTAAAAAAAAAAATGAGATCTGAAATTTGTTATACATATAAGTGTATGTGGTATTACATTAAAAATGTCTCATATCAAAAGTCAGAATTTCAGCCAAACAGCTCCCTTTTGTTTTTCTTTTTCAAAAAGAAAAACAAAATAGCTGATCATGCCAGGATCCTGATTTTGGATATGAGACAGCTTCACAGGCTTGGAAGGGGATGGAAATTTATGCGGCGGTCACAACTCTTCGTAGGCTACGGGGCACGTGCAATCAACGTAGCCTGCGTTGATTGCACAATGTATGCACAGGTCCTGGGTCAACTTCTGCGATTCCTGCGTTTCTGTGGTAAGGGTATTGGAAATACTTCCTGCACGTCGTACATTCAACGTGCCTGCGAGGTACCTGCGCTGCACTATTTTTCTACGAAATCCATCATAAGGAGTTGCACGTTGAAGGTACGGCGAGTTGTGACCGCCGCATTAAGGGTAAGAGACCAATATAATTTATATTATTGCATATCACAAAAATTATACCCCAGCTTCAAGAGGTATTTATTTAATTTCTTACTGAATGTATGTAATGCCATTTTTAAAGGATCAGACAAAATTAATACAAAACAAGCCTACAATTTATGTTTGGTTTGCTATAAAAGTAACGTGATGAATTACGATAAATTGTGAAATGTTACTGATATTTTCAAATAGTTGGACAATTATTTCTTGTCTGTTGTATGTTGATTGCTGTAGTTTCATAGAGAAAATATAGGAATAGTAGTATTAAATACAAATTAAGCAAATTTCATTGTTTGATTTAGGTTTGCCTTTAGTATACTTGAATCAAATTCATGTACATACAAGACAAATCATTGCCTGACTTTGATATTGAATGACCATATCAATTCAATGCATTGGATAAAGTTTGATGTAAAATGAATGTTAAGTATGTCTTCTAAGGAAGTTCCGTGCAAAAGACATGTGTAGTATGAGTCTTTCACAGCATAACATCTTAAAGGAAATCAGCAAGTTACTTGTAAAAAAAAAAATTGATACTAGTAATGATCATAAGGTGTATTAGAAAGTACAGTGTATGATAATGAAAATCAAATTTACTGATGTTTAGTGTCTGCTTCAATTAAGGTGTAATAAACTTATCAAGTGACGATGATCCATACATAACGAGAAGTGCAGTATTTATTTTAAAGGGAGAGCGAACTTAGCAACACTGTCATTGACCGTGTGTTATAAATAACTATTAACAAAATGGTTTAAAGTTAACCTACAATTTAATTTGTATTGGAAAACTAAAATAATTTGAGGGGAAAAGTATGTGTTTCGATACGAGGCAACATAGTTATCATTGTGTGAATACATTGAGTAGTGAAAAAAGTATGTTTTCATTCAAATGAGCCTGAATTATAAGACTACACTATGCAGGATGTTGCATTGTGGGTTAGGAATCAGGGCAGAATCGAGTAGTTGAGAACTTGAGGTGGTGCTATACAAGGCTGCTAGTTCATACTGGCTTTAAGATACACTTCAGGAAGAGCATTACCCCATAATGTAGATGCAATGCTCTTCGGGCTTGTATGCATCTTTAAAGAGGCTCATCTGATTGGTAGAGTTGACTGAAAGTAGATTTTTTTTAAAAAATTTTAGCCGAAAGTCACCTTTTTAAATTGCCATGAGAAACTTTCACTTTCTCACACCAGCGAGAGAGAGAGAGAGAGAGAGAGAGAGAGAGAGAGAGAGAGAGAGAGAGAGAGAGAGAGAGGAGAGGAGAAGCAGGAAGTTTGGTGTGAGGAAAAAACAGAGATTAAAAAAAAGTAAACGAAAGTAGTACAAGCTAATTATAAAGAAGAAATTTACTTCCAAAGAATTTGCAGTATCCAAAATACTTCATTGACAATTCAAATAAAACAAAAAGGCCTAATTACCATTGAGAAACGTGAACTATTGATGACCGAACCCTTCTCTAATATCACCAACACAAGTGCCAGATACAAATTACGAAAACTATTACTTTTTGGTGAGTCAGAATCATACACGAGTGTTAAAAACATGTCGAGGGATAGAGATGGGAACGTGGGGGTGGGGGGGGGGGGCGGTGGGCACAAGGAGAGAGAGAGAGAGAGAGAGAGAGAGAGAGAGAGAGAGAGAGGGGGGGTTGAAAAGAGAGATTATTAGAAAAGGACAGACAATGTTTTAGTAGGCTTGGGATATAACGTGGACATGTTTTAGACTACCAAGTCGCTTCATTAAAACATCTCGGTACAAAAAGTTTTGGAAACTACAATATCTGTTTTGTTATTAAAAAAAATAGAAGAAAAATTCATAGGTAGGAACTCAATAGCTGGATGAGAGACTGGGAAAGAAGTCGAGGTGAAATAGTATTAGTCGATTGTCAAAATCAAGAGCCAGAATTGCCAACAAAACAGGCGCGGGTCCAAAGGCTCTAATTCGGCCCACCCCTCTCCCCAAATTGAGACAAAACAGTAGTGTGAGTACATGTACAGTCTGTGTCAAAAAAAAAATGGTACAGTCGGGGGAAAAATCATTTAGGTGTGAAATCTTGTCATATAATGTGTGTTTGTGATACCAAATTAAAGCCAAAAGATTTTTCTTGCTGATGCGCTTTGTCCTGTATAATTTGCTTTCGTAAAACGAAAGTTATGCTAAGTTTTGTGCGACGGGGAACAAATCGAAATTACGCACTTCTATTGTTCTGGAGCGCTGAATTCACGGTCATTATGCGAAATCGTACACAAAGGCATGGGACGACGTGCGAAAAATGGATTTTTCTTGATTGTAGAAAATTAGTCATATCTCAAAAAATACTACACCAAATGTGATGAAAAAAATTGCAGAAGAAAGAGTGATATTTCTGCTTTATGAAAATAACAAACAATACCACATTGATATTAACCTTCACACTATAAAAAAATGTTTTCCAACTGTACCATTTTATTTGACACAGACTGTAGAAAGGACGTGCATGTGTTCAATGTCCCTTTTTAGATTTCTTGAGCTTTGGTGTCTGTATAAGATTTACTAGGTATTTATGAAATAAACTGGCCCCGTGGAAGACCAGCAGCAACATTATTAGTTGCAGCTGAAACGGGCTACCAGCCGTATTTTTAATCTAGATATATGTTTATATTTCATATGTAATTGTATATGATTGCATTATACGGAAATAAAACCAAACCAACCAGTTAATGCATGGTAGAGCTGATCAAATAAGTTTCCTTTAATGTACTTATTATCTGTCACCGAATCTTTTTATTTATATGAAGAGAGAGATAATATAGTTATGTATTTTTACATATTGCTCTCAAAATTTGGATTAAAAATCATGCTCAATGACGGATTTCAACATGAGCAGTGACATGTCAATAACTCGAATTTCATAAAAAAAATGAATATCCGAAGTTCCGAATTTGTGTTTGTTTTTGTTTTATTTATGTGCCGTATTCAAGCTCTTCACTGACATCATATACATTCATGTCAAAAGAGCAATATTTTTACGTTATCTATGCTCATCCTTAATAACATTTTCATAAGGCATACAGGGAGTATCTTAACATGCTTAAAACATGTACTTGATTTTACCGTCTTTTCCTCATCATTTTCATAAGCGACCTAGGCCTATAGCTAGTTTGTGGTAAAAAATAATTTTCACAGAAAAAAAAAAAATTGGTAAATTATGATCATTGCAAAATCATAATGATATGTACATGTTTTTATTACTTCTCGTTACCTTAACATTATTGATTTCATTTCTACAAGGGACATTAATAGTCCAAGGTTCACAAATTGTTGATAATTTGATTTTTTTTTTTCCCTCGGCAATAACTTCACGAGCGAGTCACGTTGGGCATGTTGGATGTAAATTATTGATAGCTGATTTTCTTATTTGATGTATTTCGAATAGAATTCGATAGAACTGGAATTCCCTTTCTGAATTTGAATTACTGACGAAATACCAATGCCATCGCCATTGGAATTTTATTTTACATGCTCCTATATCATGTATATTCAATTTGAATGACAATGATAATGTATTCGAACGAGCGAAACTAAAGTTCAGAATTCCCTTTACTTTTAAAGTTCGTGGGCTAAGCTTACATGCTCAGTGACTCGAAGAATGTTTCGCATTGAAATATATGAAATTTATTCCAAGAAAATATGAAATTGAATTCTACTTTTATAAATCTTCTTGGTATATTTCAAAAGCTTGTTGATATAATATTGAATGAACTTAAAATGAGTTTGAATGACGATAACAAATATTATGAATTTGAATGACCTATTGTGTGCAATTTTGGCCAGGAAATGTTATACATTTTAAAACATACAGTATATGCATATAGTAAATAGTGGTAGAAAAATACTCGTCGCCATTGGATAGATCAGTACCACGTGACCTACCTTCAAAAAGTTATATTGTACATATATATATGTACAATATAACTTTCGGTTTTTGTAGGGTAAAGCCCGTGTTAAATGAATGGAGAGAGTATCGATTCTATCGTTGTCTCATTGCGCCAGCGCGTAATAACACAGTAAAATGTTGCGCACAACAGCTTACAACAATGGATACGCGGAGCAACAAAATACGTCACAATAGCTAAATTTGCACCAAAAATTGGGCAAAGATAAAACCAGATGAGGCAAGGTCAAAGATCTAGGGGTCTATTTACTATAATAAATAGTGAACGCTCCATCTTGCAACACTATTGGACTATAATGAACTCCAAATACTAAATTATCCCTCGTGCAGATCTATTTCACCTCGGCCTGCGGCCTCGGAGAAACAAAATCTGCACTCGGGATAATTTAGTAGTTGTCGTACCTATAATCCAGTATATTGCGCGATAGATTGTACACTATTTATATAATATGTTGTTCGCGCTGGATTCGTTCTTTCTTTGTGTTCCTACTTATCCACTATAGACAGGATCAGAGGGAGAAAGGGGATTTGAAAACATTTATAGGGATTGTTTTGGAAGAGAGAGATAGAGAGAGGAGAGGGAGGAGAAAGAGAAGAGTGAGTGAGTGAGTGAGTGAGAGAGAGGAGAAGAGAGAGAGAGAGAGAGAGAGAGAGAGAGAGAGAGATAGATTGAGGAGGGGGGGGGAGGAGAGTGTGGGAGAGAGAGAGAAGGGGGGAAAGGGAGAGGAAGAGGGATTGTATCGGACGATCAGACAAACCGACCAAACGATCAATCTATTAGCTGACAGGGCAAATCAATAATTAATCACATGAATAATTCAATTTCATATAACTCACATCCCATCATTACTATTTTGCATTTTGTCCCAGCATCATCAAATCGAGAATTTTTAAAAGTCGACTTCATGTAGTTTTTTTTTTTTTTTTGAACAGGTTATTAAGAATTTCGAAAATGTCAGCACGTATACAGCACTAGTTTTCTTTTCAAAACCTTCTTTTTTTTTTGTATTAAGGCATTCTTTAAAATAAAACATCAACAATCCTGCCATAAAATTGGCAAAAAATCATAACGTAAAAAAATGTAAGCTCGGCCCATCAATTACCCGTGCGGATAAGTGCATTGTCACCTAATACCAATCTCAGTTGCCATTACCGGTATTCACGTTCATTTCCCCCCGACGTACTAATGAATATCACGGAGGCAGAGTAAACTATATATTCTAATTCTAAACATGTATCTAGGGCACCGGCTTATGAATTAATTCATATTAACAAATGCGATAATTGCTCGCAAATAAATTTGATAAAATGCATATTAAGTTGATTGGTCAGTGAATACACAAATAAGACAATGGTCGATTTATGTTGGATTAAAAAGGATTAAGATCATGGGTAATCGAGCGCAGACGATGGCCTTTAAAATCATTTGATTAAATCGCTTGAATCCGCCACCTTCAACGAGAGAGTCTGATGATTAATATGATGATGGCATTGTAAAGTTCGCTGCATATATAACTGAGCAACAAATTGGCAACCTCGTGCTCGAGATGAAAACCTAGAAACATGCTGGAAAGCGAATGCCTCTGTTGACAGCTTTTTACAGAGATCATACATTTTATTGTTTCACTTCTTCGGTTTAATGAACTATATTCGTAATCGTGCACATGATTGTAATCATTGATTTTAATCGATGATTCCTGAAATAAAAATCTGCTCGTGTGTGTAATTGTCTGGATTATTGGTTCGTCCGTCAGTGTTAGATGAAAATCGACATGCATTCCTGCCAGCATACAGGACACTAATGATGACACCAAATCGTTCTTTCAGCAATAAATGCTTACTTCACGTGAGTGTTGTACATGCGTTTATCCGTCCGACTCAAGGAGAAAGTAATTCCACCATTCACAACATTTGAGTGCAGTTCGTTTCGCGCAAAAGCCACTTTAAACTGGATTAATTATTGCAGTGCAATCCCACTGCGATAAGAACTAATAATTGGCGCCATAATTTATGGTCCAACACCGGGTCACAACGAGGAATCATGGAAAAGATAGGTCTTTTTGAATTTCTAATCATCGCTTGTGTGGTGTCATGTCATCTAGTATCAGGTAAGAATAAAATAAGTATTGTTTTTAATATCGGCCTTTTTGGTGAGAAGTCCTTTCCATACCGGGTTTTACGTATAGTGTGTAAAAATATAGCCCATGTTGGTATACATTGGGTATTCAAAAAATGTTGCCGCAATCATACCATTTTCTATTTTCTATCGATTATTTTAAGTTTATTTCACATATCAATTTACTCGCCATTTAAATTGCGCTGTTAAAAAATAGAAGTCAACCAATATTTTTAGAGGAAAGTGGTGTATACAATGTAGTTTGTAACTTTTAACTGTAAAATTGGAGAGAGAAGAAGAAAAAAAAAAAAAAAAAAAAAAAAAAAAAAAAAAAAAAAACAACACTGTGATTTCACGGGAGATATGGCGACTCTGCTGCTACATTTACTAATATTAATAATATGAGACTGATAAGGTAATACATTAATTTGAAATCAAATAATAATAATAATAATAATAATAATAATAATAATAATAATAATAATAATAATAATAATAATAATAATAATAAAATAACAATATTTAAAACGCGCAACACATCCATCTCCTGTAATACCCGAAGCGCATTTATGAGGTTATTTTTAAGAAATTCAACAAGATAAAGAATGCTCTAGTCGCACATGTGGAAAAGAAGAAATCACATTTAAAAAAGAGGAATGTCAGCATATTTATAGAAGTACTTTTGCTGTATAAATACAGATATCTTTTACAGTGTGTATTATTGTAACATTTGTATATAACATGTTGTACATTTTACTATGTAAAACCATCATGGAGAAAAGAGTTTTCTCCATGGGAGAACTATAATAATAATAAAAAAATAAAATAAATGAATCTCCATTGGCTGTGACGTTTATTATTATTATTATCATAATTATCTTATCTAATCTTATCTTATGTTATAGGCAGTCTACTCCTTTAAAAGCATTTCCCCCAAAATATTATATACCTATCAAATGAGAAAAATCATTATCAAGTTTGATTAAATCTATCATTTTATTATAAAGTGCACATCTGGAAAGATTACTAATAAACACAAAATTAAAGGAATTTAATGTCGCTTTATTTTCTGCAACGCTGCAGTCATAAACAATATTATGTATCATATTCAGTCGATGTCTATTTCTAGCCCAAAGTACGTTTACATTGACTATGCATATACATTTATTACGTAAATATTTACAATGCATAAATTGACGACGTTTTAGATTGACCGTGTACAAAGTGACCAAGGATAAAACAATATCGCCTTCTTAGCTTTGAAATTATCAACAATTTGTATTTCTGTCAAAAATTATTCGAAAAAAACTCATTTTTAATTACTTTTTAAGTTCCAACGAATTATTTTCTCCCTTTCCATTCCATTTTCATTTATTGCATGCTACTTCAGAAACCAATAGGCCGTATAGATATACCATTAATACTCTCTAAAATGCATTTGAATGATTTCAGGATGTAAGAAACCAGTGCATAAATTGTCTATATAAATATTGTGAAACGTGCATGGGGAACATTATGATGGTTCATCTTAGTCAAACGGAAATATTGTTAAATTTGTGAGTGATTAATCTAATTATTCCTGGTTTTGCGGGCTAATTTGCATCACAAAGCAATGATGCAATATAAAA
This sequence comes from Paracentrotus lividus, assembly GCA_940671915.1. Classification (NCBI taxonomy): domain Eukaryota; kingdom Metazoa; phylum Echinodermata; class Echinoidea; order Camarodonta; family Echinidae; genus Paracentrotus; species Paracentrotus lividus. The sequence continues at coordinate 71,623,280 of CALNVZ010000174.1, forward strand.
TATAGTTTGATCAGATTTCATCGCGGAGCGGTTACGAAATGTATGTAAGTGATACAAGGGCCACCGAGGCGGGAGGGAAGGAAAGGTGGGGGGGGGGGAGGACAGGGCTTCACCTCCCCCTTTTCTCTAAACGTGTACAATAACGCAAAAATGACCATCTACTCGTGATCTTTAGCCTGTTCAGCCCCCCCCCCCACACTTTCGTCTCAGCCCCTCCATTTTCAAAATGGTCCATGGCTCCTGTGATAACCTCTTTAGTAAAAACTTTTAAGTCAATATATTTAGGAGAGAGGGTATTCACAAAAATAGTTTTCTTTTTTCACTGTCATCGGATTCATGTTGGTACAATATTTATAGATATACAGTGTGTCCCACAAAAAATGCTAATGGCACTTTAGATCTGTATAATATTAAAATTACAATATTATGCTGCTTATATCTTTACACCCGTAAACTAAAATTCCTTTTCGACAACTGGATGAAATTTTATGTGATATGGTCCAAGAATCACAAATATATGAGCATTTTGTCATTACAGATCAGGAAACCTCTCCATCCAAGTTTGTATTGAGTAGTACCGAAAGTATTGAATAAAACAAACCTAAGTTTGATCATTAATACCTTGAAAAGATATTTCAGTAGTCATTATGAAATTTATATTACTGTAAAGTGCAACTCATTACCAGTTTAATGATACCTCTCTCAGCTCACCAATAGCATGTATCACTGAACCCCATTGTTTAAAATATGTCTTGCAAAATTGTGAGTGGTTCACTTTCACGCTCATTGATAATTAAAGTTGGGTTTCCTTTTAGGCACATTTTGAATAACGCATCTCAAGGAGCATGAAAGTGAACACTCACAATTTTGCAAGACTTTTTCAGAACAATCGGGTTCAGCGATGCGTGATATTGGTGAGCTGAGAGACATATCATTAAATGGTAATGAGTTGCACTTTACAGTGATATAAATCATACATTCTGACGTGTAAATTGTTTAAAATCTAAAAATGGGTCCGATATCATTGAATCAAAGTTGTGATTTTAGGCTTGTGAACTTCAAAAAATGACATTTTTTCATTCAACCATTAATTACTGAAGCATGACTTGATGATTTTTCCTAAAATTAGCTCCTTTGGTAGCTAATTCAATTCCCTACATGGACATATAATTAGATTTTTTAAATTCCTCCTGGTTCAAAAATTATTGATATCTGAAATAGGGGGAACTTTCTTTTTGTGTTGTGTTTATATTTGATCATGGAATTTTTTACTACTCGTTTTGTAAACTCATTGTAAGCCCTCAGGCTGGCTTTGTCGGAATTTTTTTTTTTAATTAACCATGCAATAATAAATAAATACATGTCAATGAAATCCCTTTGAAGGTGTTTTAATCATACTAATCACTTAACTTCCTATTTGATGAGAAAATTAAAACACCAAGGCCTAACTCGCCACATGGGCCCGTTGATCAAATGGAGTTATTAATATTCGATGTCTTGTAGTTCAGTCACAACGACTAGACCGAACATAAGCTGATATGTCTTTCATGAGCAAATATAAATTATCAGTGTTAATCGGTTTGTAGTTGCTAATTATTGTGTGACTTGGGTATGCTTGTCTCATGTAGTAAACACATGATTAAAATATGTTTTATGTGCGGCACTTTTTTTGAACGAAAAACTTTTAAAAGTGCGCTTTTTTCAGGTTGCTGTAAACATTTTTTTTTCGGGCATCGCGCTCACATTATGTTTAGGCCTATTTAGGTATCCTGGAGATGTTTCAAACAGAGTTATATTTTTGTAACTTTTTTATACTTGTTCAGGAAGAAAACCAAAAAAGCATGAATATGTCCCGTTTTTAAGTCACTATATCATTATAAAATGAATTACGGCTCGTATTAATGATCTTTTTCAGGAAAGTATTATTCTTGTTGTTATTTAAAAGCATTATCATTTGTTTCCTTTACCAGCTCATGCGTCCAATGAAAACACGACCATTGTAGCCCCGAACACTATTACAGAGAAAGATCTTGTTAAGAAGCTCTTATCAGCGTATGGTGATACATCAGTAAGACCTGTCAAAGATCATTCTAGACCTGTTGAAGTCATCTTCAGAATGCTCCTTTATGAGCTTATTAATCTGGTGAGTAATTTGTATGTAAAATTTTGAATTCCACCTATAGAGGAAAGGGTCGAAGAGGAATATTGATCCAAAAATGGATTATCACTTCATTTTGGATATTTTGACAATTTTTAAAAGCAGACGTTTCTGCCAAAGTTACTGTATTTGTTAGTGTTAGAAACTTATACATGCAGTAATACCTAAGTACTACTACTAATAATAATATTAATAATATGAAGCATTTATAATGCGCCGTCTAACTGGTAAACTATTCAGAGGCGCAGCTAATATTATACACAAGAAATGTGACAATTAAGCTGCAATAAAAAATACCGATCTGTTAAGGTAAATAAATTAAGCTAAAATTAATGCAGGGGCCAGATAAATGCTTGATATAATTTGCCATTCGTTATTTTAATCATATTTTTATACAATATGTATAGCAACATAGGCCTACTCATTTATGTCCTGTTGATATGAATGATATTCGGTTAGGTGCTCACTTTCCCTGTCTTGAAACGAAATTATTGATCTCTTAGAAAAATATTATTCTTGTAATATACAAGATAAGAAAAAAAAAGTATACACACATAATATACAGTGGTGGCCAAAATTATTAGAACACCAAGCATATTTGTATGATTTTAGCAATTTTCATTCAGTTGACCATTTAAATACCTATAAAATGGTTGGAATGTCTCCGAATATCATCATTATGCTTTAAAAACTGAATAATAAAGCCATGCGTTGGGAAATCGCCCCCAAGTCGCTCTTTTTTTTTAATGTTACACCACCAATTGAAAAATCTAAAAATCTGGCCCTTCTCAGGATCAAAGTGTCATAACGTTAAACATTTTAAGCCTCTCCCTACAAAAGTATATTATATTCTTAAAGAAAATTTCCTGAGGATACCAAAAATGACATTCATAACAACACAGTGTGAAGTAGTTACATCTTATGTGGGGATTTTAAAATTATTTTTGAAGGGCCCCAAATTTTTAATTTAGTGCCCCTATTTAATTCCCCCGTTCCAATGACCCTTAATATTTCAACATATTTGAATTGCTTATGAAATTTCCTCTGAAAAAATATACATTTACAAGGAGTGTCTTCATTAAATGGGCATGGTTATTTTGGTCATCTCACCCCCAAGGTTGGGGGCGAAACCACCCTCCCCAATTGACCAAATTTTCTTAAACTTAGCATGTATTTGAGGTATATTGGAATAAATAAGCCTGCGAAGTTTCATACTTCTACCTCAAATACTTTTTGAGCAATCGGCATATGTAATTGGCATTTTACTTTTTTGCATTTGGACTACATGTTTAATACACAAGTCAATGGGGAAACCAAAGCGCATAGCGCAACTATTTTTAATGATGCGTATTACCAGATGGTCGAAACTATATAAATTTGGTATCAACATATACGTAAGACCCTATGCTAAAAAGTCATGAAAGCTCACGGCACACAACATATATCTTTAATCTGATTTCGGCAAATGAACTATAGGGCATTGATAATCCCATAGACTTTCTGAAGGTTCAGGTGTTCTAATAATTTTGGCCACCACTGTATATGTTAATGTTTTTCTTTAATATATAAAAAAAAAAAAAAAAAAAAAAAAAAAAAAAAAAAAAAAAAAAAAAAAAAAAAAGGCAGAAAAAAGCTCCTCTGCTGAACGAGTGGTTATATTAATTATGTATATATGAGCTGATCCATAGAAACACTGAAATTTTTAAATTCATATAAATATAATTATACAGCGCGTGAATGACCATACTTCCTTTAAAATGGATTACAATACACTTTAGGTTGATCAAAATGATATGCGCAGATGATGAATGATGTAATTTGGTAAATGGTCTCATTTATTTGTTCATATTTATGGAAGCGGACACATTACTTCAGCACGTTAATAAAAAGTAAACGTATTTGAACAGTTTCCATTTGAAAAATGAGTCATAATGGCTTTCCACAGAAAACTGTACCCTCGTTCTGAAATTGACGTAAACGTAAGGGAGTGTTTCTTTTTGAATAAATCTAAAATACTTTAAGCAGGACATGGGTTTCCATGAAGGAGGGCTTCAGTTATAGTTCGCCCCCCTTTAGCCCAATAGAGAAGTATTAAACATTTACCATATACATCTCATTGATGCCTTGAAACATTTTTTAAAATAATCATATTGCCAAATAAAGTAACATTTGAGAGATATCATTTTGAAAGAAAAAAAAAATTATATTCATATTCTTTTTAATTTCACTCGGTGCAGCTGCGGAAAATGACGATTTGAACATTTGAAAATAGGGGGGGGGGGGGGGGGGCGGTGGGGAGCAAATATAGACATTTAAATAGTTATTCCCAAAATTTGTGGGGGGAGGGGTCACGCTGGTTTTGTTCCCTGAATCCGCTACTGCAGTGATAAATGATTGACAGAGATAGAGGCAGAGAAAGTAACCCAATGACACGTATGCATTATTACGCTATAGAACATATTTACGCTGTTAGTAGCATTATTAGACTAGTAACTAAAGTAATATTCTAAATGAAGAAAGTCACTTTTGCCATGACGACAACAATAGAGACGGGAAACGAGTTATCCTTAATGGCAGGCTATTCAAGGTTTTGTTATGCGGCGGTCACAACTCGCCGTACCTTCGACGTGCAACTCCCTACGATGGATTTTGTAGAAAATTCGTGCAGCGGAGGTACCTTGCAGGTACAATACCCTTACTACAGAAACGCGGGAATCGCATAAGTTGACCCAGGACCTGTGCGTGCATTGTACATGCAACGCAGGCTACGTTGATGGCACGTGCCCCGTAGCCTACGGCGAGTTGTGACCGCCGCATTAATAAGATATGATGGAGGACCATGGTCATGGCGGTCACTCATCGTAAAGCGTTGGCTACTAATTAATCGTAGTATAACGGTCAAGGAAAGCATTACAATATTATTACTATAATTAGAGGCCTAATCGCTCTGATAATGAAATTTAAAGAGTCAAAGACGATTTAAAATGGTTTATTAAATGGCTGATAAAATGTGGGTTGATCAACATGTTTACATGTTGAAATGGGGCGCCAGGAATGTAAGGTACGCATTTATTGTTGACCCAGTTCTATTGAACCGTTGGCGCGCCCGGAATGTAACATACGCGGGTATTGTATCACATTGTTGACGCTTCCTGCGTAAACAGGTGGTTTATGCGGATTGGAATGTGCGCGTTTATTTCTGCAACGCTTACAAACAGCGGATGATAATGCATCATTCTTCGTCGTGGTTTGCTTGTGATAGGACACTTATATGTTTGAGTGAAAAATTTGGAAGTGTTTTCGGAATGATAGCGCTGGAAATATGGATATTAGGTGGCTACCTGGTGGTTGTGCATGTATTTGGTGGACTGGGATTTATTACACTGGGATAAACAATAAATGGTACCTGGTGAGACTGGATTATAGTGCTTCAGTGTGAGGCTCTACACACCAGTATTTCAGACACGTTAGCTTCCAGACGCCGGAGGAAAATACGAGAAAGACGAGTTCAAGCTGCTTATGGCAGGTCGTAGTACATTTTCCTTTTGTTCATTTTAGTAGTTACAAAGTGTTAAGTAACGCTTTGTTCCAGTAAGCTAACTGTCTCAAAGTAAATTATCATTAGAAGATGATTGACCTCCAGGTGTTAAGCGCTATCTAAAAACAATTAGATATTTAGGCTATATATAGGCCTAATGACTGAATGATTCTGAAATTCATTGGAAGTGAATAATTGGAAGTGAATAATTCACTTGGCCAAATAAGCAAGGTATTTGCTATTTGTCAATTAAGATAGACATGTAACGTTAGGCCTATGCCAAAAGATTATGGTGGGTTCTATTAACCATGAGTTCAATGATAATGTTAAATTCATTGGATTGATTTGGGAAGCTTGGACTACAATGTGCATGATCGTAGGAAAGAACAGTTGGAAATTGTAGTGAAAGAGATTGAAAGTCTCGAGTTACGATACATTATGTAGTCCCACGCCACGTTGGCTTTCGACTCGGCACAATGGCTGCAGTCAATACAGGTCTAGATGGAAACTTGTTACCTACATTTAGGCAATTGAATAACACTAGACCATATTCGAGTGAATATTTCGGGCTAATTTTTGCTCTAGCCCATATCTAACAACCTTATGAATCCTTTGCCTTATGGGTAGGCCTAGGCACTTTAAAAGAAATGGCCTTTAATTTGGCATTATGGCATTAAAAAACATTGCAACATAAAATGTATGGATAAATGAATTAATAAAAGAAAGGAAATACGTAACTTTGCAGAGGCTTGCAAAACTGTGACCTAGTATGCATGGAGCCTTACTTTGTGAGTGCATATTTTATAATGAGTCAATTATGGCATTGGCTGGAATTGTTGACAATCATTTTAAAGCAATGCAAGACAATTCATGATATTCTTTCGAACTCAGAATTGCGCCCAGGTGTCCTTTTTGTTTCTTTGCAGAACCATGCAGTGATCAGAGCCATCATTGGTTTGGAGAACCCAGAGCACCAGTGGAGTGCTAGTTCGGCTAAGCCTAGTGGAGCCTGGCCGTGGATTAGAGGAGGTTTATGGGCGCTATATCATTGATAGATCGTATAGCACAGTGAAGCAAGTCTGCCAGGATGCCTTGCTACTACAGTACCAGTAGTTTGTGCTCGAGTGGAGCCAAGTTCTAGGGAGCCGCTTACAGGAGGAGTCCAGGCTGAAACGTATTGGAAGTACGTAGAGGTGAAGCATATGTTTAGAGCAAGTTGGACAGAAAGCTGTCGAGATGAACCGCCATGCTTGAGCTTGCCTGGCATGCCTGGCGTCAAAAATATGATTAGGATGCGGCACATCCCTTTAATGTGGTGCCGAATGGTAGAGCCTACAGGACAGCAAGCACTTGCTAGCAAGTTTGGAGAGACAGAATTAAGCAAGGAAGTAATCGCTATTGTGAATCTGTAAAAGAGCCTATGTCTCACTCGATCATCTTCTCTCAGATCATGGGAGTGCTGTCCTCAAAAATAAATGTAATTTGGATAATCTCAGAACGCCACGTGAAACAAAACATGTTGAAATACATTAACCACAAGGTTTAATACGATTGGAAACTAATTAATTATGAATGGCTATAATGGTGTGCCTTATAAGTGGGTTATGTCTTGCCTTTCAAAGATTTTCAGCGGAGTATTTTACATAACAATGTTCAGCGTTTATTGTTGGCATTGTAGTATAACAGGTGCTTTTATTTTACCAAACATATTTCATGTAACCCCAATTACTGTGTACCTTCGTTAAGGAGGATCAGCGCTTAAATTCGTTGATTTTACTAGGCCTAATGGCCTACAGGGAAATGTGGTACATATGTTTATGAAATTGGCATACGTTTTAGTAATGCTGTCAATCGATTACTAGTAGCTGTCAGCTACATGTCATGTGTTTGAAAGGCAAAGTTGTGGCGGAGTTTTTATTTGAGCGACTTAGGACTCGCGTTAAGTGTGTAACACCAATGGTGTAGTGGTATTGTAGGCTTCGATTTGGCTAGCTATGGAAGGTCATATGACCCCCTTTTATGAAAGAATCTGTTAAGGGCCTATGAATTGGTCACTGGTGCAGCAAATGGGCAATGTGGTGATCATGTTTCGGCTAGTGCTTGAAATTCGTTCGTCAAATTATTAAGGCGTAATGTTTTTCGTTGGCCAATGGTATAGAAACATATTTTTAATCATTGCGTCAGCATTCAAATTGGGGTAATCTGGTTGCCTCTCTGAATACCCGTTGTCAAATAGGTAAACCTTTATTAAGCAATCCGTAGAGGTTTGGTCTATATAATTGGGAACTTGCTGGTTTGATGCATGATTTTCCTATTACCCTAGCAGCAATGATTGTTGAAAATTGTATTCGTGTTTTGCTAAAGTATGGCATAGTGTTTTTCAGGCAAAGCTTTCCGAGTCAATATAAAATCTATGTCAAGGCTTCACTCGATTTCAGAGGCGGGGAGGCCGAGTTTTGGTTGCCAAGCGGTAGTTAGCAAAACGACCATAATTCGGCAGAAATTTTGTTTGGTTTGTCGATGTATGATATATTGGCCTTACACAAAAGTTATTGGGTCAGGATATATATGTGTTATGGATATATACATGTATGATATGCGTATGCTATGTGTGTCTCACTTTACAGCTTGGGCTAATACGAGATGTATGTTTGGCCTGTCTTGGTTTCATAGTCAGGAGGGTGGTGCATTATGAACAAAGCTTTAAGTCTCACTCGATGGCAAAGGCGGGGGGATTGTATGTGACGTTTGGTTACGTCGATGTATTTGGTAAAATTGTCCACAGACAAAGGTTTTGGGCAATGATATAATACATGTGGCCTATATATGTTATGGATAGATATGTATATATACATATATATGTTGGAGTGTGTTATGTAACACCCCGGGTCAATACGAAATACATGTAAATGTTTAGGCCTGTGTCGGTTTATAGCAGGAGGTGGTACAAAACTTTAGGTCTCACTCGATGGCAAGAGGCGGGGGGGATTGTGCGTACATTTGGTTTGTCGATGTTATTTGTAGACAAAGATTATTGGGCCAATGACATAAATAATATTATTTTGTTATAATTAGTATATGTATTATGTGCGTGTGTTATGGATATATAACATATATAGGAGCGCGTTATGTAACGCTTTCGGTCAATAGGAAATAATGTTTAAGCTTGTATCGGTTTTATAGGCAGGGGGTGGTACATATGAACAAAGCTTTAAGTCTCATCGATGGCAAAGGCGGGGGGATTGTACGTGATCATACTTTTAGGGCTGACTCGATTTCAGAGGCGGGCAGGCCCGTACGTTTTATAGATAGCTTTATTGCACGTATTATAAGTGTAGCAATGGTATTGGCTTAACCCGATTGCATAGGCGGGGAGCTGGCAGGCTATATGTTTACAAGGATTCATTGGTGGAATTTTGTTGGACACCTATAGTGATAATTTGGAAAAGTTCTTAAGTAAGCCAGAACATTGATACTGGTGGTGAATGGGTTTGTTTTATTAGCAAGTAATAATTAAAGCCCTAGTGGGGTAAGAGAAAGAGGCAAATGTTGGATTTGTGGGCCAATTTAGCAGCATATTTTCATCTTGATTCGATTGTTTGCTGAACTATATGTCATGTGTGTGAAGCACAATGTTTAGTGACGTCATATTGGATTAAATATATTGATAATTATAACAATGTTGTTAACGGTTAGTTACCTACTGTGGAATTGTGTTGAGCTATGGTGCCTCATATCGAATCAATAGTAGGCCTACCCCCCCCCTTTTTTTTTTGTCTAGCTATGGTCTAGCTATGAATGCCTCACCGGCGTTTCAATGGTGATATGAATTGAATCGATTGCTCCAATTGCAATGGGAAGTTTTTGGAGTAATAGGCAGATAAAGTAAATTAGTTTCATGAATATGGTCTCAAGAACGAAAATGACGAATTAGTTATTTGGCGCCGATCATATATAATATATGCTCGTTTGGCGGTAATTTGTTAAATTAGGCCACAAATATCTATTGCATTGCCGTGTTCAAGTCTAGTGATCACTTGTCATCTGATAATTTTTGACCCCACTCGATTTTTACAGGCGAGGGTGCAATATATATTTAGTTAGAATTTGTTCGCATGTCACATTCATAGGTTTCCGGCCCAATTGATTTGAATGCGGGCGGACCTAGTTGTACTACATATTTATTCTCAAATACTGTCAGGAAGTAATTAGGGTGTCACGTTTTA
>CALNVZ010000174.1:71635134-71659196 GCA_940671915.1 Paracentrotus lividus
TTTTTTACCATATTTGTATTGCTCATGCTTTAAAATATATGCATTTATAAGTAAATTTCTTCACTTTTCATGAAAAATAATCTTAACCTTAAATTGACAGGGTTATTTTGGTTATCTCACGACCAGGGGATGGGCCAATCCACCCCTCCCCATATAACCAACTTTTCTGGAACTTGGCATGTGTTTGGGGCATGTAAGAATGAATAAGACAGCAAAGTTTGACACGTCTAGCTTAAACACTTTTTGAGCTATCGGCATGTGTAATTGGCATTTCACGTTTTTGCATTTGTACTACATGTTTAATACACAGGTCTATGGGGAAACTGAAATCGCATAGCGCAACAATTTTTAAAGCTGCGCATTACCTAATTTGATTTGATTTGACTTTATTTTACATATTTTTATTTTCACAGGTACAAACAACAATATCAAAAGACTCGAGATAATACAAATCAGACATGGCATAATCATTAATCTAAATTAAAGAAAACAGCGATTTGGAATTTAAAAACCATTTAAAAAAAGTGAAATATGAGGGAACGCTGCATAAAAAAGCAAAGCTTGTTAAGTCTGCCATGATCCAGAAAAAATATCAGTCTTAATGTGTAGGAGAGGACACGTAAATAAAATTGATTATAACGGTAATGCCAAATAAAACAATTGTGAATATGTAAAGAATGAGGAAAAAATTTAAAAGAAGTTTGCCACCATTACTTACTACGACTATTATTTACTACTCAGCCAGAGCGTATTACAAAGTACATGGAAATAAAAGTTTATACAGGGAAATTATAAAGAATTGATCAGCATTGCTTTCAATTTAACGTTTGAAAATATTAAGTGAGGCACTATGTACCATATCATGGGGAAGATCGTTCCAAACCCTGGGCCTTCAAAAGCAATTGTTCTCTGAGCAAGGAGAGTGCGAGTACGTGGAAGGTGATAGGAGTCACTTAGCCGCGTGGATATGTGTGGATTAGATTGTTCCTTTGAAACATAGGAGCAAAAATATCAGGCAATTCCATCTTTGAAAGTTTGAAACATGAATATACCAACTTGAAATGCATATAAATCAGACATTTTGAGTACTTTATTTTGGAAAAATAATGGATTTGTATGGGAATAAAAACCAACTGATTGACAACCCTAATTGCTCGTTTTTGTATCGTGAATATTTTAGCAATTAAGGTGTATTGCAATTACCCCAGGCCAGTATTCCATAATTCATATGAGATGCAACAAGTGTGGAATATAATGTTTTTAAAATGTAATCAGGGGAAAAATATTTTAGTTTTATTCAAAATACACAGTGTTTCGAGAAAGAATAACTTACATATATATATCAATTTGACATTTCCATGATAATTCATGATCAATGTAAAAGACCGAGACATTTGGTAGAATCAACTTGTTGCAAATTGACATTGTTATAACTACAATGGTCCGGCAAGGATTTCAAAGAGTTACTGAAAAGCATAAATTTGTTTTTGTTTACATTGAGTGACAACTTGTTCGCTCGAATCCATGTCTGAACAGATTGCAATTCCCTATCAAAATGGTAAGTAGTGAATTTGGGTTACGATGTGACAAAAAAGGTTAGAGTCATCCGCGAAAAGAATAAATGATAGGTCATTTGATGAAATTATTAAAATCATTAATATACAAGTAAGAATAGCATGGGCCTAAGAGTGATCCTTGCGGTACACCGCATGAAATAGTTTTTTATTTGAGATGTATGATCTATTGAAACAAACTGTTTTCTGTTAGTTAAGTAACTCTGTGAACCATTCCAAGGCCTTTCCCACGCACACCATAAAATGGGATTAACTTGTAAAGCAAAATTTCATGATTGATCGTGTCGAAGGCCTTGGAAAGGTCCAGGAATACACAAACTGTGTGCAGGGAATTATCATAGCATTGCCACTTGTGAATAAAGAAAGTAAAGCGTGTACAGTAGAATGTTTTTTTTCTAAAACCAAATTGGAAATCGCATAAAATATGATTGTTAGATAAAAAATCTATTAAACGAGAATATGATAATCTTTTCAAGAATTTTAGACAGGGATAAGGAATGAAATTGGTCGATAGTTGCTGACAATTCGTCTATCGCCTTTAATACACTGGACAACCTTGGCTACTTTCATGTTTTTGAGGCACCAGACCAGTTACCAAGGATTGGTTGAATATAAAAGTCAAGGGAGTTAAATTTCATTAATGACACGTTTTATGACAAAATTCGTAAGTTCGTCCGCATCCTGGACTTTTTTAGGTTTTTTAAATTATTTACAATATTTTTAACTTCATATTCAGATGATTGGAGTAAGGAAAATTGTTTTAGGATTGGGATTTTTAGAAAGTATTGGAATCTTTTGTTAGGTTCTGGAATATTTCGGGAAAGAGTCGTACAAATATCCACAAAAATAGTTGTTAAACACATCAGTCACATTTCTGCAGGATTAGCAACAGTTACATTATTATTTACAATTTCTTTAGTGAACTCCTTAGATTCTTTGGTGTAAAACGTTATTTATCACCCTCCACGTACTCGATGTATCATTTTTGTACTTATTAAATTGATTAGCAAAATACTGTTTTTAGCTAAACGTAACAAGGATAATGTCGAAACTAATATAAAATTGGTATCACAAGATGCATGAGACTCTACGCTATAAAGTCATGAAAGCTGTCGGCACCAAAAAGTTATCCTTAAACTTACTTCGGCAAACGTACTAGGACATTTAAAATCCCATAGACTTTGTGTAGCTTCGGGTCTTCTAATAATTTTGGCCACCACTGTATATAAACCCCTCACAAAAAGTTTCGCAAGTCGACTTTGGGTCATGATTACTTTTCAGGTACGCTTTAGTTATTCCTGATTTTCATACCATTGGAAATATAATTTATTCCCCTTTTTATTAATATCCTACTTGTAATGATTATGTCATGCTTCAATGCACAGAATATCAGAATACGGAGAAAAGTAAAAAGTCAAATGTTGCAAAATGCATTTATCAAAGCGAAGTTCCGCAACTCGACTTTAGGCTCTGATAACTTTCGAGGTATTTTCTAATTTTTATTGAATTTTAGACCATTGTCAAGATAATTTATTCCTCTTTTCAATGACACCCTAATTGTAACGATAGTGCTGTTCCTGCATGGACAGAACACCTGAATGTTAGGACAAGTCAGAAGTTAATGTTGCAAATTGAATGCCTATCATGATTGTGGTTATTATTGTCTGTTGCGAGCAATAACAATGCATTTCGCAACTTTTCACTTTTTACTTTGCATTATATTCGTGAGTTATCTGCATTCAAATATGATGTTACAAATAGGGTATCAATAAAAAGAAGAATTAATGAACTTTTTAATGCTATAAAAATTGACAATGATTAAATCCCCACATTAAAATGTATCAAGGTTCAGTGTTGTGTTACAGAAATTTAAACTGAAAATTATCTTTCGCTTTGTCATGACTGTATTCAAGTGGTATTGAGGGGTTCTGTGGACACAGGCATGACATCACCCTGACAAATAAGGTATCAATCAAGAGAGGAATAAATTAACTTGAAAATGGTATAAAATTTAATAAAAATTAGAAAATATCCCCAAAGTTATCAGGACCTAAAGTGAAGTTGCGGAACTTCAATGTGATCAATAAAAATGCATTTTACAACATTTGACTTTTTACTTTTCTCCATATTCTGATATTCTGTGCATTGAAGCATGATACAATCATTACAAATAGGATATCAATCAAAAGGGGAATAAATTATCTTTCCATTGGTATGAAAATCAGGAATAACTAAAGCGTACCTGAACAGTTATCATGACCCAAAGTCGACTTGCGAAACTTTTTGTGAGGGGTTTATATACATATATAGATATATACACATATTTAAAAAAAAAAAATACATGAAAAATGGCGCGTCACTGTTACTCTGGGGAAAGAGTGAAATTGCACTCTTGAGTTAGTAAAAAAAAAACACTCTCGGAAAAAAATGAAATCCAACCCTCGCAAGGAGTTACAAAGAGTTGACAGTATTACAATTTGGAAAGATTTCATGGTGACCATTCGAAATGGTGTCCCATGTCAAAAGTATTGTAACACTGCTGAAATGTGTACATTTTGATTTTTATTTGTTATGATATTTCGTTTACAACCAGAATGTTGTCGAATATTTTTATATATTCTGAAAAGGAAGACTATTCCCTTTCAATTCCTGAGAGCAACACAAGACTCGGTAATTTCTGAAAAAATGGGGAGATATAAGAACAACGAGGTGTAATTTTTTAAATACTTAAGCCACGATTTCATGAATCATTTATCAGGGCCTCCGAGTGTTGCATGTTAGATTTCAATTGGTACCTTTATAATCTATTATTTATCAAGTCACGATCCTTTCATTAAGTCAATTTCTGAGAAATCTATAGACTATTGAGTATTTTTTTTTGTGTGTTTTTCTTTATATTCCAAACTAAGGATGAAACTCGACAGATCGTGACACTTCGAACCAACATGCGGCTGGTAAGACATCCTGATTATATATAGCTTTAAGCCCCGATCACACCTTTGCGTTTTGGGGCTGCGTTCGGCTGCGAATTGCCCAAACGCAGACAAACGCAGTCAAAGGCAACATAACGAGCTAGACCGAGCTAGAACGAGGTAAATAGGCAGGCGGACGCAGAGGCCTTGCGTTCAGTTGCGGAAGTTTGAAATTTTTTCAAACATTCGCAACTGAACGAGCTCGAACGCAACAAAAGGTTTAGCGAGTTAATGCGCAGTGAATCGAGGTGAGACGAGCTAGATCGAGCGGCTAGCGAGCAACAACGAGTAGTGAACGAGGTACACACGCAATGGTTGAGGCTGCGTTCGGCTAACGAGGTAAAACGCAGCCCAAAAACGCAAAGGTGTGATCGGGGCTTTATGGAACGAGTGATTTGCATTTCAATGAAATCATTGCATTCTTATATTAGTCTCATTGTTAGGTTTCATTTCTATTGGTTAGTACATAATGATGATAATTAGCACAAGATATTTATTATTACAGAGAATAAAAACGTAGTATGCATACGAATGATAACTGACACTTCAAACAATTATTATTTGAGACAGGTGATTTATATTTGTATGTTAAATTTGTGTTTTATATTTCATGAAGAAACCCTCTTCAATGAAGAAACGAGTTAAAAAGACAGGTCATCTTTTTAATAACTGTATTCTCTGATCTGACGGTAACTTTATTAGCCTGATTTTCTGTTGAAGTTTAAAAATCACGATACAACAAAAAGTATCTAGTATTTTTCTTCGTGTAATGGTGATATAAAATTATGACTACAGTTCATGGTTGATGGCATTATCATAACATGCTAAATTGAATACATGGAAAAAATAAATGGAGGTTCTTTACATCTTTACCAAAGTTTTGTTTTTGCCTTACCATGTAAAATTCAATATATGAGGACGGTTATTATTAATATAATGTTTCCATGGGAACAGCAATGGACTGATGAATACCTACAATGGAATCCAGAAGAAAATGGTGGTATCTACAACATCACCCTCAAAATGAATCAAGTCTGGAGACCCGATGGGTTCTAGTATGAAGGGTATGTTTATAATACATTTGTAATTAAACTAACATCGCCCATTTTAATGTGTCAGTTTTTCCCTACTTGAACTAACTTTCTGATGTTCAATTCAGACCACTCCCTCTCACTCAGGGTACGACTAGATTGGATACCAGGGGGGGGTGGGTGGGTGAACAAAGCAAAAGTTCAGAATGTGTATAGGGAGTAAAGTATAGTGACATCAACGCCAACTTCCTTTTATTTCAAGTTCAGTGTCTCATTTCGTCTTTATAGCTATATGAATTTCATTATGTTTCAACAATTATGCTGTTGGCAAATTTTGAATGTTCTAAATGAACCATTCGGAAGCAGCACCCTTTCTACTTTTTAATTAATAACTTGTATTGACAAAACGTTTGGTGAAGGGAAATAGCATGACCACAAAATGTTACTCCACCATTCCAGATAAGGATCATCATGTCTGAAAAAGGCTTTCGAAGACTTATATTATTTTGTTTGCTTCAACAGTGAGAGAATCGTGAAGTAATTGTCAAGGAACGATGGGTCATAAATATTATCCGTTTCTTCTCGTATCTCACGAAGTTCAATTGACTTTCTTTTAGAATGGACCGTTCGTTCATCAGCCTTCCTGAGGAGATAACATATGTTATTGCTCAACATACTGGAGCCATTGACTGGCTCTTTCCAGCCATCACTACCAGTGCATGTAAGATGAACATCCAATATTACCCATTTGATGTCCAAGAATGTGTTCTAACATTCTACCCTTGGACTTTGGATGAAAGTAAGGTGTGTGTAATATAGATGATATATTATAATACGCATGTACGGCAGGTCCTTTATTCTATTGAAAATAGGGGAGACCGGGTATGGACGTTACAAAATTCACATTTTGGGCCAGATAATTCTAATGAAAGAACTCACGCACTCCACACTGAAAACCTAACCTCGTCCGTCAATGGACCGACTAGCTTTAAAGCTAGTCGGTCAAGACGGATTAGTTTTAAAGCTAGTCTGCCATGTTAGTCCGTCCAAGACGGACTAGCATACAACGAAATCTACATCTCTCAACTGACGGAGCATGCCTTTAAAGCTCGTCCGTCAAGCTGCATGCTAGTCATCAGACGTGACCGACCTAGGCCAAAAAAAGTAGGTGGCTTAGACAGTTCACCCATTAGACATGATGACTAGCTTTGATACAAATAGTTGCAATGTCGTTTCAAGTACCTTCTCTATTTATTCTGTTTCCGAGCTAATCACAGTTGATACATCTAACAAAGCGTTCGGTTTTCGCTGACAACTTGAAAAAGCTTACGAGACATAACATCTCATTCTGACAAGTAGCAATTTCAAGATACCGTAGATTCCAAAATTTTTCTCCATTCTTCAATTACAGGCTAATGAATACCTTTTAACTATAGAACTCACAGGATAACCCGTTATTTACGATTGTGAGATGAATTCCATATAGCGAGATTGGCTGGTAGAAATTCGCCGACCTGTGCTATTCCTGATAGCACTGACATCAGATAATGAAAATAGAAGTTGTAAATGCTGGACAATCTAAACATTCTACAAAACAATCAGGTGTGTGTCCTTGTCTGGACTTACGAATCTAATTCTGTGACGAGAAACCGATTTAGATCACGCGAGACTATATTAAACAGATCGACGAACAAAGGTATGCCATTCACGCGTTGATCCAAGTTCTTAGTTTAGAGAGTAAAACATATAAGCATAATTGTAGCCAATTCTTTAAGATCACAGCTGGGCCCATCTGATCAGTAGAGGAATAGTGAAGAGCGCATGAGTGAGATAATGTCTACCTACGTTCGTATCGGGCTTATGATCAAAAAGACCATAAACATACACAATCTAATGACCATAATCCGCGGAGGATTCATACGCAATATGCGATGCCATCACAGACAAGTGGGGACCAAGCGCCTTAATTTACATCGCCCTAATTATTTGTAAATTTACTTCAAGTAACTAAAATATGAAAACAACGCTTAATGAACCGTCATAATTCTTACATAGACTCGTTGCCCCCCAAGTGGAAAATGCCTGGAGTACATAGAGGGAGCCCAAAAACTATACTTTAGACAAAAAGCATTATGGTCAGAATTAGAAAAATCTCGTTACGGTTTTTAATGACCAATGTTATTTAATGGAGATTGCTAGCAT
The DNA here is from genome assembly GCA_940671915.1 of Paracentrotus lividus. Taxonomy (NCBI): domain Eukaryota; kingdom Metazoa; phylum Echinodermata; class Echinoidea; order Camarodonta; family Echinidae; genus Paracentrotus; species Paracentrotus lividus. The sequence goes on from CALNVZ010000174.1 coordinate 71,642,914, forward strand.
AGGCAAATCGCCAAATTAACTTCACAAAGGTTGCGCATTGCGAAAAGGACATTAGCCACATGACTAAAACAATAGCTTGAATAGTTCCTACACGGAATATATTGTATGTGAATCCTATTTTAGAGTGATCAAACAAACTGTACAGTACACTACATAGCCAGCAAAATATACCCCGTAAAAATAAGCATCATAAAATTGCTTATGTAAGCAAATGGTCGAATACTCTCTTCTCCATGATTCTATGATCATGCGCATGTGAGTTACTTACATTTAATGTGTAAATTCCAATTATATTGCGAGCAATTCACTAGTTATAGAGTCGTTGATTCCTTAAGGTTCAACACCTATATAAGATGCTATTAGATCTACACACATCTACGAGCAAATAAAATTATGTACTCCAAGATCAATTTATAAATTTAGTGATAGCAGTGTACAACGGAAATAAGTAAACTTTAATTCACATTAAATTAAGTGAAAATTTGAAATTTAATTTCTATATTATATAAATATTAGTGCTCGCCACTCCTTTCTTGTGTAGATTTAGCATTTAGCTACTTCTTGAATAGAAAAGAATATTGTGATTTCTAGTCCGCGACGTTTGGGCCATTTTCAGATGGTAAACATCTTCAAGGACAAGTGTAATACAGCCGAAAAAATGCCCTTTAAAAAGCAGGTTACGGCCAAAATTAACAATCAAACCCACATAGCTGAGTGATGAAACGGTGTGCATATCCATGGCTGCTGACTTCCTGGTGTCTCTCCTGCCCGCTAATATTATAAATGCCATAATGTCTGACTATATTTCATGCTGCGCCGTATTTAATTCGCAGTATCCTTCCATGAATAAGCCCACATATCATGCAATAAATAAATGTAATATATAATTCCTTATAATTACTTTTCCTATAATTGATATATATTTTTTGCTCTCTTGCCAAATTTCTATTTGCCAAGAAACTTATTGCTTTAGTTCTATTGTCAACATGCGTTTGTATCTTATATATGTTCTTAATATCTTATATAATAATTATCAGCGAATTTGTAATGAACGTCATGGCATTCTATCGCAAAGTGGATCTGATAGCCCATGTTAAATCCTAACGCTGCGAAATGCAGTCATGCTAGTCTGTCAAGACTAGCAAGGATCAAAAAGAACATCGCTCGGCTAGTAAACCACAGTGCGCGAAGAAAGAATGAAACTGGGCCCTTCAAACTGAAGTCTCTCCTTACTTACAGACCATGGAATGACACGACGCTGTTAGACTGCGCTATACCAGCTTTAGACCCCAATAAGCCTCTGAAAAAAGGCTCCCGTCCAAGTCCACTCTGGGATTCCTCATCAGCCTAACGACCACTCCTGATAGGACGCAATCAAGCGTCACGTCGATAATCTACGAGGATCAGCAATCATGGGCCTTTTCAACGTGCGCTACAACCGCTTTAACTATTGAGTCGCGGCGAGGCCGGTGCATCCCAAACGCTGGATCTAGAGGCGAGACATACAACAGAAGTCCGGCGATCGATGAACCGGCCCGACGCTAGAACGTAGAATCGTCGAACAGTAAGCGAGCTCTTCCAGCTCAGTACGTAGAGGAGGCGTAAACAGAAGTGCAGGTTCACCAAGTCAAGAGTTCACACTTTCAATCCTATAGAAATACCTGGATATCTCTTATAAGGTGGTGTTGAGGAAAACTAGTCCGTCGTGACCGACTAGCTTAAAAGCTAGATCAGTCTGGGCATCACTACGACTAGCTTTAAAGCTAGTCGGTCTACCCGTTTAGGTTTTCAGTGCATATGGGTCTGTAGTTAGCCTATTATGTTGGCTAAAAACCTGAGGCATATAAAACTTGAAAACATGTAAACACTAATTAACTACAGCTTAATTAGTGAAGACATTTTTTTGTAACAACCTACCCCATATACGGGGTAGTTGTTACACCATACGGGGTCAATTGTTACAATATGTAAACATACGGGGTAAGTTGACAATGTGTAAATCTCTTATACCATACTTTAATTTCAACTTTCCAGTTTCTTGACATCGTTAAAAGTAGATCAAGTAGAGCTCTAGAATATACAAAAGTAATAATAGAAAAATAAAAATATTAACACCTGAAAATTGAGACAAATGTAATTTTACATATGTAATGTAATTGGGGTAAGTTGTTACATCAACATGGGGTAGGTTGTTGTAACAACCTACCCATTGGTGATTTTACACACATAAATCAACTGTAGCACAGTCATTAGGCAGAATTACTGGGCATGGCTAGGGGGTATATTAGTGACATATATGTACTATATTTACAATACCAGACTATCATCATGTGCCTTCAGTTGTAAGAGCAATTACAAATTTCAATTTTTGTCAAAAATTTACTTTGAACTGTAAAAATGGTTTTTGTTAATTTACTTTTTAATAAAACAACGGAGAAACCTCACGACCGGCAGTTCATCACAGCTATGTGTAGGCTGTATATAGATGCCAGTTAGCACATCCTCTCTTGTTCCATCTTAGCACACTGAGAACTGTAACAACTGACCCGTGTAACTTCCATACCCGGTCTCCCCTACTTTTGTTTAATTATTGGTAATATTAAAAAAAAAAAAAAAAAAAAAAAAAATAAGGCATAATTTGTTTTCCTAAACTGCTTGAAAACAACTTTTGCAAAAAAAATTAATTTGTAAAATGGATTTAAAGGCCCTTTTTTTTTTTTTTTTTTTTTTACATTGAATCAGCTGTATGTTTTCTGAGCTTCGAAGTGTCTCCTCTCTCTTTTTATTGGGAAGAGGTGGGGGGGGGGGGGGTGCGCCAATATTCTTACCCGATATACCCGATACATCATGTTTTATTTCTTCATGTCTAAATAACCCAGGCATTTAAGTTAAATCATAAGGAGAGAGAAATTCATTCGGTGATAGTAATCGGTATCATATTGAAATAAATATCTCTCCTACCTAATGGATAATTGACCTTTAATCTATTGACAACAGTAATTATGTATTAGTGTTTGTTTTAATACATTCAAATAAAAAAATTAAAAAAAAAAGTGGGAGGGGGTGGGTTTGTATCGCATGAGAGCCACTGATTAAGATTCACTCTGTTTTGACAAGTTTAGTGTAGGCCTAATGTATTGATCGTATTTTGTAACTATATTCCAAACCACTTCCAAAATATCTTTTCATCCACACCAAATAATTAGTAGACTAGGATGATCATATCCAAATATTCCAGCGTACAGTCATAATGCTATCGCTCGAAAAGAGAAAATTGCGTTCAATGTAGTTTGACTTTGGAAAAGTACCAAAGAGAACGGAAACAAAATTAATCTCAATTTTAATAAGTGATATCATTGCTAAATAAGTCATGGCATTCATCATAATTGTCTGGAAGGTCGCCTATTCAACAGAGGTGATTTATTCATGAAATTGAAGAGGTGATTTATTCATGAAATCGTGCATGCGAAGTGACAATTTTATCATTAATTCGTCTGGAACGATCGAAATAGGAAGTTATATCAATATAAGCCTCCCATCCTCCCCTGGCCATCCCCTTAAATTAATTCTCAAAAATTAATAATGAAAAAAATATACAAATGAAATATTGTAAAAGTGGACGTAGCCTCTAATAGCTCAAAATAGAGATTTTATTTGTGATTAAGATGTGAATTCGAGCTATAATATGCATATCAATTCTTAATTTTTGGAAGAAGCCACCCCAATATGAAGCACTCGAAGTTGGGTTTACCCTTTTCACTGTATATCTCACCTTTTTTTAATACAGCAGATTAAGTTTAAAAACAACTTCTAATTTGGGGGCCTTATAACTTCTCTCCGTTTGCAATCAAACAGATGCGTTTCTATGCTCAGGACGACGAGGATTCCCGCCAAATGCGGTACGCCAGGAACGGCATCTGGTCTTTAGTAAGCAAAACACCCAGGAACTACAGCTATAAGTACCTCTGCTGTCCTTTCCCAAATGACCACATCGAATACCGACTCAGGTTCCAGCGAGAATCAGGCTTCTTCCTGACCAACGTCGTAGTACCAGCCATGTTCTTGACAGCACTCATGCTCGTCGGTTTCTGGTTGCATCCAGACTCGGGGGAGAAGGTCACCTTCACCGTTACCAACCTTCTGGCGCTAACCCTCTTCCAGCAGCTTGTCTCGGATAAAATGCCACCCATCGGCGAACCAAGATCTATCTTAGGTATATAGAACAAAAACTTACATTCTGAAATGCATGATCCGTAGATATCTCTTTTTCTTTTAATATGCTGTGATCCCTGCCGGAAAAGACACAGTGTCCCACAGTGTGAACACAATGTAAACACACTGTGACACTCTGTGTTGACATTGTGCTGTAAGGTTTCCAGTACCGACATTGAAAAATAGGCCAAATCCACTCAGTCGTCTTTGCGAACACAGTGTCCGAGTCCTTCACACTGTATTTGCAGTGTGACGATTGTGGGGATTTGGCTCATTTTCACAGTGTCGATACGTTTGCACAATTTGGACACATTATGATTGACTCTTCGTTTTTTTTTCCCCAGCAGGATTGACTCGTTCTATATCTCATTTAGATGTAGATAAAAGCTTGATATATAATTACCAGTATGAATCGAGTATAAAGAGTTATTCTACCTCGTGGTTTAATAATACTTCAGGATGTGTTCATTCTGTCTAAAGATTTATTAAGTACATATATACGTACTCTCAATCACCTCCCTACCATCTCTCAATAATAATATTGTCTCGATCACTTTCTCTATTTCGTTCTTTCTTTCTTTCTGTATTAACGTCCCTCCACATCTCTTAAAACACTATCGTTTTTCCTCTCCTCTCCCTCTCTGATCATCTCTACCTCTCACAAACTAGTCACTTGTTTCTTCATGCTGATCATCCTGAGTGGGTGCGCTGTGTTCCTCTCCGTGCTGGTTCTGCGCCTCTACCACCATGACACCAATACCAAACCCCCTAGATGGACCGTCAAGCTCCTCATGCCTTGGTTCTCTAGAACTGGCGCCAAAAGCTACATCAGGTTCGTTCGCATTTTCTTGAAATTATTAAGAATATCGCATGTTTGAAAGCCCAAGAGCTAATAAATGAAAAAAAAAAACTCTCTTTTTTTGCATCAATTTATTTTGGAAAATTTACTTATCATATTTTTATTATTAATTTATAACTTGGTTGTGCGCTCTGCATGCATGACAGGCGAAGCATACATTTTAGGGGATAAATGCGGACATTCTGAAGGAAACCGGCAGTTCATCAGCTTTCACAAAGCTTATTAAGTATCTTACTTTTTCAAAGCTTCGTCAGGGAGAGAATATTTAGGTTGATGATAATACAATATTATCATCATCTGGACCTCATAATTTTACGACTCACATTTCGCGCTTGCATCATTATATTTTTTTTAATTTTCTGTTTAAAAGGACATATTTAGTAATTTCCTGATTTAGTAATTTACAAAGCAGTAATCCATAGTAATCCAAAGCAGCAATCCAAATCCAGAGGGCCTCAATTCTTTGATGAAAATAGGTCTAAAGGTTTTGTCCGACTAACACGTGTGTGCTTGTAGAAACAATTCTTTTTCCATAGTGAAGGTTGTTGTTTGAATTACCTGTTTTCCAAAAAAAGGTCCCCTTTTTGTTATCCCGTCTCTCCTGGCTCGAAACGAAGCAGTTTTTAGAGGGACTAGATTTTTCAAAGGTTGCAATGCGAGCATTCATTATGCTTAAGATAAAAGTGTTCAAAAGACTTAGACATAGTTTTTCAACAGCTTGACAACCAGGTCGAAACAAAGATAAACGGAATACTTTACAATTGTTTCCTTCAATTCTTGAATAAACTCATTGCTCATTTCCCCCAAACAAATGTATTTTCAAATTGCAGGAAGTTGTACGCTGTGGAAGAAAATTTGACGCAGACCAACGAAGAAGTGGTGATCACCAATGGAAACAATGCCACCACCATCTTGACTACAGAATCGAAGAAGGATGAAATCCGTCGATCCCTGGTCGATTCGGATAGAAAAGAAACAAACAAGTTTATTTGGAGACAATTAGCCCTTGCTTTTGATTCTTTTTTTGGAACTCTCCTCACTTTGGCTATGGCGGGCAATCTATTGTATGCGCTCATTAGCTTTTTGAAATGATCAGGATATAACGGTTCTAATTACGGAAAGTAAACGACTTTTTATGGATGCATGTTATTCAGGTTTTCGCCTTCTTACTAATTGTTTTGAAAGCATTAAGCAATACATAAGACAATATCAGCAATATTGCTTATTTGTTTATGCAATCATAAACGTTGCATGATTATGGCATACATAGTGGTAAGTATATAATATATATATATAGTTCCCATCGCAAATACTAGATATAACAAAAATTAAGCGTTATAGTTGTACATCGCCTATTTGAAAGCGTGATCTTTTATACTATATACTAACAAAATGGACCTCTGGAAGTCCTTTGCAATCGTATTATATGTAGATGTAAGTGATTACATATGTGAAAATTTGTGACACTTGGTGTGTATCAAGGTGTTTTATCATACATCTTTTTAAAGACGTATCTACATGCACATTGGCTATATAAGCGCCTAGACACACCATGGTGGATATTATGCACTATACAGAGTGAGTCAACAATAGTGTCCCATCATTTTGAAGTTGTCTTGTTTGAAGAATGAACATTCAATCATGGGTTTCATGATATGTATTGATAAAGTCATCTTCCTAGCATATGTTGGTACCATTTTCATTTGGATCTTTGCAGACATGACTGAATAACAGACAATCCTCAGGAGACGGTTAGATCTCACTTGCGCTAAGTGGCTGGGTAGATTAAAAAGGAACAATGTTGACAGAATATGTGTACACACATATACACACACCCTCTCACCACACCCACACACAACCACACATACCCATCCTCCCTAACACACGCACATCATCTTTCACGCACCTAAACACAACCACACACACCCATCCTCCCTAACACACGCACATCATCTTTCACGCACCTACACACACAGTAAACAATTCACAGTAAAATTTCCCATTTGATATTCCCATTTGATGTTTGTTGAGGGTGTGGGTCTCTGTGTGTGTGTATGTGTGTGTGTGTGTGATGGTATTAATGAGATAGGGTATGTTTGTGTATGTGTATGTGGAGGGTGTATGTGGGTGTGTGTGGTGAGGATGTGGGTGGGTATGTGCTTTGTGTATGAGTAAATGAGGGTAGGGGAGACCGGGTATGGAAGTTACACGGGTCAGTTGTTACAGTTCTCACAGTGCTAAGTTGGAACAAGAGAGTTCGTGCTAACTGGCATCTATATACAGCCTATACATAGCTGTGATGAACTGCCGGTCGTGAGGTTTCTCCGTTGTTTTATTAAAAAGTAAATCAACAAAAACCATGTTTTTACAGTTCCAAGTGAAGTTTTAACAAAAATTAAAATTTGTAATAGTTCTTACAACTGAAGGCACATGATGATAGTCTGGTATTGTGAATATAGTACATGTATGTCACTAATATACCCCTGAGCCATGCCCTGTAATTCTGTCTAATGGCTTTGCTACAGTTAATTTTATGTGTAAAATCACCCATGGGATAGGTTGTTACAACAACCTACCTCATGACAATGTAACAACCTACCCCAATTACATTACACATGTAAAGTAATTTTGTTTCAATTTTCAGAGGTTAATATTTTGATATTTCTATTATTACTTTAGTCTATGCTAGTGCTCTACTTGATCTACTGTTAACGATACCAAGAAACTGGAAAGTTGAAACAAAAGTATGGTATAAGAGATTTACACATTTTAACAAATTACCCCGTATGTTTACATAGTAACAATTTACCCCGTATGGTGTAACAACCTACCCCGTATACGGGGTAGGTTGTTACAAAGAAATGGCTTCATTAATTAAGCTGTAGTTAATTAGTGTTTACATGTTTTCAAGTTTTATGTGCCTCAGGATTTAGCCAATAGAATAGGCTAACTACAGACCCAAAATGGAGTGTGTGAGTACTTTCATTAGAATTATCTGGCCCAAAATGTGAATTTTGTAACGTCCATACCCGGTCTCCCCTACGTGTGAGTGTGTTTCTTTGTGCTTGCACATTAGTAATTGATTCTCAATTTTTTTTATTCTTCACCCAGCCACTTTGTCGCAAGTGTAATCTTATCGTCTTCTGAAGAGAGTCTGTTATTCAAAAGAAAATGGTACCAGACAACTTCAAAACGATGGAACATTTTCATTGACTCACTCTGTACAAAGCTTATCAATATTATGAAAAAAAAACCTGATCCTTTAATCCCAAGGATGTCGTGTATTCATGCTGCCATGCTACAAAATAAATGTTTGAAATATTAACTAAAATTATGATGCCCTCTAATCAGCGTGGACGTAAAGAATTTTAATCGCATCATAAATATTTGCAACGGTACTGGTATAGAGTCTATTTCAAGGCCAGATGCATGATGATGCACTGTCAAAGTGATATCCAAATAGTATCAGAGGACGTTGGAGAGGATAAAAAGGTGTTAGCACGTTTGAAATCAATATAATTGATTATGTTATGTTTCCATGGTGAAACAGACGCTTTGAATCAATTGGGGGTAAAGTTGGATAATAACCTTGCGAACTAAGGGATCAAAAAGGAAAGGGTGACAAAGAAAGACTATGTTATATAAAACAATAAAATGATACGATATTCTTTACCCCCAACTTATTCCGTATTCTTGACGTCTCTCTTTGTATCATGTTCCTTGAGAGACAGGTGACCCATCGCTTTTAACACCGTTTCTTTATTTTGTAATGTATTTACTTTCATTAATGGATTTTACATAATTCATATGAAGATGTTACTCGGTTATCAAGTTACTCAGTTATTAGGATATTTAATATTTTTTTTTCCTCAAAAGGATCAATAATGGCAAACTTATATATTCAATTATTGATGGAAATTCTGAAACATTTGGAAACGTGACATGTGATCCAAATATTTCAAGATGATTATAATTTTAAAATCAAACGGCCGCTACTTATATGGAAAATGTGTCTAATGCTTATTACTTTATTTTCTTTATAATCAAACATAAATCATGTTTAATGATAAGTACTTATCATTATAGGTATGCAATATATCATTCACGTAATCCATATTTTTTTATATATTTAATTGATGCACGATAATTAAGTATATTTTAAGGAGATATTGTAGATTTGTACAGTCTGTGTCAAATAAAATGGTACAAGTGGAAAACATTCTTTTATAATATGAAGATAAATGACAACTTGATATTGTTTGGTATTTTCATAAAGCAGGGAAATTAGACTTTCTTTTGAATTTTTTTTTTTATCACATTTGGTGCAGTATTTTTTGAGATATGACTAATTTTCTACAATCAAGAAAAATCCCTTTTTCGCACGCCGTCCCATGCCTTTGTGTATGATTTCGCATAATGACCGTGAATTCAGCGTTCCAGAACAATAGAAGTGCGTAATTTTTTCGATTTATTTCTCGTCACACAAAACTTAGCATAACTTTTGTTTTACGAAAGCAAATTATACAGGACAAAGCGCATCAGCAAGAAAAATCTTTTGGCTTTAATTTGGCACCAAAGACACACATTATATGAAAAGATTTCACACCTAAATGATTTTTTCCCCGACTGTACCATTTTTTTTTTACAGAGACTGTACATTATAAACCAGGTGAAAACAATTGGGGATGTTTCGGTATGGCCACCATGTCGACCATTGGGACACGAAATTAATTAATTGATAAATTCACGAGGTATTTAATTTATTTATTTATTCATTTTTTATTTATTTCATTTCATTTTTTTGGGGGGGGGGGTGGGAAGGGTTGGCCAGTAAATGATAACCCTTTCATGCCCCGAGGTGTGAAATCGTGAAAAGTCATTTAAATTCAAATAGTACTGTATGCACTCGTGGCGAGTTCATCTTTTATATGTATTTCATCTCATTTTTTAGGTCTATACTCGTTTATTTGTTCTGTTTACAAAAGCTATTATTGTGGTGACGAATATGGTTATAGTATCTCACTGTTTAAATTTTAAATATATACTATAAAGTATTTATTAAGTCTTTGTCGATATGTACATGGTAAAATCGTTCAGAGCAAGATAATAGGAGTTATTGCAATGTTTGCTTTTAACCTATTATTAGCCGTTATGATATTTTAAAAATGTATATTATTTAATATTGTTCAAATTGAAGAATATAATGATGTATGAAATAACTTAATTCTTATTCAAAAAATTGCTCTGACTTGTCATGACGATGACAAGTAAAGTTTCAAATAGTTGACATGAAAAGCGATTCATTATATAGCTTGGAAAGAGAACTATAAAGTCGTTTAAATTTAAATGTCAGTAAACACTGGTTAACTTAGTTTCAAAACATTATACTATATCCCTGTTTGGAATTGCTATTCTATCTGCTTGATTTTAATCTACAATTTATACACATATAAAAGGATGATTATTCTATCGTAAAAGAATTTGACGTATTGGATAAAGTAAATATAAATTCAAAGTGTATTGATTTATCATGCTACATGTACAAGTATAGTGTCTGTTTTCTTTCACTCTCTTCCTGAATGTTTTTTACATTATATTAATTATATTTGTACACCTCTTCCTCTCCCAACTCTCTCTATTTCAACAGTTTAAAAAAAAATTCTCTTGTTTTAAATGTTCTCTTCCTTGTTCATCATCAATATAGTATAAGTTATATTTTCCGTTTGTTTTTTATTTGTTGGAGGCCCGCTGTCCGAAAGCTTAGCTTGTTAAAATAAAAGACTTGATCGAGAGCTAATACGTCTGATCCATTCATTTTTTCTTTAGCTTGTAAATATTAGAATGGGTCACCGGACACGCACACACCTACACACACCTACACACGCACACACACACACACACATACCACACAACCAACCACACACACACACACACACACACACAACAACACACACACACACACACAAACACAACGCACCACCCCGTCATCCCCATACACGTTTTGCAAAAACCGAAATGTTGAATAGTCATTGCGGCGGTCACAACTCGCCGTAGGCTAGGCAGGGTACGTTGCATGCACGTTGCATGCAACCGTCGTGGGTCAATTTCTGCGATTCCTGCGTTTCTGTAGTAGGGGTATTGCAAAAACTTCCTGCACGGACGTCGTACATGCAACTTGCCTCCAGGGTACGTGCGCTGCACGAATTTTCAACGAAATCTATGGTAGGGAGTTGCACGTCGAAGGTACGGCGAGTTGTGACCGCAGCATAAATAATAGGCCTATATCATAGTTGTGTTTTCTTTTTATTTTTCTGCACTGTCCTGTTGGATAGTGTGAAACACTGCTCACACTGTTAAAAGCGCCAATTTAACAGAGTGACACACTGCTCACACTTTTAAAAAGCGCCAATTTAGCAGTGTGAAACACAGCTCACGCTGTTAAAAGCGCTAATTTAACAGTTTGACACACTGCTCACACTGTTAAAAAGCGCCAATTTAACAGTGTAAAAAAAACAGCTCACACTGTTAAAAAGCGCCAATTTAACAGTGTGAAATACTGCTCACACTGTTAAAAAGAGCCAATTTAACAGTGTAAAACACTGCTCACACTGGAGCACACTGTGGCGGACATTGTGTTCTTTCTAGCAGGATGTCCTTCCTTATCTTTTCACTATCTCATGTAAACCAGTCCCACCCACACATATTCTAAATACGCCTCTGACTTAATTTCCCCTTGTTACATGAGGTATCCTTCTAATAGGTGTTATCTGGTCATCATGATATTCACCCACGTATCATGGAAATAAGTCACTAGACCAATTAATTATCATTATGGACCCTCCTCTTCGTCGCTTTGTGGTTATGCGCAATTTGATTTAACGTGTAGTTAAGTAACATATTTTGCTATCCATTAAACCTTTTTTGTTTTGTTTTGTACACAGTACTCGTCTCATACGTGTTTTCATTAAATTATCGAGAAGTTAATGTGTAATTCGTTGGAGGGGTCTAATGCATCACACACATTTTGTTTCTGTCTGCTGAATAGAGTTAATGTCTCTATAATTGCTTGCAAGATTCATCAAGTTCATGCCGGGATAGGTTGGGAGTAACATATCCCTTATTTCCCTGACTGAAAAAGTAAAATGATGCTTGTCAATTTTATCATTTTTTTTCTTCATTCGCCTCGATACAGACATTGTATTTTAAAACATGGTACAAGCAGGGGGAAAATTATTTAGGTATGACATATCCTCAAACGATGTCTCTATGTGTTACCATTTTGTTGTTGTTGTAGTATTTGCTTTTATAAAACAAAAGTTTGCCAAATTATGTGCAATGAGGAGAGAATCACAATTACAAAATCCTTGAGAAAGCAGTACACAAACAGTTGTACTCGTATCTTAACCAAAACAGTTTGTTGTCGGAACGTCAATCTGGATTTAGACCGCTCCATTCCACAACTACGTGTCTCACAGAAATTACTGACTATCTATTTGAAAATATAAATCGTGGTCAGATTACAGGAGCTATATTCTATGATCTTAGAAAAGCATTTGACGTTATTCCTCATGAAATAATACTTAAAAATTGATTTTCTATGGTATGAATAATATGGTATGTGAATGGTTTAAGTCATACTTGGTCGGTAGGCAACAATGTGTTAATATAGATAATCATTGTAGTGAATTTTTAACTGTAAAAACTGGGGTGCCCCAGGGTTCATTCTGGGCCCCTTAATTTTTTGTTTATACATTAACGATATTAATAACTTAAAAATTCATAATAATTCTAAAATCTCACTTTACGCAGACGATACGGTGATATTTAATAATTCCCAAAACTTTTTTGAAGTTCAACAAAACTTGCAAAATGACTTCGATTCTATATGCAAGTGGTTTGATATAAATAAGATGTATATACATCCACAGAAAACCATGGTTTTATGCCTTTCGGAACAAAAAGAAAGTTGGAGAACAACAAATTCTCGATCAAATTATATGGTAATAACTTGCAGTGTGTTTGAAAAAATGAAATATCTTGGGGTCATACTTGACTCACAACTGACGTGGTCTGAACATTATAAAACATTAAGTATTAAAATATCTCGTTCATAGGATGTATTCGCCGCATAAAACACTTAATACCTCACAAAACTCTTATACTTTATATTTTGCTCTAATTCTACCACATATCGACTATTGTTGCACTGCATGGGGGTAGCTGTTCAAAGACAAATTTATCGAAACTACAAAAAATTACAAAACAGATATGCTAGACTAATTTTAAATAAGAATTATGACACACCACAATGTACACTTCTTACAACGCTAAATTGGCAATCAGTTTGAACAAAGACTGAAATATCACTATTGTTTATTAGTTTTCAAAATTATTAATAAACAATGGCCCCAAAATATTTAAAATCACTTATTACTCATCCGCACATTTAACTATTGTACCCGCTATTCTTTAAATTCTCTCCTCGACATTCCATTCCCTAAAACTGAATTTAAAAAAGATCATTCTCGTATAAAGCAAGCACCCTTTTCAACAAACTTCCTTTCTGAGTTCAAACCACCAATTCAATCAATTCTTTTAAACAAGGATTTCAACTAGCCAAACATTTATTATAACATAACCTCTGTTCTTGTACTTCTTCTAAGATTTTACATTTCATGTTTACTCTGTAATCTATGTTATGTTTGTAAACAATATGTTTTATGTTAATTTCCATTTTACATCGATTTGTATTTTGTTATCATGTTATGTATATTAAGTTTATCATGTTTATATTTTATGTCTGTACCAGGTGGAGGGCTTCGTTTGTAAAGCAGTTTTATAACTGAACGCGAACTACCCTCCACCGTGTTTTTTATCATTTGTATTAAATAAAACATGAATAAATAAATAAATAAAATAATAAATAAATAAATAAATTACACGGAATCCTTGTTTTTTTTTTCTTTTTTTTTTCGGAGCGATGAGTTCATGGCCTGTAATGTGCGAAACCTATACACAATGCCATAGTCTTTGCATGCATGCGTAAAATGAATTGTTCTTGATTGTAGAAAAAACTAAACATATCAGAGGCGGCGGAACGAATTCGAAAGTGGGGGGTCACGATGAAAAAGGGGCACTTTTTCTAAAGAGGGGGCACTTGAGACTGGAGGCTTTATAAGTATTGAGATAAGTAGGGGTTCGCAAAAAAAAAATTGCCTTTAAATTTGTGCTTTTAAAAATTAATAGCTTTGTATCTTATCAATGATAAACAAATGGTATGCGAGCGCGAAGCGCGAGCTGAAAATTTGAGTTAATTATTGTGCATTGTATAATCTGTTTAGTATATGCGAGCGCGAAGCGCTAGCCGAAAAATTGGGTTAATTTATATCCTATCAAATATCCGCGATCGCGGACCTCGAGTTGAAAATGATGAGCTTAAAAATGGAGTTTATTGTGCATTGTAGACCCTATTTAGTATCCGCGAGCGCGATGCGCGAGTTGAAAGTTATGAGCGTAAAAATGGACTTTATTGTGCATTATAGACCATATTTAGTATCCGCGAGCGCGATGCGCGAGTTGAAAATTATGAGCTTAGAAATGGAGTTCATTGTGCATTATAGACCCTATCAATTATCCGCGAACGCGATGCGCGAGTAGAGAATTATAAGCTTCAAAATGGAGTTTATTGTGCATTATAGACTCTATTTAGTATCCGCGAGCGTGAAGCGCGAGCCAAAAATTTTGGTTTTAAGAGACATATGAAGTAACAAGGGGCACTTTTTTGTATTAAAAGTGCCCTTTTTTACTATAAAAATGGCATTTTATTAGCTAAAAAAGGGGCACTTTCTAGTCAGGAAAAGGGGCACTTTTAGGGTGGATGAAAAAGTGGGGGGTCATAGTGCCCCCCTGCCCCCCTGGTTCCGCCGCCTCTGAAACATATCTTAAGATCTATAAACCAAATGACATGAAAGAATTGAAAAAAAGTCTGTTTTCCTGCTTTATAGAAATACCAAGATTTGTTTTCCACTTCATATGACATTTGATTGTTTTTCTACCAAAAGCAACCTGTTTTAAATGTTTGTACACTTTAAAATGCATACGATACATCTACTATGACCCCTAAAAGAATCCTTAAAAAGGTGGTAATTCACAAAGGAGATGTCTCCGAGACCCCTGCGAAGGATCAGTTGCATCAGTTTCGCATACGTCTCCCGAGTCTTCGCTCCTTTCGCATGATGCTACTTTTTTAATACAAAATTTACCGCCGGAAATTTTGGTTTCGCGACTGTTATATTTCATATGTTTCCACAATATCATCATGGGAGAGGCAGTTTAAAGTTTTGTCGGTCTCTGATTGGGGGCTCCAGTGCATATATGAATTGATTACAAGATGAGATAAGGAGGACGGTTTACAAGTGAATATATTTAATCATAATATAGGTGATAAAATTAAACTGAAGTAAATGAGAGCATTAGAGCACAATGAAGAGAAAGAGGGAGATGGAGAGAAAGAGAGAAAGGATGAGATGGAGACATGAGAAGCTATTGTAAATTTTTATGAGGCATTTATCATCATCATTCTGAAGAAAAACATGATACAAATGCAAATGCTGTTTAAATGAATTAATAAAATAAACACAACAAAAAATAAGTTCCCCTATTTTAAATATCAATCATTTTTTAACCAGAAGAAGAAACATACATTTTTAATACATGAATATATATTTTGATAAATGTATTCGTTTTTCATTTATTAAAATCAAACAGATAGTAAATAAAATCTTGAAAATGTAAACAAAAAGTAAAACACACTGGATACAAGGGAAATCAAAATACAAACATAATGGTGTACATGCAAGGCAGACAAATTGCAAAAAGTAATTGAAAGTACTTCGTTGATGTACATGTATTTGTACTTTGTTCGATATAATTCAGGGATAAAATGCAGTTTTTTAATGATTGAGCAACACGTACTTTCTCCGACCCTGTCAGTCGTTTATTTTATAATGTGCAAACGAATAGCGTCCCCGTCTGTTTGCTCAACATGAATATTAAATTATGTTCTAAACTTGTCCTCACCTGGACTATAACATTGCTCTTATAAAGCGAAAATGTAGTGGTATTGTTCAGATAAAGGGATGGGGAGGGAGGGGTTGATTCGCACAATAACGATCGGGCTTGGGGTATGATGGGGTCAGGCAGGGGGGGGGGG
>CALNVZ010000174.1:71659208-71680020 GCA_940671915.1 Paracentrotus lividus
GGGGGGGGGGTAGGGTGCAATTTTTAATCTTTGTACCGATTGAGGAATACTTTGTTCGGGGATTCGATTGCGGAGGGGAGGATGACGTGTCCCCCAGTAGGTACGCCTGTGAATTGGTGAAGCCCGCGTCACACTGTCCCGAAGGTTAGCAACGATGGACACACGATCATGGAACATATCAATTCTACTCTATGTAAAATGTAAAGTTAACGTATACCAATGTGCGGCATTAAATCGTAATTAAACAAGTCGCGTCCATTATCTAAGAGGCCAGACGCAACAAAGTGACGTTGGAAATACGGCTGAGAAGCGCAGAAATCTATACAGCTGGCTGCAATAATAAATTAGCTCACAAAAACTCGCGTAAGAAGACTTCCCTACAGTTGGAATGGTATTGTCCGTTCGGTTGAGCAATCTACTCGTGGAGATGAAAGAAATTGATGAACTTTTATCATGTTGTTAGTTAATAGATTCTCCAGACCAGATGGAGGAAATACACATTTGGGCAAGCTTATAACATTATTGTGCTGAAGTTGTAATCAGAATATGCAATTCATATAAATTGATGCTCAAAACAATGACATAGATTGTGAACTTGTCACAAGTCTTGTGAAGACGCCGTTCACATGTTTCTATGCGATATGCATGTGATAAGCGTAAATATTGAATAGTCGAGGAAAGAACGTCTTATGATTATGTTCAAAGTGACAGGACTTTTCTTTAATCAATTAAAATGAATGTACCATCTCCGGAAAGCTGAGAATTCAAGCTTTTAATTGCCCTGTGAACAATAAGCTATAATAGTATAATGCGGCATCGAGGATCAAAACTATGGAGCGCATGAGCTATTTTGAGAGTAAAATATACCATATTGTATAGGAATTTGATCTGACTAGGCTTTCGAATTGACACAAGTGACAGGACTTTTTTTTTTCCTTTGCAATAAGTTATTCCTATTTTTGAAAAATTCAGACTCTTAGCGTACTTATTCAAGTTGAACACTTCTTTGAAAAGGTAGTTGCTCGCCACAATAAAGAAAATAAACTGAAAAACTGTCCAAAAACAAAAAAAGTCAATTCGGCGCGTTCGCTTTGAGTAGAATGGTAGCGCCCTCTATCTCTTAAGTTTACAACTAGAATTGATTTGAAAAAACCCAAAATTTTGCTCTGGTCACGAAGGCATCACGAAAGCATCGCGAAAGCATCGAGCCATTTCGGAGTACTACAGACTATTTAAAAAAGAATGGAGCAATGGAGGACAATTATTAAGGTATGACATCTTCTGAAAAAAAATGTCTGTATGTGGTGCCACATTATATAAAAAAAAAAAAAAAAAAATGTGTACGACGAGGAGCTGATCGATATTACACACATTTATTTTACCGGAGCGATGAATTCGTGGCCACCATGGCAAAGCATAATTTTCTTGATTATAGAAAAGTAATCATATCTCAGTATCTACATTACCAAATGAGATTTAAAAAAAAAAAAAAAAAAAATGTTGAAGAAAGCCTGAGTTTCCTCCTTTATAGAAATATTGCATATTATTAAATTGTGGCAATGCGAAGGCAACACGACTTCTCGACGCCCTCTCAATGCCATCGTGTAGCCATCGTATAGTATTGTCAAGCCCGCATTCGCCCGAACCCTCATAATGCACCATCGTGAATCCATCGTTGCTGAACATCTGGACAGTGTGACGCCAACTTAAACAACACACATGAATGAGCGGTGGCGGATCTAGCATGTAGAGGAGCGCATATGGAAAAAATTAAAAATGTAGTGACAAAGAAGGCAAATTTCTAAGATCATTTTTTATTAAGTATGTTCAATGTTTGATTCTAAAAAAAAACCAACAACAACAAAAAACAACAAACAAACAAAAACAGAGGGATGTGCACCCCTTGTTCCCCGCCCGGATTCGCCATTAGATGAGGCACCTTGATGCATTTCGAACATGTGTAGGCGAGCCTTTCGATTTTAGACACACTGAATATACAGCAGATATTCCTTCCGACTGACATATACTTCTGACAAAGAGCCCAGTGGAATTATTAGAAATTGTTCATAATCGCCTACGTTTGTGTACTTTGGTCAAACAAACCTATTTTTTGACATCTCATTTCAATGCGTCAATAAGTGATTACGATCGAGAGCTAAATAGATTAATATTGGATCATTGGAAAACCATCATCACTTTTGATTATCCGGTAATTTTGTAAAACACTCGATAAAAATGGAGAGCCGGAGCGATGTTGACTCGTATTTTCTAGAACAATGCTAAAACCGCTTTGCTTCTCAGCTGACTCGTATATCTTTTACGTTTTTTTAATTTTTATTTATTTATTTTTTTTTTTAATTTAAGTCGAAGGTTAATAGGCTTTTCTAGTCAATAGAAGTTGGGATGCCGCTACATTCATTCGTTCGCATGTTGAATATTCATGTAAAGTGATAGCAGGGTTATATTGTCATCCATTGCAATATTAACTGCCGAGAGCTAAAAATGATAAATTAATCTCAGAAAACTCGTTTACATGTTCACTAACTCCGTTCTGCTACACGATCATAATTACGATACATTTCAGTGGTTTTGCAGAGACATTCATCATCAATCAACGGATTTGCCTAATGTTTGCGGGTAGTATTATAGTGGTTTTTTTTTCGTTCAAAATTCTGCATTGTGTGGCGTGCACCTGTGGTCCAGCTAATAAAATTAATGGGAATTATTACCTAACACGGGTCTGATCGAATCCTAGTCGAGGTTGATCCCAGACGTGAATAATCATACCTGATTGATACACGTATGTCAAAAACCAAACATTCCCTAGTTGAAAGTACTAAGAGAAAGATGGAAGCTACTTACACCCTGTTCGTGATGAGTTCTATTGTTTGCATGTCAGCAGGTGTTTATCCGGAAGAAGGTGAGAATATAGTCGGAGTATCTTTTCTTCATCGTTAATTAAATAATAACATGAGCTAGGGCAACATGGAATTTGATTATCATTGATTTTGTTCTTCAATATTAGCTTGCATTTTTAGAATCAATATCATGTCTTGTTAAGATATCCTGCTAAAAGTACTAACATATCTTAATATATCCTTTATGAAATTCCGCACGCAATCGGGGTTGGCTTGAGATAAACTTTTAAGGGGAAGTGGTATTTCAAAAATGGTTATACTTTCTTGAAAGGTTTTGGTTCACATTAGGTGGCATTCTCCATTTACTATTTTGAAGTTATTATATGAAATGTTCAAAATTACTTAATAATTCATCATAAGCGTATCCAGTCGATGGTCTTTGACTCTTTCTGAACATAAATATTGTGCATTTCATCATGTTTATATGTTATTATTATAAGAAGTCCATTTGTAAACAAAATAATTCGGCATTGTTACAATGTTTTTTTTTTTATAAATCATTTAGGGAGTTCGTTCATTGCAGAATATGACGTATGATGTTTATATACATTGATCGATGCATATCTTTTGAATTATTTTATTTGTATTGTATTTCTTAAACAAACTCCACAAATGAAACTTTTCCGTAGGTACTATGATGAGGAACTTATAGGATGGTCGATATTTAACTCATTATCAAATGATTTTATCGAAGCAGCAACAACACTCAATGGATTAAAATAATCTTACATCATGATATGAGAAATCAAACATTTTGACTGAGTTTTGTTTTGATTATTTGTACTCTAGGCAGTGTATTATTCTCATATTATATATTTAAAGTGTATTTTCAAATCGTAATGGTCCATCAATGCTTAGTTGTACCGAATTTCAATTATATAAAATTACAGTTCCTTGTCTTATTTGGTCCAATTTCATAACCTTCAAGTATTCGATTTGAAGCAACGTTTTTCTTTGTTTCATTTTAATTTTTTTCTTCATATTTGATATATTTTCTTAATGACCTTACCTTGAAAATTAAAGGTATGAATCATGTTGGTATGCTATTGCATTTTAAATCATTACTTATTTGGTCTGTATTTCTCATTTTTATTAGCTATCATTTGGCCCCTCTCTAACCTGAAATACATGACAATTTGAATGATTCATTATATTTTCATTCATTTGTTCCAAAATATTTCATCGACGTCATCTATTCAAAAACAGTTCATGATAACAAAACTAGCACGTTTGAATATCTTTCACTCTCTAGACATATACAGTATGTGCATATATATATATATATATATTATAATTATATATATATATATAATATATATATATATTATATCCGTAAGTTAGACCATGGAACGTCCAAAAGTGCTCTACGTGGAAACGGAGCGAGTTTTCAAATTTTCAAGTTTTCAAATTCAAACTATTAATGTTTCTCTCCAACGAATCTTCACCAACCTGATGATTGCTCCGGCAAGAAACTGACAATAGTTGGGCACTAAGGAAACTCCGTCTTTCCTGAATAATATATATATATATATATATATATATATAGTATATTATATGCAAGTTAAATTTTGCTGTAAGTCTGTAACGTTCAGGATACCACAGTTTAAATATATTTGTTACCATTAATTTCATTGCAGTAAGGACAATATTGGAACAATAATATCAATCTCCCAACACGTGTACCTGAACTATAGCTGCAAACCGTTCATTATCTTTTCGAAATTATTATTCGAAATTATTTGTTGGTTTCAATTCTACCTGTACCATATTTCCATAGAGATGAGGGTTTTTTTTTTTCATACACGAGTCGATTGAAACGTGAACAAAAAACCCCCATTAATATTTTTTATGCCCCGCTGAAGCTGTAATTTTCGCTGGAAAATGAAACCACATTGGGTACCAGTACAACCTATGTAGCTCTATGGCAAATCGATGATGAAGTTATGTTTTATTCATTATTGTCAATTATCAGTATCGGATAGATTGCCTTTTGTAAGGAACGTGACAAAATAACGCTTTCATTTTTTTTTTCTTCTAAAAAGGGCTGCATTGGCTGAATCAGCATTCGATATGAGAAAAATGGCAATTGATTGAATTCATTTCATCTCTTTTATTATGTCCAAAGTGCCCTCTATAGATGCATTATTCCTCATTGCCATAAACCTTGAATGTCTTAGATCCACTTTTTCGCTTCCCCTTGAATTATGTCATATTACTAGGACTAATAAGTTAAAAAAAATGGATTCCATCGGGATTGGAGTACCTGTCTGGCATTCAGGACGGCTCGGGTTCGAATCTCAATAGAATCCCATTTCCTTTGCTCATTTAGTTTTACATATGATATATTTCTGTTCAGTTTCCCTCTTTGTTTGATTATATTATTATACGACAGACATTCAAACATAATGTATGGGGAATATACTTCAGGAATCCGTTTGAAAGACGGTATAAGTAATTTGCTTCTATCATCCCTCTATAGGATTTGTCAATGATACGTCAACCAAGGCTCTGGTGAAGAAGCTGAAAAGCGAATATGGTGACATCTCTGTAATACCTTGTCATAACCACCGGGAACCAGTACAAGTCCACATGAGAATGCTTTTATATGAACTCATTGAATTTGTGAGTAATATATCCAAAGTGGTAGAGCAATAACGTCCATTTCAGTCAATTTGGGTATCTTAATTCAATGTCAGATATTATATTCTTATCATATATATAGAGTTCGGAACCCGAATGTCTCGTCATTTTCTTGGATAAAGGAAGCAATAAATGAAATATTTACACTGTTAGAAAATTTCTCCTTAAAAAACAGGAAAGTTCCTGCAGCAGAGTCTCGAGAACACCAGTAATCTTACTGCACAAATTTGCAGTGAAATTACAGAAAATTGGTATATGAGGAATGAAAATTTACAAATTTTCTATAATAAAATACTTTTTTTCTTTTTTTCAAACAGACCTGTTCTGTTAAATTGCAGAAAATTTCCCGTTATAAAAATATACAGAATGATTCTGTCATACATATACAGAATGATTCTGTATTTTTTCTCTCCAAAAAAAAAAAATACAGAAAAAGTTCCTGCAGCAGAACTTCCAGAACTCCTGTAATCTTACTGCACAATTGGTAACACAATTTACAGTAAAATAACAGTACAATTACAGAAAGATGGTATATGGGGTATGTAAATTTACAAATTTCCTGTAATAAAAAGCAACAGACCTGTTCTGTTAAATTTCAGAAAATTTCCCGTAATAAAAATACACAGAATTATATTATCATACATAATACAGAACGGTTCTGTATTTTTCTCTCTGTAAAATCTTCTGTTTTTTTAACAGTGTAGCGTCATATCAAATTTCATCTTCTCTACTTTCTTTTGACTTCATACATTATTTTTTCATGCCAGTCCGGAGAATTCTGAATAGATAATTCGTTCATGTGCATAAAATGTATGGTAGCCCAAAATGATACCTTATTGTACACTGTCCGTCATAAAGGTGGAATATTATTTTGCCGCTATAGCGACATGATTTTGCTTTGACTTTAATTTCTTAAATATGTTTGTCCCTGCTTTCAGTTTTTGGGACCCTGGCTATATCTTGGACATTCTCCCAACCCTTCACGTAGACCTTTTTCCAAAAAAAGTTTTGTCAACCCCCGTGATGCCCATTTTTGTCATTTTTTCTCATTTTGGCCCCCTTTTTGTTTTCCCGGCCGATCAAGCCCCACTCAGTCCTACCCCCAGGAAAAACGACCGAGGTATACTGTTTTATATTGTTCTTTAAGTTAAATCTATATTTCTGGGGACAGGCTAAGGTTTCTTGTCTAGGGGAGGGGTTGAAGTAAAATACGAGATTGGTGAAAATTCGGAATATTTTATTCCATCTTTATGCTGAAAACAAAAGAAATGAAAAACCACCTTTAACCCTTGAATATCATCTTTTTCCCCTTATATTTTGTTTAGCCTTGATGAAAAGGCTGTAAATAATCATTATTGATAATATTTTATTTTGATTTATGTTTGGTTGAGATTTTACAATACAATTTAGGGAAGATAGAAATTTCCATGGTGTAAAAATGAATAAAACGAATGTTGAACCCCAGTGAAAATAAATTTGGACCCCTCCCCTAGACAAAAGAGTCGAGCCTGTAACCACAAATCTAGATTTAATTTAAAGAACAATAACAAATCTCCACCTCAGACGTGTTTCCTTGGGGTAGGACTGAGGGGGCCTTGGTGGGTCGCGTGAACAAAAAAAAGGGCCCAAAAATAAGAAAAAATGACGAAAATGGCCATCTTCTGGGGGTGACAAACTTTTTTGAAGAAAAATCCCCGGTAAGTGTTGAGGGAACGTCCAAGATATACCCAGGATCCCAGAAAGTGAAAGCCGTGACAAACACATTCAAGAAATTAATAACGGAGCAACATAATGTCGCTTGAGCCAGAAAAAAATATTCCACCTTTATGACGAACAGTGTATTAATTAGATAACTTTTCCTCTGTATCTACAGAATGAGAATTATCAGAAGATAACGATCCGCTCGAACATGAGACTGGTAAGTGAATCAATCGCAGAAAGTAAAATTTCACAAAATCCTCAAAGACAAATTTACAAGAAATTAAATAAAAGCAAAGATACGAAATCCATATACTAGTTCGGAGTACTTGAAAAAATCAACAAAAGCAAACATTAAAAAAATCAAGTAAGGAAGAAGACCCCCCATAAAAAAGGGGGGAAAATTGTGAAAAAAAGGGAAATGATAAAATGATATTTCAGCAATGAAAAAATAAAAGTCATAGGCATTTGCTTGAAACAGCACTGAATGTCATGATTTGTTAATTATTACAGGGACGGGCGGACGAGTATCCAAACGAGTGGGAAGACATAACAGTACTCATACCCACAGCGTAGTTTTATGTGTGTGTGTGTATGTGTGTGTGTGAGGGTGTGTGTGTGTGTGTGTGTATGTGCGTGTTTGTGAGCGTGTTTTTGTGCAGTGGTAGGTGTCTAATGTTTTCGGCCTTCGGCCATCAAGGTCATGTATCGGACATTAGGGGTAAGGTTCAGTTGGTCAATCGGGTCGGTCGTCCATTTTTTCCCTTTACTTTCTCTCTCTTTCCCCCCTCTTTTTTTCCTTTTTTTTTTTGCTAGGGGGGGGGGGGTACTACACCAGCACGAACCCGATGTTTGGATACGCCATTAAAGGCCTTGATACGTTAATCATTACAGAGATGGACGGATGAGTACCTCCAATGGGATCCAAATGATTGGGATGATATTCATAACATTAGCCTCCACATCAGCGATATATGGCGACCCGACCTTGCTCTCGAACAAAAGTGAGTATAAGGATGATGAATAATAACACAGTGTTCCACAAAAAAAAGTATAAAATAGAAAAATACAACTCAAATCCGCTGCGTTCGCAAACATTCGCCTCCCATTGAGATACATCCTAATATTGCAAGACAGGCTCCCTAGATTATATGGCGGAGATCAAGATATCCTATTCTAATGTAAAAAATAAAAATAAAAATAAAATAAATAAAAAAAACTATGGCATTGATATCCATAATCCCTTATGATCAATATATTTACTTGTATGATCACGAATGTGATGTCATTGAAAGAAGAGTTTGCATGGTAGATTCGGGTACTCTCATGAGGTTTGCGGTTCACCACGTGGTTGAGAGAGAGAGAGAGAGAGAGAGAGCAGCATACGTCAAGCTGCCCAGAACGTCGAGCACTCTCTACTACTACTACAAGCCTTCCTTGCATATCGCGCTCTCGTTATGTTTAAAGTTTGTTTTTTTCAGTACTCAATCAAGAAAAAATCCCTCTATCATAGTTTCTACACTCTATCGCGCCTTTATATTTCTACTCTTTTTGACTATCCGTTGATCGTTTACACTCTCAAACACATGATGGACCGTAAACCTCATCACAGTTAATGAGATGTCAAACAAAGAAAAACAAATCTAGTGATATATAATAATAGATAGTTTATGTATATTTTGATAAGATATTGCTGGGGTACCCTTTTTCCTTGTTGAAACACCTTGTATAATCAAAGAACCAACGATTTCAAACCGAGGGTATCGGCATCATGTCACACAGTTTCTCTGAAGTATTTGAAAAGCACGTCAAACGAAATATTTTATTTCAACAAATGAAATGCATAAAATTATTAACACTTTGTTTGCTTTACGTGCTTTTACATAGACAAGGAGAGCGAAACTTCTATTTAATTCAATAAGGGGCATAATTTTGTTTGACTGTACTTAACATGGCTTTGAACTATTGTAAGGTTGCAATGACAAATTCGAATATAATAATTTCTTTCATTTGACAATTTCAGACAACTTCTACGAAGTAAAATCAGTAACCACCTGTCAGGGGAAATGTTATTCAATCACGCAAAACCTGTTGGTTAAATAGTGAATACTGGATTGAAATAAACATCTGAAATATGTAAAATACAAATAATGATATTTTTTTTGGTCAAATGAAAAACAATTCATGTTTTATATTGTTTGCATGATGTACATACATGGAATATCGAGATTGTTGCAAATATTCATATTACGAATAAAAGTGGGGAGAAAAATAGAAAGAAAGAAGAAAAAAAAAAAATAAAAAAAATAATAGGAAACAAAACAAATATGGATATGTATAAATAATTCTACAAATTTGATTCAAGCCCTTCATTATCGTTTAAAATCATTTAATTAATCATTCATTAAAAATTGAGACAAATTGAAAAGGTACTATTACCTTTCAAAATATATGTATCAGCATCTTTCGTTTTCTATCTTAGTGTACACAAGGATGGTATTAGTATCTATGAGAGCTATGTCAACGTACAGCATACTGGTGCAGTGGACTGGTTGTTTCCCGCCATTACAACAAGCGCTTGTAAGATCAACATCATGTATTTCCCATATGACATCCAGCAATGCCAATTCACCTTCTACCCTTGGACACTGGTCAACACGAAGGTCAGTCAAATAAAATTATCAAAAGGAAGACGCAACGAATTAAAAAAAAAAAAAATTAAAAAAAATAAAATTAAAAAAAAAGAAAGAAAAGAAAAGAATTCGAGTGTGCTCGTGCAATGAATAATGAAGTCCCCAGATCCATACTCATTGACGACAGCCCATTAGTTAAATTTTTGTACTCTTGTCTTTTCAGATGAAACTCTACGCGCTAAATGACGACGATGCTCTGCAAGAACGCTATGTCCGCAACGGTATATGGAACCTGACGAGTTTCAAACCCCGTAACAACAGTGTCATATACAAGTGCTGCCCGGATCCATTCGATCAAGTGGTCTATACACTGACCTTTGCACGGGAGACCACCTTCTTCACAATGAACATCATGGTACCTGCTATATTCCTGACGGTACTGATGTTGGTTGGTTTCTGGCTTCATCCCGACTCCGGAGAGAAGATCACTTTCACCGTCACCAATCTCCTGGCCCTGATCCTCTTCCAGCAGCTTATTGCAGAGTACATGCCACCCATAGGCGAGCCCAGGTCTATTATTGGTTAGTCATTGTGTAATGCTCAGTTATAAGAACGACAAAACTAGGAATATCTTTTAAATTTTTATATCCCTTCTCGGGATATTCATGAGAATTCTAAATAAATGATTGGTCCATAGGTGCTTACGTGATAAGCAATAATGCCAGGAAAACATTTCTCCTAATTTTTGTTTCCCGGGCAAAACTGCACATGTTCTTAAAATTATTTTGAGAAGGTGCTTATGCGCATGCTCACTGTTTGGAAAAAAAATGTGCCAACCAGATTATGTAAACAAACATGGTTCCTTTGATCTCTTGCAAAGGGTAGATATTAATGAGGTGAAGAACTTCACATCTTACTCAGACCTTGGTACTGACTGCTCATATAACAGTGCGACTACCGTACACTAGGAGGCTGATATTGACAAAAGTCAACGGTACTCATTCGGAAAAAGAGTTCAGTCGTCTCTCATCAGTTAGCCTAGAGGAGATCAAACATTCTCCAAAATTTAGTCATAAAGAAGACATAATTCTGAAACATACCAAGCATTTAGTTCACAAGGTTTAGTGGAAATTATATATTTTGGGAGGAACAGGCAAATTACTATTTTTCCTTTAGGCATTGCCCCGCGAAAAAAAAAAAAAAAAAAATGCTTTGCCCCTTCCTCCTCAGACAAATAATTTCACACTAAACTTTCTCACAGCTTGGTAGATGTAATAATTATTTATTCACATAATTATGATAATAAGTCAGAAGTAGCACTGCTCTAGATCTCGGTACAGATTACAATGAGTAGACAATCAAAGTTAAACTAATTTATTCAATGCATTTTGTTTCCTCTTTTCATTTCACAGTGACGTGTTTTTTCATCCTGATCACCCTGAGTGTATGTTCCGTTGTCCTCACCGTAATCGTCCTCCATGTCTATCACAAGGACGTCGTGTCGACACCGCCATCTTGGGCTTTCACGCTTCTTCGTATCTTCATCGATCGAAATGCAGAAAAGAAAATGAGGTGACGTCTATATGAAAAATCTATTCCTTATCTCCCTTTCGATTCTCAACTGATTTTATTTGTCTAACTCCCGTCTTATTTCATATTTTCTTTATCACATTCCTCTTCTCCTTCTTCCAACATGTAAGTGTTTTCTTGTTTCCGATAAACTTTAATTTTTTACCCCCTCTCCAAATAATAATGTTAATAACGATTATTAAAAAAAAATAAAAAAATATTGTCATTATTTTTTATTAAACCAGCCGTCACACCATACAAACTTACTCAAAAACAACTGATACCCAATGAAAAAAAAGGAATTATTTACCATTAGAGGGGGGGGGGGAGATTGGGTTTTGACAGACGTGTATCAAGCAAATATGATTATTTACGTCTGGGACCGATCTTTAACGTCACCATCCCAGAGACGTGACTGGGTTTCGAATCTGGGTCCGCCCCATGTCAGTTTGTAGGCTGATGCAAAGACATGACGATGAGCGTTACCTCTTGACAAACTCCTGATCCCTCATGTAATGTACACAGTCGACAAACTTTGTAGTTTTCCAGCAAATCTGGTGTCAGTAGAGTGGCCATAAATTGTCATTTAAAAATACATACATGAAAGCATCTTTACAGTGGCAAACTTTTATTTGATAGATTATTCACACTTGTATAACTTGATTTTGATTAGTTCAATCATAGTCACAATATTCAATTAAATAATTTATGAAATTTACGAAATACTCTTTTGAAGTAGAAATATTTTAAAATCATGTCTTTGTATTTTTAGGGATTTCTACGAATACCTCGAGGTCAAAGAAGTTCGAGACAAAGAGAAATCCACCATCAAACACATTTGCGACATAATAGACCTCGCCCCTGTCAACACATCATCATCAACGCCACTGTCATCGTCACCATCATCACGGTCACCATCATCCCAGTCGACCAAGGTTTCATTCTTGGCAATGGGGGATGACAGCTCAATCGACTGGAAGGCATTCAAGATGGCGGGCTCCGAGGAGTTGTCTAACAGTTTTATGTGGAAGCACCTTGCTCACGGGATTGACCGGGCCTTTGGAACTGTTCTCAGTACCTGCATGATTGCGTGTGCCATATACGCTGCAATAGCTTTTAGTCAGGCTCCTTGAATATCGAGACGTTGTTTCAATATGAAATTATGTACACAGCAGATGAATTCCGTAAATGTATATACATAATGCACGTTTTTATAAAAGAAATGTAGTGCCTATATACTTGTAGTTTATGGATGGTTTGAGAAGTATCATAATAGCTAAGTTACTAATGTGATGTAAGGTAATACACTGAAGAAAGACTTGCCGTTATGCATCGGTATATTCCACTAATACTTGTACTATCGCATTGTGTGGGATGTTAAATAAGATGTAAACTAGTAATTGCTTTTACTAAGATTTTGCTCCTGCATTTTCATATCATTATGATATTTTGATAGTTCACATCATTGTTGTTTGATTGCAATTGTTCATTTTATCATTTGGATATCAAATGAATCAATTCTAATAATGGACAAAGTATCTTTATTTTCGGGATTGCACGTTTGTTTAATGTGATAAAACTGAAATTCAATACTTTCATACATTCTATCTATTCAACGTATGAACAGTATATATCATGTATATATTATGGTAAGCCTAACATTGGCTCATCAAGCATGCCAGAGACGGATTAGTTTCTCACTCTCAAATCTTTAGGTGTCTTATTTGGGTTTTCTTCATGAAACTGAAGATTAATGAATACACAATATCTAATACACTCAAATGATGTACGAGAAAAAAGTTTTCAAAAGGATGACACGAAACATGAATCAGCGATTCACTCTCAAATCCCAGGAAACTCAACTCCTGTATTATTTTTTAAAAATGTTTATGGCAGAAAGTATGACATGTGTGAAGGGAAAGTAGGAATCCATGTTGTCAACAGATTTTGAAATTAAAAATTGAAAGTTAAGCCTGTTATCAATTTGGTTTCAGGTCTCAAGGTGATTCATCATTAGAAGATCAGTGCAAAAAAAAAAAAAAAAAAAAAAAAAAAAAAAAAAAATGTATATTAAGTGCAGATTTATAGCATATTAATCGAAACAGGGTCTGATTACAACTAAAAGAAGAGCTAAAAAAAGTGTGGCCATTATTATGTAACACAAGCAGCTTTTTGAATAAATGAAATAACTCTAATGCGGCGGTCACAACTCGCCGTACCTTCGACGTGCAACTCCCTACGATGGATTTCGTAGAAAAATCGTGTAGCGCAGGTACCTCGGAGGCACGTTGTATGTACGACATGCAGGAAGTTACGTTGATGGCACGTGCCCCGTAGCCTACGAAGAGTTGTGACCGCCGCATTAATCATGTCGCCTTGATCACCTTTTAAGATTTTAGGACTTATGCGGTGGTCACAACTCGCCGTACCTTCGACGTGCAACTCCCTACGACGGATTTCGTAGAAAAATCGTGCAGCGGAGGTACCTCACAGGTACAATGCATGTACGACGTACAGGATGTTTTTACAATACCCTTACTACAGAAACGCAGGAATAGCAGAAGTTAACCCAGGACCTGTACGTGCATTGCACATGCAACACAGGCTACGTCGATGGCACGTGCCCCGTAGGCTACGACGAGTTGTGACCGCCGCATTAAAAGCCCCTTCGATCGCAGTATGACTGTCCAGCCCGTTTCCGGATTGATTTTTTGTTTTTACACATGCATGCTCCATAATCGACTTTAGATGGCGGGCTCCCTCTTTTGAGTCAGCACGTGTGGCGTAATTTTGTTTGTGAGCCACACCAGATGGATGTAAACTATTTCTTAGCAATAGGCTTCCTGAGACAGTAATATGATTTTTTTTTCTTCATTAAAAAAAAACCTAATTTACATCCATGATTAAAGTATAGCCATTCCTCAGGTAAATATGAGTTGGGTTGTAGTCCACCCAAAGCGTGAAGTAAAGTACAATGCTTTTTTTTTTTTTATGTTGTTGCTGGAAATGATAGTTTAGGGTATACTGTCTGATACGGACTCACGTGGGTGCCACTTTGGTACACTTGAGCCTTATTATTAATGGGCCTTTTTAGGTAAATGGCGTAATTTAGTCCCACCCTAAATTATATTCGATATCTTTAAAAATATTATTTCCATGATTTATAATGCGGCGGTCACAACTCGTCGTAGGCTACGGGGCACTTTCCATCAACGTACCCTGCGTTGTATGTGCAATGCACGCACAGGTCCTGGGTCAACTTCTGCGATTCCTGCGTTTCTGTAGTAAGGGTATTGTAAAAACTTCCTGCTCGTCGTACATGCATTGTACCTGCAAGGTACCTCCGCTGCACGAATTTTCTACGAAATCCATCGTAGGGAATTGCACGTCGAAGGTACGGCGAGTTGTGACCGCCGCATTAGACTCAACCCTCACTTGCCATAATTTCGAAACATTGCTGAAATAAGCACATTTCTCAAATTTACAAGTCCTTTTTATATAATTTTGTTATATTTTATTCATGGCCAGAATATTTTGGACCCTTTTTGGAATATTCTGAAAGAGGAGACTTGCCCCTTTTCATTTTCGAGTGCAGTGGATGACCAGACACGGCCATTTCTGAATCAATGAGGCGACATAGGAACAAAGGTCCCCAAGATGAATATCGTCTCCGCGACAGATAAAAAGTATTAGAGACGTCTCCGAGACGTCTCCGCGACGTCTCCCCGACATTTTTTAAAAACTGTGACAAAGCATTTTCAAAGAACCGTCTCAAAGTTGTTTCAGCGACTCGTGAAACGTCGCGGAGACGTCTCTAATTCTTTTTATCCGTCGCGGAGACGTCTCCGCGAAGTGAGATACCACCCTTATGTGTGAATAAAATCATGAAACATGATTAAGGGTGGTATCTCACTTCGCGAAGACGTCTCCGCGACAAAATAGAAAATTTCGTCTCCGCGACGGATAAAAAGTATTAGAGACGTCTCCGATATCGCGGAGACGTCTCGGAGACTTTTTTGTGACTAGACTTTTTTTTTCTTCATAAATTGTCTTGGTGACGTCTCCGCGATCTCGGAGACGTCTCTAATACATTTTATCCGTCGCGGAGACGAAATTTTCTATTCTGTCCCGGAGACGTCTCCGCGAAGTGAGATACCACCGTTAAGTTTTCCCAAAAACTGTTTACAGATTTTGTTTATGCCTCTGGTTAACAAATACTGGCTATGAGGAACCATTACAAAGACAAAGGGGGAAAAAAAAAATCACACCGTTGCTAAGGAGGATGCATGCCAAAACCAGAAATCGTGATTATCCAACGAAATAAAACAAAAGTGTAAAAAGCGATTGCGGTAGTAAATTGCAATATATTTACTGTTTAAAAAAAAAACAAACAAAAAACAACTATAATTTAATAATTTGCTGGAATAAGGTTGTATAAATCTTTATTTATTTATTTTTTTTTTTTTTACAATGGAAGGCTATATTTATCCTTGACAACGGCAGTAATAAAATTATCTTCCCTGTGTACTGCTTTTATTGTCTGCCATTGTAGGTATAACTTTCTGAGTTCGGATAAATTTGAATAATGAACCATGATTCTATAGGGTTTTCCGGTCAAATTTAAACTATCTCCGATCAATTTCACATTCTTGCAAGCACTTTCGTCCGAAATGTGATCGCGATCAAAAATCTAAACGTTAATTCAATTGACCGATAGCTCCGCTCCAGGAGGTATCGTTTAAATTGAATGAACATAAACGAATTCGATTGCAAAGAGTTTGAAATTGACCGGGAAAACCTATATTAATTGATAAGGCCCCTCCTATCAAAATTTCATTTTGAGGGCTTTGTTCCCCCCCCCTTGTTTCAGATATGACCGGTCCTGATCATCTACTGCTCCAAGAAATGAAAAGTCCTTCTAAATTGTAAAAAAAATAAAAAAATAAAAAAATAAAAAACATTTCGTGTTATTTTACGTAGGTCGAAATTATTGTGTTCCATTAATCCTTTCTCAATATGAAATGACAATTTTTTTTTTTTTTAAATTTGCAAATCACGGAAGAGCCGCATATACACTCTTGTGAGGTTTTTTGTTGTTGTCTGGAATGAGATAATCAATCGTAATTATTCATTTTTTCTTTGTATCTACTGCTAAAGGAGTTGAAAACACCACAACATTGATTGCATTCTATTCGAGTATTCATCCATTGTCACGCCACCCAATACATTTTTAATATTATCATTTTAAAAAAAACTCTTCTTCTTCTGATGCAAATCAATGTGACATGCAAAAAGTTTATGCCACTCCAGTGATTCAAATTTCCTAATAAAGCAGTTAATTGTCAATTTTACAAGTTGATATGCTATGTCTATGCGTTTGATATCGGACGTACCTGATCATTTTGATCCGTTTTGTATTTAATCTAGCAGCCATTCGATCTAATGACCTCTAAATGAAATTACATTATCTGCCTTGCACGTCATAACGTTAATTGAACAATATTAGGTAGACAGTGTTGCCATTGTACTTTAAAGCCCCTTGCCATTGTACTTTAAAGCCCACCACCCTTAGAAATGAGAGTAAGAGTGCAGTGAAGTCATGCATACATGGAGGAGGGTGTGGGAGTGTGTGTTATGTGTGTGTGTGTGTGGGGGGGGGAGGTGAGAGGCAGATGGGAGGATTCCATATTATGAAGAACTCCTTGTTTTATGTTAACCACAGGATGTACATGTACATCATAATTGGACTCATAATTGACAATTAATACCTGGAATTTATTGAGATTTACAAAAAACAGAAAAAAAATGTGGATTTAATGTCATATTAAAATGACAACTTTAATTATCATGCGGAACAGTAACTCACAAGTGACGTAAAATAACTTTTTCATAACTTTGTTGTCCTTTGATGGATTTTCTTTAAACCTCCACTATTTACACACAACACGAACCACACACACACACACACTCACACCCACACACACACACACCACACACACACACCACACACACACACATGAAAGTTGATCTTTCCTAATGCTACAGTCACACACACTTACGTTAAGTTACGTCCGGCGTTGCGTCCAAAACTTTTTTTTCTTTGGGGATCCCCACGGATGCCTTCCCGTCAGGTAGAGTGGAAATTGTGATAATTTCGTTCATCCAATAAAAAACAAGAAAATACATAAGAAATGATAGATAAAGATGAAATAAGGATAAACAACAAAAACGTAACTTAATCCAAGTGTCTGTGTGGCTGTAGCATGACACTTAGTTATAGTGTGTATTACACTAAAGACGTACACAATGATATTTTTGTACCGATCACCGTAACGCCTGAACGACATTTGTTGGGTGGGATATCCCCTCTTCATGGAGATAATATTCATGCCACAGGATGTGTCCTGATGATTGATTACAATTAATTGAGAGTATTAAACATTGAGTGGGTTTGAAGGCTAACAACGATTTCGACATTATGTCTACTGTGACACAATTCCATGATTACGTGCTACTCTTTTCCTCACTGACTTGACTGTTTCTACATTCTACCTTTTTTAAAAGAAAATATGAAGGTGCTTTCTCACCTAACATGAGACGAGTTTGCGAATTTTGAGGTTCCAAGACTCAAAGACGTCCAGAGACATCTCAGTGTCGTCCTCACGACGTCTCAGAGACATCTCCATGACATCTGAAGGGCGCAGGAAATCAAACACGTCCATTTTTATGACGTTTCCATTCGTGGAGACGTCTCTGAGACGTATCTGTGACATGGCCGAGTCTCAGAGTCTCCTGAGGTGAGACCCACTTTATATAAATTTCCGAGACCTGCCTGCATGTGTTCATGAAAGCAGGCTCATGAAAATAAATTAAATTGACATGAGCGTGCCGTGGTGACCTTGATTGTTCGTGTCATTAATCACGGTCATGATAATTTTCTTATTCAATTTATTAAAGCTCAATACAGAAGAGTTTGGTGCTTAATGGAAATGGGCAATTATACGAACCCCCCCCCCAAAAAAAAGTATAAAAGAGACACGCTGGTATCATTTGTTTAGTTTTGTTTTCTTTTTGTCATCCTCTCTGTTGGCGCTACCGCTTATTTTAGTCATGTAACTGGTTCGGTGTAAATGGCAGAGGTAAAATGGCAGAGGTAATAATGGCAGAGGTAAAAATGGCAGAGGTAATAATGGAGGGTAAAAATGGCAGAAGGCAAAATGGGCAGAGTAAAATGGCAGAGGTAATAATGGCGGAGGTAAAAATGGCAGAGGTAAAAATGGGCAGAGGCACAGAGGTAAAAAAGGCACAGGTAAAAATGGCGGACGTAAAAATGGCAGCGGTAAAAATGGCAGAGGTAAAAATGGCGGAGGTAAAAATGGCGGAGGTAAAATGTCAGGTCTTACGCAATTAAATTGTCATAGCAAATCCCATGAATAAAACATGGCCAATTCCCTTGGGTGGTATCTCACTTCTCGGAAACGCCTTCGCGACAGATAAAAAAATATATATATTACGTCTCCGTCCCCGATGTTGCTGAGACGTCGCGGAGATGTCTCCACGACGTCTCCGCGACAGTTAAAAAAAAAAACTGTAACAAAGCACTTTCAAAGAACAGTCTCGAAGTTGTTTAAGCGACTCATGAAACGTCTCAGAGACGTCTCCGCAACAATTAAAAAAAAAAAGTTGTTTAAAACGTTTCATGAGTCGCTGATACAACTTTGAGTTTTTTGAAATTGCTTTGTTACAGTTTATGAAAAATGTATCGGAAACGTCTCTGCTATATACATCTCCGCGACATCGGAGACGTCTCTAATACTTTTTATCCGTCGCGGAAATGATTCTGTCGCGGAGACGTCTCCGCGACGGAATCCTTTGTTTCACGTATAAAGAGTAGGACCTATTAGAAACGTGTCTGAAAATTAAGGAGAAAGAGGAGGCTTAGGATACAAGCTATAATGGCAAAACCATATTGACAAATCCGTCTCAAATGTGTTTCCGCGAATTGAGATACCAAAAGGGGTAAATAGTTAACAAAGAAAGCTAGTTATAAGAAGGGATTTTAAAATATCATTGTTGAAGGTGTTCTTAACTTTTAAATTGACTGCCTTGCATTTGGGCTAGCTGATTATGAGCTATTGCAATATTTAACATGTTTAAATATTTAAATTTGAAAATCCCTTTTCAGTTTTCTTTATAAATGCTTTACCCCCTTTCCTAAAGGGAATTTGCCATAATTATGAGAATGGGCTTTGCTATGACAATTGGATTGCGAAAGACATTCCATTTTACTTCTGGCATTTTTACCTCAGCCATTTTTACCTCTGCCATTTTTACCTCTGCCATTTTTGCCTCTGCCATTTTTACCTCTGCCATTTTTACCTCTTCCATTTTTACCTCTGCCATTTTTACATCTGCCATTTTTACCTCTGCCATTTTTACCTCTGCCATTTTTGCCTCTGCCATTTTTACCTCTGCCATTTTTACCTCTGCCATTTTTACCTCTGCCATTTTTGCCTCTGCCATTTTTGCCTCTGCCATTTTTACCTCTGCCATTTTTACCTCTGCCATTTTTGCCTCTGCCATTTTTACCTCTGCCATTTTTACCTGGCACCATGTAACTTACTATATTATTGAATACGATTAACTGAGGGGGTGGACCTCTCTATTTCCTGGTTATTATTGATAAATCCTTTTAAGCTGCAATATTTCTATATATTGTTCTGATATAGGCCTCTTAATATTTTGTATTTTAAAATCAATCATCCGAGCGCGAAGCGCTTGTCGAAAGATTTGAGGCAACTAATGTTCAATATACATGTATAACCACGTCTATTGAACTTTGTCACAATTAGAAATTGTGTACATCTTGATTTTGAGATTTCCTTAAATTTCCTGGAAATATTTCACGTTCTGAAAATATCCTTAAAATACCAAAATATCCCGACATTTCTAGAATTTCGGGAGAAGGGGAAACACTGCAATTGCTAGTGATTTTTTTTCTTTCTTATGGTGTTCACAATGTAAACAAATACACTTGTTTATTTGATAAACATCTCCAATATGATAAGTCTTTTTGTGGTGACAAAACTTTCTGGGTACTTATTCACCAACAGCTAAAGTAAATTTCAAAATATAGACAGATGGAACGATATCATGGCTATTGATCCTAAAATTGAAATTATCCCAGTTGGGATTTACTAGATCTATGGGTGAATCACCCCAGATGTATTACATTAAATCCAGTTTAATTGAGTGATGTTGCATTAACACACTGAAAAGATAACTTTGTCACAAGGCCAGATTAATTCGTCAATCGGGGTAAAATAATTTGTTTTGCGATATAACTGTGAAATG